>PVJL010001571.1:0-106719 GCA_004026885.1 Lyroderma lyra | reverse complement strand
TGTCTTAAAAGCCGTGAATGAAATAAAAGAAACTGTGTTCATTCCACTGACTCACATGATTACTGTGGGTCAGCCACCAATATGTAGATAGAAAGAAAATAATTGGCAAAAGCTCCTTGAAATTTCTGCCTCCAGCCTCCCCAAGGAGGCCTTGGGGAGATTCAGATAGCATTTGAACAGCCAGGGCTTAGTAATGAGAACTGACATTCTAGTGTGTAGTACAAAAGACACTTCCCTCCCGGATCCAGGAAAAGTACTTTAATCAGCCAAAAAGTTGCTACTGTAGAAAAAATGGGGAGGGGATAAAATAACCCCCTCATTTATTGTTCCTCCACCATTGCTAGGCCCAGCTCCCACTAACTGTACAAGCCCCCGTGGCATCATCTATGCCTACCTCATTAATGCCATTTGCTCGCTGCTGTGCCAGAAAGCCCAGCTGATTAACAGGAAACCCTGAGCTGAAGGCTGCCTGGGTTTCAAGTTGCTTATGCACACAATTCACACTCCATGTGTTAGGAGCTCCCTTCTTTCCTCCAATCACTCAGTGAGTCTGGAAAGTGGGAAATGGGCTCCGAATTGTCTCTGGCTCCTCACTGCCAGATCAAACCCCAGGGTGCCTGTGGAATAGTTAATGAGATGTAAACTCAAAACAACCATCACAAAGAAAGATAAAAGGTTAAAGCCACGAGCAAGGCACCCCAGAGTGAACAGCCTGAGAGGTTGGAAAAGGTAAAGCTGAGAAAATGCTCAGAGCCCTCTAGTAGAAGCTAAAGATAAAACAAGGCATGCTTGATGCCCAAGGCAGAAAATGAAATATTGAGCAGATCCCATTCTGAGAGGTGAGGTCTCCTCGGTTCTCTCCCCTACCCCCACCCCGCCAGTCATCCTCTCTGGAGTTGGCCTTATCTCACAGTATGCTGTATTTTCTTTGTCCCCTGGCTTCTAGCTGAAGCAAATACTCTGTTACTAACAAGTGTGGTTAGCAGTGTTATCAATAGACAATAATTTTCAAGGTAATGATCGATCATAAAGAAATCTTAGTGAGGCATCAGACCCCGAGGGCTCTGGGAGTGCATCTTTGGGTGTGCGTGGACATCCTTTAACACATTTTCAAAATCCAAACTCATGCCCCCTTCCTAAGGGCATTCTACATCAATTTACTGGTCCACGTGGGGTATAAAGACTTGGCAGCCCCTTTGCCCTGTTACAGGCCATCTCTGAAAATCCGTTCAGGATTTACAACGCTCTATACAAAGTGGCAGAAAAATGCCGTGATTGCATTGCATTTCAACATCTCCCTCTGCTCAATCCTGCTTTATTTACTCCCTTACCAATGTTGGTCCTGAAAGTATTTCCCCAAAACTTACTGCATTAAAAAAATAGTTCTGAAACCCAAGCTCCTATCCAATCATCATGGAAATTCCCTCTGCAGGAGAGAACCAAGTGGCTTTCTCTCAAACCTTCCCAATGTTTGGGGCTCCACATTCTCACACAGGACTTAGGGGGGAGTAGTGCCATATTGGGGAGGACAACTCTCTTGACACCAGTAGCCATGGAACTCTGTAAGTTTCCATGACTAGGGGCCAGAAAAGGAAAAGACCAAAAAGATAATATGTAAAAGTATTAAAATGTGATGGCCCAGTAAATATGAGTATCTAAAAGCTAGCAGAAAAAAATAAAGAACCATCAAATGGTACCTGGCTTTTTTCTTTTCCTTATAAAGTCTAGCTAATAAAGGAACACAGTGGGCCATCCTGCCAAGAGTGGTACAGAAATAACACAGGGAATTTATGATAAAGGGCCAAGGAAATGGGCAAGAAAAAAAGAGCTAAGAATGCAAGGACACTACAGAGAGAACCATTAAACAAGCATCTTACCCGTGGCTTATCTCCTTTGCACACTGAGTCCCCAGAGGTTTCCAGCAGAGCTCAGCACGGTGAAGACTGACATTGAGAGAGTCTGGCCTGTCACATATCTAACACAGTAGGGAAAAGTAAAAGAAGAGGCTTTAAACACGATGTCAGCCAATTGCTAGTACTTAATAAGGATGCTAATTTTTGCAATTACTGTCTGCAGACATGGTCATCAAACTTAATGATGGCTAAACTACCCTGGGCAATTCCAAAATGACGAATAAGGAAGCTGGTGATGAGTTGGTATAGGTCTTCTTTTGGTGGGAGAAACTCCATAAAGGTTTCGACAGCAGAGTATGGGTTGTTAAAGTAAATTCCAAAAAGGGAACAGGCAATTAGCATCAGTGTTTTACGTGTCCAGGACTAGACAATGGGGATTGGAGAGAACCATGAACCTCTCCTAGGCTTCCCGTAGCAAGCACATTTTCAAACACTATTGGCTAAACTATTATGCTTCTGGCTGATTTTGACTCCAGGTTGCCATTTGCAAACTCCATTCTAGAAGATGAAGATCTTCCCAGATTATCTCAAGCATTCACCTGCTGCAACCATTGTTCACACTTACACTTGAATTGGTGGTCTCACAGTTAGATTTATGCTAAAAATAAAATAAAATAAAAACAAAATAAACTGCTGCCCACATAGCCCTCTCTGTGTCTTTGCTGCCACCATCCCTATCACCATTTCTACTTCAGAAAATAAGTCAGTACAACAGCCAAAATGGAAGGGAAGAAACTGACCAAGTGGAAATAGAAAAATGTTGAGTCACATTAGTAGAAAATGAGGGGCAGGATGAAGACTCCCAAGATTGGTCAGATGTACTATCCCAAGATCTTTTTACAGAATCAGACTTCAGCATTTAAAGATAGCTCCCTCCTCCTTGAAGAAAAGAAAAGCATGAATATCTATTGAATACCTGGACTGTGCCAAGGAAATGCCAGGTACCTCACCCAGAGGGGCCCAGAAGAAAGTAGGGTGGAGATACGACTATAATCTTCATCTTTCCTTTTAGACCATGCAGACTCTGATTCTCAGGCCACTTAGTCTGTAGCTCCTCAGCTGATTTTCATTATTTAACAAGTCACCATGCCTACAAAAGCAGAAATGCAAGAACCAAAGGAACAATGCATGCATAACCAATAGTAATACAGAATAAGACTAAGAAAATGTAAGCTTAAACTCTGGAAAATGTGGATGACAAAGTTACTGCTATTCCAAAAAATCCTAAAGCAAGCCTTTGCTGACAGATGCCACACAATGTCCGGGTTTCGGAGGCTGTCCAGGCAACAAACTCAAAGTCAAAACCAAATGGAGCCGTTTCCAATGGGACCACCCAAGCCTCATGTTGCAAAGCAAATGGATAATTTTTTAAAGCAGAAAAATCTTCTGGATTGTTTCCCATCCACTTATAGACAAAAGGACTGAGGCCAACAGTGGTTACATGATAAGACCAAGTTTATGTGCCAATTATTACTTCAGAGGTCAAGGATGTTGAGCTGTATCATAGCTTCTATTTCAAACTTCATCTCCAAGTTGTTAAATAATTTTGCCTCATTCCTGAGATTATTTGTACCTCAGCTTCTCCCTCATTTTAAAACACGCTTCAATTCCTAAAACTCTACACTCATTTATTTCACAAATGTGTGCTGAGCATCTAATGTGTATCAACCCCTACTCTAGATGCTGGAAGTGAAGTGGGTGTCTGTGGAGAACCAGGCAGAGAAGCAAGAGGCTTCCGTTTCAAAGGGAAGGTGTTTAGAAGCATTAACTGGCCAAGAATATCAAGTTTACTCATCTCCTTTTGTTGAAGTTAAGCTTTCCACATAGCTTAAATCATCTTACCCCTTACATAGGAGTGCTTACATAAAAAGAACTTAGGCTGTTTTAGAAACCAAATCCAAAGACTTATGGGTTCTAATATGTATCAGGATTATTCTTGCCACAGTATTAAAACTAACAATGCTAAAGCAGGTCATAGTCATTGCGTGCACCCACCCTATGACCTCCGGACACCAGCCTCCACTAGCATCTAGTGATGTCTGGAACCCATCCATCACTGATGGGCCCTGGAGGTCGTATTAGAGACATACTGGTAAAAAGGGAAAGGAAAAGAACGGAAGAGGAAGAATGGAGAAACAGCCAGCAGGGAAAAAGGTAATACTCATAGAAAGAGCTAGAACATGAACAAAAATGAGAGTGCTTGTGTGTCCAGGACCAACCAAATGCTGGGATGAGGTTCAGGCAATACACGCACCTAGAACACAAAATTTAGGGAGGTGTTTCCTCGAAGTCATGCAAGTGCCCAGATGCCTTGCTTTCCCTGTCAAATCCCAGCACTGGCATGCAGGGCCCCTTAGTAAGCATTTCAGGCCATTGGTACCCGGCGCTGGCCTATCGTGTGTGAACTACCATCTCTAGTTCACCCTTACCGGATGTGGAGGCACGACAACTGCTGGGACGCAGGTCCTTCCTACCCCTTGTACCATCTCCTTCCTGACGCTGCTCTCTCCCTCTTCTCTGCTTCAGGGCTGTTGAGCTGTTGAGCGCTTAGGGGGTTGCTAATTGTATCATGGCAGGAGCTTCCGAATCCCCAACTGATAGATGAGCAATTTGAGGACAGGCACCATGTCTAATAATCCACAAGGCCAGGTGAGTGATGGGCACACAGTAGGTTCTAATTAAATGATTAAATAAATAATTGACTGGTTGGTTAGGTGTGATGCTGTTGCTTAGCCACAGAGCTAGAAGCAGTGATAATGACCTTCAGCTCATCATTTGCAGGCCACCCAAGTCACACCTCACCCCCTGGACTACAAGAGTTGTCCTTATCACATTTCCCCTAAGCAAGCACATTGTCCCACAGCCCCAGCGGACAAGAACAGAAAAAGAAAGCCAAAATATAAAGCAACTTTCTCTGTGGAACACAGAATGAGAGAAGATTTGAGAAAACTGAGAAACCATTACCTTTATGTCAATAAGAGAACTCTCAGAGTGCCACATGGTGGGGCGGGGATCAGTTATTGCAGCTGAAATTCAAAAAGACCAGATTTCCATAGAAAATTCCCAATTTCCAATCTAGTTAGAACACTATAAACCAAGATTTGAATCCCAACTCTACTAAAGACTTACAGTCATTGGGTCTCGTTACGCTGATAAATAATCCTCTAAGCTCAAGGAAGGTTTAACCGCTGTCCAACACCTGCCTGGGACATGTCCTGCAAGCCAGCCCGGCCCACTGGCAAAGCAAGTGCAATCTGGCTCGTGCAGTGAGTAGTGAACAATGGCAGGTGTTTAGTCAGGCACCACTTACTTGATCTTAACATGCTTGGATTATGATCTGAACTTGGCACCACTTCTACACCCCTGGATCTGCACCCCTTTCTAGACTACCCTCTTCAGATCCTTTTGGGACAAGGTCTCACCAGTGTTTGATCCTCAACTGCCCTGCTTCTGACCTTCCAAGTCGCGCGTTGCCTCCTATGAGCAACACCTCTCTGGCTGCATGGGACATGCCAGGTGTCTGAGAACGCTGGTGGCCCTGTGAGCGCAGTGATTCAGACACTGGGAAGCCATTTACAAACCAGCAAACAGCAATGGCAGCACTTACCAAGTCTCTGTAGGATCGGAAGGAGGTCTGAATGTGGTGGCAGGCAAAGCTGGGCAAAATCGCATCCCTGCTGTTAGTTAGACCAACTCCCCCGGAATACATGATTTCTGTGTACTACTGGGCTTCAAACACATGGACACATCAGATGAGGCAGGAGGGGAGGGCCCCTGAGTCAGTGTGCAGGGGAGGCAGGACATCTGAGAACGGCCACACGGTGAGGGCAAGAGCCTAGAGGGTGACCCAGACTCAGCCACAGGCCTCAACAACCCAGGAAGTCATGGCTCTGACTCACGCTGGTGTCCGATGTTTGAATACACCCATCTCAGATGGCCCATGTACGTGTGACAGAGACAGAAAGGATAAAGAGTATGAGATGGAGGGTTGTCTTGTTACACCCCATGACACTCTGGGGCCCAAGCAGCCCTGCCGTGGGATCCCTCTTGGCTAAACATAATGCAGAGCAAGAAGGGCTCTGCTTCCCTTTTCTGCCAAAGCCCGCGAAGACAGCAAGGTCTGTTGTGACTGAGGAGTGCGGGTGCCAGGGTAGAGGCCCGCCCACCGAGGCCAGAAAGGAGAGGTGGCTCAGCTCAGCACACCAGAGGCCAGAGGCCTGGGCTGATGCGGGTGCCTGTGTACGATATGCCTCAGGGACTCTTAGGCATATACGAGTATGCTGGTGAAAGGGTACGAGGGATGGAAGGAAATTGTAAACTTTTATGGAGTTGGTAGAGATGTGAGCACCAAACACAATGGGATCTTATTCTTGGTCGCCCTGGAGATCCATTGGTCACACCAGAATACCCAAGATTCTAGACCCTTTTGAAGGGTATCAGGGGATATCTGGTGGACCAGAACCAGTCCCACTACCCTGTCTCCATCCTAATGACCAGAAGTTGGTGACGTGGAGTCTCCAATGTCACAGAGAAGTGGGCTTTCTCCATGCAGAGGAATGGGTAGCAGTTCATAACCACCCTGGCCCCTTCACCCCATCGTGAAAGCCACCTCTGCTATCCAAAGCCTTCCCTTGCTCTAGGAAAAGTGACAGGAAGCCTTTATTCTTCTACACGTGCCTCCAGTGTGAGCCTTGTCACCTGCCATATTCAAATGTTGTGCTTATTGTACTCTACTCACCTCCAGCCAATGAGGACAGATGACAAGCAAATCTTACCACCCTTACCACGGTGATTTCTTCCTGTTTCTAATCATCCCAGACATGCCTCCGGTTTCCTCCCTGGCCCTCTGAGCTTAGTCTGTTTCCTTCCTGTGGTCAAGCTGGGTGAGTCCTGCTGCTTGGGGTGGAGAGCCGTGAGTCACAAACCCGAGTCTGCTGCTTCGCCCATGTGTTCCAAACAGCCTAGCAGGATCCAACCCTGACCCCAGCAGAGTCCTCCATCCACGACTGCTGCCTTCAGGAATGTGTCTGTGGGAAGCAGGAAAAGCTTCAGATACCAGGGAATGGAGCCACTGATTTTTTTTCTTCCTGTGCTGGATTGCAGGAGGGCCATATCACCTAGCTATGGGCCTAGAAGTATTTTTTTAATAGATGAAATTTAGGAAGAGTTTGAATATTTTATGCTGGGGAGGTAGGCTGCTGAGTGAAATGGTTGGGGAAAAGAAAACATTCAGTTCAAGTGATTCCAAAGGACATTCAACTGATCTAAATATTTGTCAAGCTGAATCACTAGATCCACTCTCACCTGCCTGAAATCAATACGTTCAAGTCAAACACAATTGTCTGCACCTGGGTGTGGAGAACGACCATCTTAAACTTCAAGTGGCAGCTGGGAAGGTGAGGAAGAATCCGACAGGGAGCCGGGAGAGGTTAGCTCTTTCCCACCAAGCGAGGGACCTGGAATGAGTTGTTAACTCCCTGGAGTTAGCTTCTAAGCTCTGTGATGCTGTGGCCAGCCTCAGATCCTCCAGATGTCATGAGTAACTGCTAAAATTCTCGGGACAGCAGATGCATTTTTTTAAATGTTAAGAACTTACCTGTTAAAACAAATGCTTTCTCATTTTGCTTATACCTTGAATTTCTCAGGATGCAGACTAAGCTTGGAAGGCATGGACAAGGCTGAGCATGCTCTTTTCCTCACTTTTTAAGGAGTTTTCTTAAGATACTCATGTCAAGACCTTTTCATTCTGAGTCACTCTCATTCTATTCCAAAACAAAAAGAGCCCTTGGAGTTCACAGTGTTTTCCACCAGATGTCTACAAGTTGGGAGCCGTCTGGTGCTGAAAGTAGCCCTGATGCTTGCTGCCTCCTGCGCTGGGTTCATGGCGGCAGCAGCAGCTCATCAGTACAGCATGGAATGGGGTGCCATGAGAATGCAGGAGAATCAGGAAGAACTAGGGGTCCTGTGACTCCCACTGGCCACACATGTGTCTGTGCAGGTGTGCGGACAGCAGTGTACCCAGAGGCCAATTCCTGCTACTTCCAGCCACCCCCACTGGGTGACCAAGGACATGCTGGAACTTGTGACCACCCTATGCCTGTGGACTGATGGGAAGGCACCTCATACATACTCTGTAGGCCCTCATTTGGAGAGGGGAATGTGGCTGAGCAGTGAAAAGTTAACCTCATGTGACCTGAGAAAAGGTCACTCTTTTACACTTTTAAAATAATTTCACCTTTAATCATTAGGGTTTTCTTTTCAATTTTTAAAAGCTTTACTAATTATTCTGAGCTTAACTCTGTAACTATTCTGCCACCACTTTTTACTGTAAGGAACTCATATTTGCCTGACCTGTAAAAGGAAATTATCACAGAAGCAAAATCAGATTTTAGCTGAAGTCAAGACACATATTAAATCTGATGCTTCAAAGCCCCTCCAACTCTGACAGGTTTCTCCTGGCCATGTGCAGACACTTAATAAATGCTTTTGATGAAGGTCCCTCTGTCTTAAAAGGAAATTAGATTGTTCTGACAATATCTCGTCATCACTAAACTGCTGGTTATTAACCCAAAGCCTGTGATGCTAGGTGTTTGCAAATTGATTGTTTAATGCTTTACATTCCTCCATGTCCACATTTCCAGGGTCAGTAGTCACATCTGCAATGCCCAGTGTAGGTGATATGCTTGTCCTCTGCTGGTCTTCGGGCATTCCATTGAACACACACACACACACACACACACACTCACTTTTTGTTTCAAAGTAATTTCCGAAGCTCATCATTCATTCACTTCTCTGTATTTATTGAGTATCAAACCAGCATGGACTAGCATTAGGCTAATCGCTGGATATACACTGGTGTGCAAGGCAGAGCAGATTTGTGTACATATGGAGCTAAAATCTCGTGATTGTAATTTCAGATTGTAGCTAAGACTACGGAGAAAATAAATGGGTACTATGATGAAGAATAAGTGGGAAGGCCTCTCTGAATAGGAAAAGCTTAGGCTGAGATTGAGGAATCACAGCAGGAGGCAGGGCCTTAAGAAGCCAGTGGAAGGAAGTGCTGAACACCGAAGTTCATTCAGTCTAGGACCTAATAGAAGGCAAGTGAAGTAGACTTTGAGAAGAGGGTGAGACCAGGGCAGGGGTGGTCATATTACCAGGAGCCGTACAGCAAGGCAATCGGACATTCCCATCTGCTAAGAATTGTTTACACCTTTGTCTCTATATAATTCGCCACGGGGCCTCCTTCACCCTTAGGAATGTCCTGGTTTGCATTAAATAATATGAGCATCCCACTCATACCAAAGAGTTGGGATTTTATAATATGTAAGGTGGGAAATCATTGAAGGACATTTAGCAGAGGTATGACGGGACTGGATTTATGTTTCCAGAAGTTTCCACGTACAGTCTGAAGGGAGCCAGGTGTGAAAGTGAGAGAGCTATACTATAGCTATTGTACTGGTCCAGGGAAAAGTGGGTGTGGATGGTCAACAGATCATCAAGCTTAGAAAATACCTTCTATCAAGCAACATTCTACCACCTTCTTTCTTTTCAAGTCACCAGCGCTAGTTCCAGCAACCTAGGCGCTCTGGTGCTCTGCCAAGACCCCACTTTAAGACTGAGCACTTATTCCCCCACCTGCCAAAGGTGTTAGCTGTCAATGGCTCACAGCAAGGTCCCTCCCCAGGAACTGCTGCAGGGAGCTGCCTTGCTCTGGGACACACCCGCTCCTCAGAGGCACCACCCACCTAATCATTGGTCAATGTAAGGTCTCAAAAGTCCTACCCCCTTGCCTCAGTTCAGGGCACCTCTGAAGGGCCATCCCAACTCCAGAGCTCCAGGTGCAGCTACACCACAGTTCAATTTCTCCTCCACCCCTTCTTGCTTCCCTTACTCCCCCACAGGGGTTGTTCCCCAGAACACACCTCCCGAATCACCTGCATGCAAATCATGGCAGAGTCTGTTGCCTGGGGAACCTGGCCTACAGTTTCAATGTTAGCACAGCTTTCTATGAAAATGTGTCTGTGAGGTTATCTGTCCTGGCATCTCCACATCTAATCAAGAGGCAGAGCTTCCCTGCTGTTTTTCTGCTCTACACATAAAGAATCTTTTCCTATTGTCTTTTACGTCCTCTGTAAATTGAATCGCCTTGTTTGCTGTGACCTGGATAATTTTATCCATAAATGATTGTATTGCTTCATGATGCTGGTTCTCTGTAAGCTGGCACCCTCTCCACTTTTTACTGCATTTTAAGTGGTTATTTCAGATCTTGTAACACAACAGCTCTTCCTTAAACACCTTGATTTTCGATTATCTAAATTTAGGTTCTTCTTTTGGTACTTGAATTATTTCCTTAGGGAATGTAGAGATCCCTTAAATTTCTTTTTATTTCTCTTATTCATGGGATTATTCCCAGTATTTCTATATAGTAATTTGAAATTTATTGAGATAAATTACAGTAGGACCCCATTCTTTACAGCTTATTATCATCAAGAATACTGTATATCACGGATGAAATCGTGCTCTCCCAAAACATAATTACAACCAACAAAAGATGGATGCTGGGTCATGATAGTATAATAGGAGAGAGAGTTGATGATCTTTATATAGTAACACATCAAGTCTTCACTCCCCCATAGGCTAAGAGGGTGAATGTACATGAAGGTGACAAGGATGGGGGCCAGGGACGGGGAGGGTAGTACTCACACACGTGGAGTACTGGGGCTGCCTATGCATCCGGGTAAAGTCTCTTGACTGGTTCCATGTCTGCTCATAGTAAAGGGTACAAGGAAGAGGGAAAGAGTATCTACAGAGAGTGACAATTCTCCCCATTCATTCAGGCAACAGAGATTCTGGAGCACCTGCCAGGGCACTATGCCTGAGCAGCACTGTGCTAGGCAGAGCACCCCAGAAAACCATTTATGTCCCCTTCATCCCCCTCTCACCACCACCAATCATGAGTTACAAGGTGTCTCTTGGTCCTGAACCCCAAAAGAACATAATAAAAATATTCCATTGTTTTTTCCCTTTTAGTAGTATAACTTTCTGTTCATACTTCAGATCATCTGACCTAAGCATACCTTATACTGTAGAAATCTTTAATCCTTCAATTCGTTTTTCCAGCTATAGAACAATCAGTAGGGTCTTCTGTAGTTGACCCAGAACTAATTACTGTTCTTAATACCTTCCAATACCTTGCTTACATTCTTACATCTAAAACATCGGATGTACAGGGTCCAGCAGAAGGAACGCCCAAACTTGAGTTATGATTTTATTACAAAATCATAACCATACAAGCTTATGGTTACACAAATAACACCCCTTTTTTATGAGCCGGTAATCTATACCAAATCTTTTATTACAAAATCATGAGCATAGGTGGTTATGGTTTTGTAATAAAACCATAATTCGAGTCTGGGCGTTACTTCTGCTGGACCCTGTATTGTGTACTTATCTCCTCCACCTTGTGTCATCATAGAGTATGAGGAAATCAGTTAGGACTTCAGTTCTATCATTTATAACTAGTGGATCAGTCTCTCAGGCCTCAGTTTCCTCATCTGTCAAATGGGGACAAGACCTCACTTAAAGGATTTTTATGAGGATCAAGATGGGTCTTGGTGGTAAAGAAAGCCCTGACACACTGTACACTTGACTTTCTAACTGTAGGTTCCTTTCACTTTTCTTGCCCAGAAACTCTCCATTCATTTATTCAACAAATAAGCATTGACAATTAAATTGTGCAAGGTACTGCATCAGGCCTTGAGGATACACAGTGAATAAGTAGGACAGTGTACCTTGGTGTTACCCAGCTTCCATTCTAGAAGTAGGAGACAGACAATGAATGGATAAAAAGATCAGATAAACCAAAATGTGTTTACCTCCTTTACTAGGTTAACTTGATTGAAATAGACTTAATTCATTAAAAATTATAAACAAAATGTTTCCACCATTTTATTAAAAATGCTCAATGAGTTGGGGATCACATGTTAATACCTTCATTTACTATCACTTGGCCACATGTCATGATCAAATAAACGTGAGATGTAAGCTCTCAGCAGTAATAAGAACACTTCCTGAATTTGTTTCTCATTTGGAGACTATGAAGCTCAATATCTTTTAAATCATTCAAACAAAATACAAAATAGCATACCTTTATAACTAGTCCTACAACTTGTGAGTGTTTCTGATGGGGGTCCTTGCCACCAAAGATTCTTGACCAGAATAAGACACCTCACACAGGACAAAATGGCTGTAGCCTCATGCCCCGTTCCTCCAAAAACTCTAACTTCTATTTTCTGATAGAAAAAAGAAAACAAGACAGCAGGCAGTGATAAGCCCTAGGGTTACAGTTAATCAGGAAGATATGATGAGAACTAAAGCGGGGACAGGGGTGGTCTGCTTTATATTGAGTTGTCAGAGAAGGCCCCTCTAGGAAGTAAAATTTGAGCCAAGACCTCAATGACAAGAAGGCGTTAAGTCAACTGAACCTCTTCGTAGAAAGAGGAAATGGCTAGTGCGAGCCCTAAGGCTGGAAGAGACATAGTTGTACAAGGAGTGGGGGAGCGGTGGCCGGATGCCTGACCATTGCATGCCATTCGGTCAGAGTAGAGTTGGTAGTTTCCCCTCAGCGCAGTGAGGAGCTGTGGAGAACGTAGTGCCAAGTGGGAGTAAGATCTGACCTACATGACTCTGAACACTACCAGGAAGGATAGTTTTGGGGTAACAAGAAAGGAGGGTGGGAGACCAGTTAGGGGCTACTGTGCTCATCCAGGTGAGAGATACTGGTGGCCTGGACGACCATGGGGGCCATAGGGATGGTGGGAGGTAAAGAGATGCCAGAGAGATCTTAGAATTCAAGTCAAACAGGACTAGCAGTTGGACTAAGCATCGGAGGGCAATGAGGAAAGGCACGGGATTGAGGAGGGGCCCCAGAACCAGGCCTGAGGCACTGAGGGGCATTCACTGAAAAAGAAAAAAAAGAAAAAAAAAACAGGAAGGAACACATCTATGGGAGAAAATCAAGATTTCGGCTCTGGAAATGAAAGGTTTAAGATGCCTATTAAGCATCCAAATGAATATGACTAGAAGGCAATACATAATTGGACATATGAATGTGGATTTCAGGGGAGGGACCCCCGTTGAAGATCTAAAAATACAAATGAGAGAGACAATAGCCTAATGATGGTGTTTAAAGCCATGGAATTGGATGAGATTCCAAAAGGGAGGACGCAGATGGAGATGAAAAGGGGCCAGAGTGGAGGTCCTGGGGCAAACCAACACTTGGCAGTTCAGCAGAGAATTCTATGGAAGAAAGGGCAGAGTAGAAAAACCAGGAAAGCATGAAATTACGAAAGCCAAGAGAGTGTTGGTAGGGTATGAGGTCATGAGGACGTGATTCACAATTTTCATAGTCGCTGGGCTTGCCTCACAAATACCCCATCAACAGCAAACCAACATTAAGCCCATCACCGACCTGTCACCCCCAAGAGCCCCTGCAGTGTTCACTCTCAAATACATCAGTGTTAGGGGTTGAATCGTATCAACAAAGTAAGTTACGTTGGAGTCCTAAGCCCCATACCTCAGAGAGTCGGCCTACTTTGGATACAGGATCTTTCCAGAAACAATCACGTTAAAATGAGACCGTGAAGGTGGAGCCCAACATGACTGGTGTTCTCGCAAGAGGAGGACACAGAGGCACACGCACTGGGGGACAGTGCCGCGTGAAAATGGAGGTGGGGATCTCGGTGATGGAGCAGAAGCAGGGCACCGCCCAAGGCTGCCAGCGAAGCAGAGGAGGCCAGGGACGCCGGGCACCGCAGGGACGCCGGGCACAATAGGGACACCGGGCACAGTGCCCCGTCACGCTGCTCGCCGCCTCGGGAGGGACCGAGGTCTTGGTTCGTGACTCCCTGTCACAGAACGCTGGGGCCATGGATTTCTGTGGGGCCCCCCAGCATGTGGCTCGCTAAGCAGCGCTCGCAAACGATACCGTCCGAATGCCAGGAGGACAACCGCAGGTCCCCCATGCCGTCGCGTCCCTGGGGTCTGCGGCCCCCGTGTACAGCGCCGTGGGCTCCCTCTCCGGGTCTTTGCTTCTCCATTTATCCTAAATTCAAAATTCAAAAGAAAATATGTTTTCTCATTTTTTAAGCCTTCAAAATTTGGAAGGTCCCCTAAAGGTGTTAGGGTTCAATTCTTATCATAGAGAGCAGAGAGCCACAGCTGTGATCCCCTCAGATGGCGGGGTGTGGAGGCGGGGCGGGGGGTAACTGTCAGGATCGATGTGAGGTTGTGAGACATTCGGCTGAAACCAAGAACTCGGTAACAGAGATAGGTCACACGTGCATAGTGTGCCAGGCGCCCGGATAAGTGCTGCACACGTGTGACCTCTTCGTTCCTCAATACCCCCAAGAGGTCCATGCTGTGCTGACCCCCATGTTACTGATGAGGAAACTGAGGTGCAGAGAGATCACGTGCCTTGCTCAAGGTTACAAAGCCAGTAGGTGATGAGCCAGAATCTGAGCCAAGACGTGCTGGCTCCAAGGAATGTTCCTGTGAGTACGAGTCCACCGCCCGTGGGAACCTGAACCGGTCGGAAGCAGACTGAGGGACTCCCCTTCTCCTTTCGACTCCTCTCCCCCCGTCTCCTCCTCCCTCTCCTTCCCGCCACCCACCTTTCCCTGTGTACTCTGCACCTTCCAACTCGCTCTGTCTTTCTCAGCATTTCTGTTCCTCCACTCTCTGTTGCCTCCTCTCTGTCGGCTACTGACTAGCTTATTCCTTTTGGATGCTCTGTGCTGCCTTTCTCTGCCCAACAGCTACACTTACACCTGCAGCCTGGATGGGGCCCATTATGGCTCCTCCGATCCCCCATCGCTTGCTATCTCACTCGGATTTCTGAGTTGAACATCCAAATGGACAAAATCCAATTGGATCAGTACATTAGCCCCCCCCCCTTCCCAATCCAATCAGCTGTGGCTACATGTTGAGTCCTAAGGAACTAAATATGGTGGCTCATGCAGGGCCAAGCCCAGGGCAGCCACTGAGAATGACGCCTGCTTAGCAATCGCCTTCGTTTCTGTCAGGGACACTGTACCGATGAGTTCCGTCACAGATAAGCCTGCCAGTCAAACCCCAGCCCGCTCCGGCCCGCGCCTGGGCCCGCGGTGCCCCGGCGTAAGAATGCTCGTGCACGCAGCCGTGTGATGGGCATAGCTGATTGCAGTGAATAAATGAGAACCTGTCTGGCTCCTCCAGGAGAAGACAAATGGGCTGATTGCAAGGCTTATCTGATCCAAGAGGAACCCAGGCATCAGGAGGAGGCAAGAGACGGAGAGCCACGTCATTCAATGCTGCAACTCCTCGAGACCTGCCTCTTCAATAAGCCAGTCTTCCCTCTGTGCTGGGGGTAAAAGCTGGAAACCAGAAAAGAGAAGCTGCCTGGGTTAAGCGACAAAAGGAACTCAGGCAAGCTCATGTATGAACTCGAAAGGGAACCCCAGCTTCTCTGGGAGGAAAGGGAAGAGATGCGGAGTTACCAGGAGGCTGGGCTCGCAGAGCCAGACTGAGCCACCTTGCTTAGAGCCATGGCATCTCGACGCCGGGCTCCCGCAGTCCCTGAACAATGACCTGGGCTCGTGATGCACATCTGCACTAGCTCACCTGTATATACAAAGGTGTTTAAAAAGCAAGTCTGGTAACAATTTCTTTGTTTTTAAGCTTACTATATTCCAAATAAGGTACTTAAATGATACAGTATTATGTTTCCACATAATCTCTTAACAGATTTGAACAGATCTGCTGCAGTGCTGCGCAGGTGTTAGTATCTTGGTTTAGCCCAGCCTTCCATACCTTGCAAGATCACTCAGCCTTCCTTCTAGAAATTTTGCTCTCCTCTTTGATACACTGGGTTAACTGAAAATAAGTTTTCCATAAACTTTGAAGACAAAAATGTTTCACGTCAAGAATAGAATCACAACAAGCACATAGACATTTAAACAAAGGATGCACCAGATCTCATATCCTGATAATTCCTTTTTCAGTACTATCAGAAACACAAAACTAACATACTACTAAATCAGAATTTGTGGAACTAGTATAATGTGTTGGTGATTAATCTTGTCAACTTATATTTTAAATAACCCTCATTATTTATGCCATGGTAGTATAGGGTTCCCCTCTCTCCTGTAGGAAATCCAGAATGAAAGTAGGTTGTTGCCATGGTGACAAATGCAGGGCTGAGAACTCCAGAGAAAGGAGAGATCTCTATATCCAAGGCCACAGCCACAAGAAAGCCCAGGCCCCAGAGTGGTGGCAGCAAATAGAAGCAACCTGCTATGACTTCACATTGCCAGATGGCTTGCTGTTGACATAGGGTTCCCCCCAACTGCTAATTATTTGCATAACCCTGGATCATTCATTCAAAGGAAAATAAAGAATTCACTTAAGTATGCATTGACATACTTATCAGACAGTTTTTCTCTCTGAACAATCTAGTATTAGATACTTTCTCCAAACACCTGGCACAGTGCCTTACACATAGAAGCTTCTTAACAAGTGTGTAGTTAGCTATTCATTGGATCCTTTCTTGAGCGAGGTATTGCTCAAGATGCAAGACGAACAGAGCAGGTCCCGCTTGTCAAAGGGCTCTCTGTCTGGTGGGTAGACAAGCTTATACCAAGATCCATATAACCTTACACATCAGATTAATGCTGTAGCCTTGCCTGGGGTATGGAGGGTGGGGGAGAAGGGAGTCAGAAAACAGGCACATGCTAGGGAGAAGGGGGCCAGGGTGCGTGCCACGTGATCTGAGTCCTGAAGGATGAATAAGGAGTCCTGGGTGCTCTGTGTTGGTTTGTTTTCATCTACTTGCTTTAAGGTGCTCCTGGCAGAGCGGACAGCAGGAGCAAAGGCCCAAAGGTCAGCAGTAGCACATCCATGTTGGAAAGCTCACGCAGCCTGCCTGCCGCTGCTGAGTAAGAATCTGTAAGGCAGGGAGCGGCGGAAGCCTACGCTGGAGACACGGGCAGCTGAGGTGTGGATGGAGCCTCGCAGTCCCTGCCCTGGGGGTGCTGGACTGTATCTTCTGGGCAACAGAGGCACCGTCATGGCAAAGGCAGCCTTCTGGAAGGACTCTTAGCAGCAGGGTGGAGAGCTGCTTAGCACATAACACTGCAGTCAGGAGGACCCGTCCTAAGGCTGCTTCAGACATCCAAGCAGAAGACAGTAAGAGCCTGAATCACAGTGGAGTATTAGGGACGGAAGGGGTGAGGTAGATTCTAGAAGCATTTAGTGAGTAAATTCTCATAGCTGCTCAGCATGCCTCCCCCGAAGCCCTAAGACTCAGGTCTCCAGCCCCCTCTCCGTGCCCGGTTAAACACAAGGAAAACCTGGGCCAGGCAGGGTACGGTTGGCAGCGGCCGACGCCCCCTCAATAGCACACAGCTTCACGTTCACTGAACCACTTAACGTGAGTGTGGTCACTTTAAACCCTGTTGGCTGAGGTGACTGATAAGCAAAAAAAGAGTTCTTTCTTGGGTTTACTGCTTCTCATCATTATTGGTCAAAGAGGTCAAAAAAGAAAGGAGATTTTTAGAAAAATTCTGAGTAAGATACCAATGCCAACTGCGAGTGGCAGGCCAAACAAAACAGATAATGCTTCACATGGAGCTAGGCTTGTTCCTCTGAGGCTCCCCGGGTTGCACAGCGAATATTAATTTTTAGAGCATTCCTATAAAGTAGACAAGTGGCAAAGGGGGCTGGATTCCTGTCAGTGGGGGAAGGAGGGCACGAGGGCCTGGCGAGGTGAGCTGGCCTCGCGGAGGCCGGCCTGACGGCAGAGCCTGGGCTTCCCGGCTCCTTCCCCGGCTCCTTCCCCGGCTCCTTCCCCGGCTCCTTCCCCGGCTCCTTCCCCGGCTTTACCATCTACGCCTGTCCTAATGAGCTCACTGCACTGAACACGCGCTGTCCAAATCTCATCTGAAAAGAGGAAGCAAAGACCTGGGTAATTTTCCAGATAATTTCTTTAAAAAATAAAATGTACCCTCTCTTGCCTCCAAATTGTTTATAATGGATGTCATACAGGAAGCCCCGCTGCTTTTTATTGAGTTCCCAAACTCAAATTCTGCTATTGAATTTTTTTTTTTTTTGAAATCTGCATTTGTCTGAAATATCTCAGTAATTCAAGGGAGGTTTTGCCTAAATTATGAAAGTGACCTCAGTTTACTTCTTGGGGTAGCTAAGGAACAAGTGGGCACCGCGTGGCAGCTGGGCTGTAAGAACCAGGTCCTCTGGCCTGGGGTACGTGGGAGGGGTGGAGGGGAAAGGCCGTGCTGGAGCTCACCACCCCTACCCTGCCTGTCTTCCCCTGCGAGCCTGTGGGTGTTCACCATTTACGCATTTTGCATCTACCAGGCCTGCGACAGACAGACGACAGACGCTACCTGCTTTGTCTTACTTACCTACAGGTCAGACCGTGGGCCTTATACTAAGGCCTGGAGGACATGACTCAGCTCTTGCTAAAGGTTGTTTTTACATACATATTTAAATGATGGGTAAATTGAGCGAGCAGTCGTGAAGCGAGGACACGGCTGCGTCCCCTGCCTTTCTTGCCAAAGCCGCGTCCCAGGTCTTTGTCTGCCGCGTCCCTGTACCCGCCGCGCTGCTGTCTCTCTCCCATTCAGCCACTCTCCCCCACCCCGGGATGCTTCAGGCCGGGGAAACCTTGTATTGTGATGCAGTCCACAAGCAACAGTCTGCGTGAAAACAAGACGCTCTGCCTCCCCTCAAGCTGTGGTGGAGGCAGGGCATGAGTGTGCAGGAAGACCCCAACAGTTCGCTTCTTTACCGAGGCTCACAAAGGCTTCAAGTCCTGACAAGAAACAGAGGCAGCTCCTTCGGGCTGGCAGGGGGCTGCCCTGCTGCTCCCAGCAGCCCGAAGAGCCAAGAACAAAAGCTGCTCGCCAGGCCGCGCTGGTCCCCGGATGGGGCACACGGGGGACCTTTCACAGCAGCTCCCCAGCCCCACACTCCCCTGCCCCGTGCCTGGCTCTCCGCATACAACACCCAGCAAGGCGTTCGCTTTCCTCTGCAGGCACACATCTCCCCAAAGCAGGGCCCCTTTCGGAGATGGAATCACTTCATTGTTACACCCTAAACAATTAGATGTGATTTCCCCAAATGCAGGAACAGTCAGCAAACTCCATCCAAATAATTGGTTCGAAGTGGTGAAGGCAGGAGGAGAGGGAGGAGGGCGGAGGGAAAGGAGGGGGGAGGCAGGCAGAGGCTGGGAGTCTTTGTTTCTCTCCCGTCTGGCTGGAAGCCAGAGGGGAAGATCGAAGAGACCTATCCTTTGTCCACTGATCTGACAGTCAGCCCGTGCTCCCACTAGGCAGAAATCAAAGTGGGGTGCATTCAGACGCTCCTGTCCCACGCTCACAAGGTTACTGAGAGAGCCGGGTCTTCCCGGGCCTGGTGGGAGCGGGGTTTTTGTGCCGCATTTCTGTTTTCAAGGTCACAATAAAATTAACAGTTCCACTTTCTCCTCTATAGTCTGTCATTGTTAGCACTTTCCTACTCCTCCCAGGAGACCAAAAGCATGTGCTCTGTGTCTTTAAGGGAAGAGAGAATCCTTCACAGGCTCTATCAAATCTAGTTAGGTTTTAGCATGTAAAGTTGCAGGCCATAAATAATTCAAAAGGCATGAGGAAGATTTTCTTCATTCTCCATCTATCCCCACATACAACCCTCCCTTCCCCTTTCTGGCTTATAACAAATGCTAATTTAATCAACTGGCAGTAAATTGTGCTGGTTGCTGACTCACGCCAGACACAGCCCCTATGGACTGGACAGAGCTTTGCCATCTCATTGGAAATGAACAATGAAGAAGTAAGGTCCTGAGCTGTCCATCTTTCTTCTTTTGTCCTCCTGTGTCTCCTCCTTTTCCCAACCTTCCTCCAAAAAGGAGCCTTCACACAGGGATCCCGAACACACATGTGGTGACATGGCATCCACACTGCCTTCAAAGTGCATGGCTTCCCAAGGTCTCTGAGGATGGGATGTCCCCAGGGCTCCTGGAGGCTGCTCTAGGTGAATCTGCATGGCAGCAGGAGGGAAAAGGGGGTGCTGGGAAGAAGGACGGGAAGGGGAGTGAGGCAGAGCCAGCCCTCATTTATCCAAGCTGTGAGAGCATGTGTGTCAGGAAGGCTCTAGGAAATGCTGGGACAGGAGCTGGGGATGGGAGGGAGGAGCAGCTCCTACCAGGAGCCCCTTCTACCTCATTGCCCCAGTGGGAATGGGGGGCCCCTGGACTCATGGGGAGAGCTGTGAGTGGTTGGGCTGAGGGAAGGAATTGTCTTGGAGATAAGGCAGGAGCAGCAACAGAGGGCTGGGGGTAGAGAGGATGGGACAGAAAGAAATGCCTCCAAAGAGAAAAGGCCAAGAGATAGGAAAATATTTATGGGGCATCTAGGGTCTATTTCCTTTTCCT
This sequence comes from Lyroderma lyra, assembly GCA_004026885.1. Taxonomy (NCBI): domain Eukaryota; kingdom Metazoa; phylum Chordata; class Mammalia; order Chiroptera; family Megadermatidae; genus Lyroderma; species Lyroderma lyra. The sequence continues at coordinate 86,319 of PVJL010001571.1, read as the reverse complement.
TTTCCTCTTTTCTTGTAGCTACAAATATTTACCCTATAAAGAAGCACTCTCCATCCCCACCCAGAGGGATTCTTTTAAAAACCCTTCCCATCATGACCATCCAAATATTTGCTGAGCAGTAATGTATAGGAAGGAAAGGGAAGGTCGTTTACTCTCTTGTCTTCAGAAGCCTGTAAAGCACTCCCAGCGTTCCTGCCGTCATCATGCCCATTACTGTGTTTGCTTTCTCCTCCTGTACAGAGTTGGTAGCATTAGACAGGTTGGGCTCCGTGCAAGGACCAGTAAGATGGCACAATCACAGCTGACACTATTTCTACCATGTACCCTGTCTCTGAGGGTTTGCACATAGTATGTCTAACTGCCTAGACGTTAGGCTTATCTTTGATTAAGCAAATGGAATAACAGCAGAGGATCAGGACTGCAGAGGGCCTGACTCATCTGGTCACCAAACCCCACCCACGGTGCTGACTGGTCTCACATTGCTAAAGAGCCAGTTTTATGTCTAATTGCACCCACCCCCTCATTGGATGATAAACTCCTCCTGGCCAGGGGCTCAGTGTGGGGAGGTTCTGTGTCTCCCACAAGGCTGAGAAGAGGGCTTCAAAGAGTAAATTCAAATTTTCTGGCCGGTTGCAGAACACCTTAAGTCTTTCCAAGTGAGAAATGCTGCCTCAGCTGCCTTATTTTCAAGTCCCCCCTCTGAGGCTGACTTCTGTGGTCAATCCTCCCGAAAGACAGCTGTGTCTGTGTTTGTCTGCTGTGTGCGTGCCTTAGACTGATGGTATTGTTCTGTGCCCCTCTTTGAGGGTTTTTTCTAGAAGGCTCCCTGCTGACAAACAGGACATACACAATGCCAAAACTGCATTTGCCTTAGAACGACGAGAATGCACAACCAACTTCCTGCAGGAAGCCCAGAAAGGGGAACAAACGAGGAGCGCTCTTCTCCTCCAGCACCCTTTGTCCCTCCCTGCACAATTCTGCACATCTTGCTTCTAATTAACAGCTCTACATCTCTGGAGTCACTGGGAGCCAAGAAAGAATGGGCCCTGCGTAGGGGAGGCTGTTTCATCGGCACACAGCACTCTAAGGCACGTGCTTCATTGCCAAGAATGGAAGGCGTGGCTCACTTTGTCCTCATTTGACCAGCGGGCTCCGCGTGGAATGCCGCCCTCGGTGGCTGCTGAAACTCCTGGGGCAGTCATAAATAACCAGGAGGCCCGTTAGGGCTTCTTGGCCAAACGTTTGCACAGTAACTCAAATGAGGCAGCAGACATGAGTCAGGAGAGAGAACTAAGCTGAGGGGGTGGGGGCCCAGGGAGCTTGGGCTTCGTAAGCCTGCGAGATGGCACTTTACCCGGAGACACTTGCTGAGTCTCCAGGGACAGACTGCACACCCTCCCCCCTACACTGCGCCACCTGCCAGAGCCATTTGCAAAGCAGCTTGTGAGAGCTGCTAAGTGAGCGAGCCACTTGTCCCCACTCCGAGCAGGAGGCCAACCAGGACCTCGCACATTGTCAGAGGGGCAATAAAAAGGCATTATATGTCTTATCTATTTTGAACAGTCACAATGTGAATCAGGACTACGGACAAGCTGAGATCTTGAAGCTCAGGGACAACATCGGATCCGCAAGGCTAGGGCTGCTGGAAATATGAAAATACAATTCTTTCATTCTAGTGATCAGTTACATGTCCAGCAGTTAGTGGGTCACCAGATTTATCCTTGCCTCCCAGAGACAGGGTGCCACAGCTGGTGGCCAGAGGTCATTAACCCTGACTTGTGTGTTTCATTTTCTCTATTGTGGGCAGTGACAAGGACTTCTCCAAGGGTCTGAGATAAGAGTATGTGTTGAATGAGGGAATGGATTCCTTCCTTTATTCATTCATAACACAACTCAGGGCTGCCCGGAAGTTGTGCTTCCTCATTTAAAGTCTCTTCTCTCTCCATTCCTCAACAATTCTATGAGCCCACTCAAGCTGCCATGACAAAGTACGACAGGCTGGTAGCTTCAGCAACAGGTGTTTGTTTTGCACAGCATCGGAGGCCGGGAGTCCTAGATGAAGGTGTTGGCGGGGCTGCTTTCTTCTAAGGCCCCTCTCCGGCTTGCAGATGGCCACCTTCTCCCTGTGGCTTCACGGACTCTTCCCTCTGTGTGTGACTATATTATCTCCTCTTCTTACATGACACCAGGCACAGGGGATGAGGGCCCACCCATACGACCTCATTTTACCGTAATTACCCTTTCACAGGTTCTATTTCCCAATGCAGTAACATTCTGAGGTCCTAGGGGTTAGGGCTTCAACATATGAATTGGGAAAGACACCATTCAGCTCGTAAGAACAATTGTGATATTTCTGTGTGTCAGACGACCAAATACTAGCTCTGTCCGCAAACGTTCTGTTAAACACAGACCCTGTCCCCGACACAGAAAGACGCAGGGGCTGAGCCCGCCCTGTCTGCTTCCCGCAGGTACCACCACGCCCCACCCGCCAAGACGAGACCAAATAATTCCACAATGTTCCGACAGTAACAGAAGAGGAGGTGTTTTCTTCAGTATTGATCTTTTAGTGAATTGTTCCACTGGTGAAGGTGGGAGGGCAGCAAGAATGACCATATCGGGGGCTTATGAGCTCCTTGCCTCTTTTTCCTGTCAGCAGACTCCCTCACTTTGATAGCCTGTCCCTTTCCATGAGGGCACTTCTGCCTGGCTGCCTCTCTGTCAAAACCACATCCCAGCAGTCTATTTTGGTCACAGAATGAGGTTCCATTTGTTTTGCAGATACACTGGGATTCCACAGGTGATCCACAGGCCATGCGGGAAAACCCCAGGTGGGAGGTTTCATACCTGACTCTCCGTTTGTGTTGTTTCTCCTCAGGGTGCCCTCAGGTCCCATCAGGTGGCCTGTTTGCCATTGTCCCAGCCAAAAGTGACTTTAAGGAGCCTCTTTCTCTACTGTATTTTGCTGGCTATAAATGTGCTCCCGTGTATAATGCGCACCCCTATTTTCAGCCCAAGCTTTCAGCGGGAAAAAATCTTTCATTTAAATTTTTAAATTCAGTTTTTATTTGTTTATATTTAGGTACTTGTTTTTTTGTATTATAAAAAATTTAGTATTTTTTTTAATATAACTCATATATAGAATATAAAACTGAAAGCAACAAAGAAACAAAAACTGATGCACACAGTCAACAGTTCAGTGGTTAGTGGTTACCTGAGGGTAAAGGGGAAAGCAGGGTGGGAGAGGTGGTGGGGAGTCAAACACACGGTGATAGAAAGAGAACTGACTGTGGGTGGTGGGCACACAATGCAACACACGGACGATGCACTGTAGAATTGTACACCTGGAACCTATGAGATTTTTACTAACCAATGTCACCCCAATGAATTTGACAATAAAAAACCCAATTATAGGACTCCAGGGTATTATTTCGTATGTGGATATTGTTATTGATTTCTAGAGTTGCACTTTTAACTCATAAACATGAATAAAAGAATGAAAAACATTTACATAGATACGGAATTAGCACTACCACGTATGATGCACATCCTTATTTTTCCCTCACAAATTTGGGCCAAAAAGTACGCATAATACACAACAAAATATGGTAATTCCCAAAGCATACGCTTGTACCATTTGAAACCTAACCCTGCTGAAGAAAGGACCAACCACCCACCCTTCCAGGACAGGGATGCCGAGACCTCTCAGGCAATGCCTTCCAGCCTCACAGATACGGAATCGCTGAATGGATCTGTGTCGGTAAAGTATGCTCCTGTGATGGTTTTTAATGCTTCAAAAATTCCCAATTAAAGTAGTTCTGGCCCCAAATGCATATTTTGTGCATGCATGTGTTGTTTTTCAAAATCCTCCTCTGAGCCAGCATGCTGGAGACATGACATGTATTTCACTCCATGTGCCCATCTGAATTCTGGGAAGTCACACTGGTGAGATTTTAAGAGCATCGTCTGGTAGATTAAGTCAGAGTGAGATATTGGTGATGACATATACTCAAGCAGACAAGGAAATTAATTGTAGGGAAGAGGTGGGAAAATATCTCCCATTTATCTTCATTCTATCTCATAATTCAAACGTACATTTCTAGAGATTTTTAAATATCATAATAAGGAGGTCTTAACTGAGATTCCAATCCAAATCGTCTAAACCCAATGAATTAATAGTATTTGTTTATCCACTAAGTACAGGGCACACAGCTGTACACTGGGCAGTCGTTAGACACAAACATTTCTGCCCTCTAGGACCACGGAAACAGAGTGAGGAGACACAGACACATGAACCATTGGTTCCAACTCAGTGGGACAGACACTCGGTGCTACTGGGTGTCAAAGGCAGAAATGATGGTCGCAGTAAAGGGGTCTCGGAGGAGGTGATATCTGAGCCTGGATTAGGGCTTGAACCTGGTCCTAAAAGCAATGCAGGTTCACTGAAGGGAGAATGACATTACAATGAAACTGGTGTCAGAGTTGAGTGCCTGGCTCGGGTAAGCAGCAAGGCTTGGGGACCAGCCTGCAGACCCTGGAGGGGTCCAGGCACCAGGCAACTCACGCTTTAGCTGAGGGTTGGCAGTGGTGAGAAAAGAATGGGACAGATGACACAGGCCCTGTGAAGACTAAGCAGAACTTTGGGTCTTACTGACTATAAGAGACAGGGGACAGGGTCCTGATCACTGACCAGCTCTCAGAGAAAGATAACTGTCCAGAGGGAGGGTCTCGGTACTGGCTGGACCCTCCCGACCCCCTAAACAGCAGAATCACCCAGAACACCAGCTCTCCTGTGCAAGTCCCGTGTCATCCCGAGAACATGTCCTTGCCCGCTGGACAGGAAGAATGTTCAGGGCCAATCGTCAAACAAGAAGTCCCAGAGCTCCCTCTGGCTTTTGTAATGCCTTCAAACTTCAACCCCAAAACCAGACCTCTACCCTGATTGTCCTGAAATGGACACGGTCTAGCTGTGACCTTCATCATTCAGACTCCAGCTCATGCACCTCTGTCCTCTTTTGGATTCTGTACTGATTTTTTGCCGGCCACATGAAGCATCCTGTGTCTTCTTTCCCCCTTTCCAACAGCCCTTATTTCTACCTGAGTCTCACATAGGGTCTGGGGCAGGGGAGGGTTTACGTGGTCTAGGTTAAATTCATTGGGGCACTCCATCCACCTGTTCTTATTGATATACTTAAGCTCCTGGTTCAAATGTCCCCTGAAACCAGACCTCTCTGAACTTTTCATTTCTATGAAATAACTTTCCTTTATTGTTCAAGTTCTATATTCTGCTCTTCACGCTTCAAAATCCTCTCACACGGGCTTCTTGTTTAACTGTGTCATTGTGAAAGGGCTCTGGGAAGGAAGGCAGAGCACTGTCACTCTACGTCCAGCTCTTGTATGAACTGGCCAAGTGACCTTTGTCAATGCTCTCCACCTCTCCGGGCTTTAGTTTCTTCGTTGGTAACATGAGGGGTCACACAAGCCAACTCCTAATCTCCTTCTAGCTTTGACATTCTGACTCTACACCCTCTGCTGTGTTGCTGATGCCTAAGTGAACTTGACCGCTGCCTCCTGATCTGCCCTCCCAGACTATCTTGCCATGGCCTGTGCCTAATGCCACGGCGTGGCCTGTGAATGCCATGTGACTGCCCCTTCCAAAGGGGCTGAGGAATTAAATGTGGTTCCAAAGTTTTGCACACATGTAGAAAGGAATTGGCAGTGGCATGAAGGAAAGACAGAGTCAGTGTTTTCTTTTTCTGTGGGGGCTGGGGTGCTGTTGAGAAGAGTGAGGAAGGCATGGTGTGGGAGGAGAAAGCAAGGCCACTTAGGTGTATTGAACTGGAAAAAGAAATGTGCAACTAACCGGTGGATTCCACACTAGAGGAGGGGCCAGGTGCTTCTGAGGTGGGTGAGGATGAACGCAGGCCCAGGGCTGCAAGAGCGACCCTACGCGGGGACATTCTGATGGAGGTACTGACACAGGTGAGAGTTGAAACTGGGGGCCACATGATTGCCTGGGGAAGTGGTGGGGAGGGGAATAAGAATCTGAAGGACAAACCAGACACACAACCATATTTTACCAGGAAAAGAAAGTGGTAACAGAAAGGTCATTAGAGGGTAAAGCAGGAAACGGAGGACACTCATTTCCCCTGAGCAGCTGCTACACGCTGGGCTCATCACATACACCGATGTGCAAAAAACTTTGAGCAGGAGTGATATGAATGAGGGCTAAGGAGGAACAGCACGCATGGTCCAGGCAAGGTGACCTTGGCTTATGGAATGGAGCAGCAGGGAATGGGCAAAGAGGGGTCATGAAGCCAAGCCCAGGTCAAGTCAGCAGCACCCAGAATGTGGCACACCGCAAGACAGACAGGTCTCAATTCTTTGCAGTGGAGACGGCAGCAGATGTTTCCTGTGCCGTGCACCAGCGCGCTCCGCTACAGACTCACGCCGCCGACAACAACGCCGTCCTCTTGCTTGCTCCTACAGCTTGGCCCGCAGTGCTTCGCCCTCGGGGCCTTTGCTGAGGCTGAGGGAGCTTCGCACAGGGAACACTCAGACAGAGGAGGCAGTGCTCTTCCTTCCCCCAGGTTTTCGCTACTGAGCGACGAGAGCAGTGGCTGTGTTCCAGTCCCTTTCTGAATATCTACAGCGGAGACCACAATTATGCACCCGTATGAGGGTGGACCATTAATTTCACGTGCTTCATACCGCATTGCTGAGTATCACCATGGTCACGTTCGAAGTGCTCCCCTTGGGAAGCTGTGCACCGATGCCAGCAGCTAGTCCACTTTGCAAAGCATCTGACAATTAAGTTCATGAACTTGCCACCTTGCGCTGACATTGACAGCACTGTGCAAGCAACTCAGTAAGGTGTCATAACCTTGATTTTGGGAATTTGAGCATTGACCGATGCTGAAATACCACCACCCCACCCTGTTTTCTTTAGAGAAATCTTTAGATAAGCTTGTGGATGTATAAAGGTGAGGTCCAGGTCTCTTTTAAAAGGAATATGTTTACTCAATGAAGAGTAAAAATTGCTTTATCAAGGCAATTTCATGTATTAAAAAATTAAGGCAATTAATTTCTTAAAAATTTAAAAATAACTACAACCCAGGGTAAGAGGGTGCTATGCCCAAAGATGGTTGTTGGTTGGTTTTCAAAAGGAAAGAGAAGGACCTCTCCAGAGGCAGCCCAGTACTGGAGCCAGGGAAGTAGCCCTTTGAGGGCCAGAGATGGCAGGACAGAAGAGGCCCCAAAGGAGGCATGGAGCCTGAGTGAGGCGGGAGGACCAGCGAGCAGCTGTCCATGGTAGCGCAGTGCTGAGGGGCATGGGGAGTGGAGTGGTCAGGCCTTGGTTTTCCTTTTCCTTTTCCGGCTTTTGAAACTCTTTAGTGTTCTCCTCACCACTTGGGCAGCAGTGACCCACCTGTAGCAGCCCTGACGTGGCAGGCAGTTATGCAGTGGGTCAGCGTCGGGGTTGGGAGTGCTGCCTAACCTGCCTAGAGTCAGCATCCCCCAAGGGCGACTCCAGCACTGGATCAAAGACAGATGGTTGCTGCAGGTCCCAGGAGGCAACCAATGGCGAAACTGTAAGAGGAGTCCACGGTGGAGCCAAGACAGGACATGAGGAGCTAGGCAATGGAGAACGCACAGCCTCAGGACCCCGTGGCCACATGGACAGCGACCAAAGGTCCTTTTTCCTCAAATGTGCTCGAGTGGGGAGTTGCTAACTTGAATACCTATGGGTGCGAGCCAGTAGGATAAATGATGAAAGGGACGTCAAGCTCTTCTCTTCCTTCTGTTGTGATAAAACTTCACATCTGCTAAGTTACCTTGGCTTTTAAAACACTGTGAGGGTGAGTCAAACAGTGAACCTAATCAGTTCCTTGGGCTTCATGCTGCGGCAGGCTCCCCGGGGAAGGCTGCACTGGGAAAGGTGACCCTCCAAAGAGGAAGTGCCCTTCTGTCATGATGTGGATAGGGTTGCGCCTGTCACCTGTCATTTTGACGAGGAGTCCCAAGAGCTAGTGCTGCCTGTTCACCCTCTCAAGACAGGATTTACGACCGGGGGCCTGTGTGTGGATCGCATGCGAGGTAGCATCTCTGCCCGCCTGGCGGGACACAGCTCAACCTTTGATCATTACAGAGATGAGTAGAAATCTGTTGTATGTATTTAATGTTTCAGGGCATTGAGGGCAATGTGCACCCAAGCTTCTGTGAGTGTTTCTTGGTCCGCCCCCAACGAGGCTGACTCATCTGTCTTCGTCTGGGCTCTCCTGAAAGCAGAGTCTCCATCAAAGACTGAGTGCAAAGAATTATTGGGGACTTTAGCCCTAACCTGAGTTTGATGCATTGATTCTCTTCCACTTAATCCTCACAATAACAAATAAATCCTTTACCATCTACAGGAGACTCTCCATTAACCAGAACTCAAGCAAGCAGCCAAATAAATAAATAAATAAATAAATAAATAAATAAATAAATAAATAAAAACAAAAAAACAAAAACATGGACCAGCTGCTTGAGCGTGCTGGTTGTTTGAGTTGCAGTTAATGGAGAGTCTACTTACATTTGTCCAGCATCTACCAATCCCCATGGGTGCAGGTTGACTGAGAGTCTACTATATGAAGTTGCCAAGGCTTAATATTAAAAAGGAATATAGTAAAACCTGTGGCCCAACAAGAACACGTGGTGTTCTCTACCCAGTTTTCATTTAAAGTTAGGGATCTGACAGCTGCCTTAGAGGCAGAATGCTCTGAAGGCCAGACATCTGCACACGGATTTCCCTTGTGATATTTTTCTTTAATCTAGGGCAACGATTTTCAAAATTCACTTAGAATACAGGGTTGTGTATTTTTTGGGTGATACAAGGGCTTTTCAAGGGCAATACTGCATTTATATGATGTTCACATTAGGAGTGCATTATGGAACCTAAAAATATCACTCCTAAGATGTGACTCCTGTTTGGAAAGCTTTCTTCAACTTGAGTTTTGCCAACAGACTAGACTTTCTACTTGGCTGCAGTATTTTAAAAGGTACTTTTTTCTCTTTGGTCTCACTGCCCTTGGAAAGAGAACTCAGCTCTACAAGCCTGAAATGCCCTGCTGAAAACCACCCCTGACACCTAAGTCACCACTTAGCAGCTTCTCTCTGGTGGAATATAGGGAAAGAGAGTTGGGGAGGGGGCCCGTCTGTCTTACTAACCGGCCAGATGACTTAGGTCTACGAAACTCAATATCATCTATTTCATCTTGGCATTTGAAGGGAGAGATCTCCTTGAGCCCATCACATGCGTCCTGAATTTCTCAGCTTTATTCCGAGCCCTATTTCATCTGTCACTGCTCATACCCCTGCTCATGTTCATGGTAAATGGTCTGTTTCTGTCAATGACTTCCTCATCTATGTCAGGGAAAGGCCCATTAGACAAATCCAATGGGACAAGTTCAGAGAGTTTGTCAGTTCCCGTCACTTTCAGATCTGGCTGTGCAGTGGAGCACAGATGCAAAACAGACTTGTCAAGATGGACAGCTTCTTTGGGAAGAAGTTTATCTCAATGGAGAGAAACATGTGATGAGTTAAAAACTCAAAATACCAACAATTCAGCCTGGGAACAGCACAGGGAGCTGAAAAGAGCTACCTGTGAATAAATTTACATAAGTCATAGAGTCTCAGTCCCCTGTGCACAGGGGGAGTGGAGAGACAACCATACATGTCCAAGAGTATTTGGGGGTGCTTGGCAAGTGCCTAATACAAATGAGAAAGCTGCCATTTCTTATCAACAATTGTTCTCAATTTATCAATAATTAACAGTTATTGATAGGATAATGGAAAGACAGTATTTTACATCTTGTTTCACTGAGAATATAGAAGAGAACTTCCACATTTTCCCATTGCCAAATCACCTAAACCCTACACTGCACTGCAACTACATTTAGAGATAGGACCTTTAGGGAGGCAAAGTTAAATGAGGTCATAAGGGTGAAATCCTAACCCAGCAGGAGTGGTGGCCTCAAAAGAAAGAGAGAGATAGCTCCCTCCCCACTTGCATGTACTAAGAAAAGCCATATGAGGACACAGCAGGGTGGCCATCCATAAGCCAGGAAGAGAGCCTTCACCAGAAACCAACCATGCAGGTAGCCTGATCCCGGACTTACAGCCTCCAGGACCGTGAAAAAACAAAGTTCTGTTGTTCGAGCCACCCAGTCTGGGGTATGTGGCAGCCTGAGCAGACTAAGACAGAAGGAGAAATTAAAGCCTGCTTGGAAGAGCACTAACACCCATTTTAAACCTTTATATGTGAAAAGGCAACTGTTAACATCAAGTAGAATATGGAGCAAGAAAGAGAAATGAAGTGAGTGAGATGGACAAAAACGACTTAGCAATTAATAGGATGAATAAGCAGGAACAAAACCTCTTTCCCAGTCTCAGGACCAGGCTTGGGCTTATCAGGGCACCAAACAGTAGGAATCAATTGTGGAAAGTCAGGCATCCTGCACACACTGACTGCAAACGGCAGGCAGCACCGTGAAAGTGTTTGGCACCAGTTCAAAAGATGTGAATTCTAACATTTAAAAATTCTGAGGCCTTTGGTATATTAATTTATCTATTCTTCTTATTCTTTTGCTCTGGTTATAAAGAGCAAGGCGCAATCTCTTGGCCAAGGTTGATTCATCATATTAGGGAGGATGCAAGATTTCATGACATGGGGGTTCCTGCTCACAAAAATGTGCAGTTCTGTAGGAGGGATGTTCAGAAAAATCTGAGCAATGCAAAGCTGGGTTTGAAAAGCCATTGGATAAATAACTGCTTTAAGACTGGATAAATGAATAAATGGATGGATGGATGGATGGTTACAGAGGTTCACAGAAGGGCTAGAGTTTTAAAGCGCCAGCCTCTGGTTGTGTTTGACCTTTTTGACTATAGAATGCATTGATCATTCTCTTGCAAATTGATAACACCTTGTACATGACTCCTCCACTGTGCACACCTGAGAAAAATGGACATTATCTTATTTGCTTTTGTTTTCCCAAAAGTCTATCCTTGGCCCACTGAACTGGGACCTTGAAAAACCCATTGACTGTTGCCAGTATTTTCTGAGCTGTCTTGTTCCCTCTGTCATTACTAAGGATCTGTTTAATGAACTCATTCATTCATTAAACAAATACTCATTAAGTGCTTGCTATGCTGTGCACTGTTTTAAGTTCTGGGGATACATTACAAAGCAAATGTGGTTATATTCTGCTCAGAAGAAACAGAAAATAAACCAAAAGTAAAATATATTGTACATCATACAGTGACAAGTGCCATGGATAAAAGCAAGACAGCAAAGAGGTACAGAACAAGCCAAAGTTGGAGGTGCCATGTTTAAAGGTGTGGTTGGGGAGGACTCAGCAGGCCGGTTACCTCTGAGCAAAGGCCTGAAGGAGTTAGAGGAACAGCCCCGCGGCATCCTGGGAGAAAGGTGCTCCAGCCAGAGGGGAGAGCCAAGGCAGAGGTGGGAGTGTGCCCAGAATGAAAAGGAACTGTAGACAGACCACCGTATCAGCACAGAGGGAGGGAGGGGAGGAGGAGGAGACACAATGTCAGAGGGTCCAGGGGAACGCAGAGACCCGGGTAGGACCCTGGAGGCCCTGGTATGGGTTTTGGCTTTCACTTTGAGCCACTGAGAGGTGACAGGACCTCATTAGGTTTTAAAGGATTAATCTGGCTGCTGGGTTCAGCCTGAGGTGTAGGAGTGGCAAAGGCGGAAGCAGGGAAGCCAGTCAGAAGATATTCTGACAACCAACTAAGAGAGTATGGTGGTTCCAACCAGGTGTTAGTGCAGAGGTGGTGAGAATATCAGATTTTAAATATCTGTGGGAAATAGAGCCAATATGATTTGCTGATGGCTTGACTGTGGGGTTTGAATGAGGAGACACCCTTTACCAAGCACCACTGGAATCAATACTGGCATCTTCTGCCAAAGGGCCTCAATGAACTGACTGGCAAGCCCAGGTAGGGATCCTTCTGGCATCACCAGTCTCTCCCTACCTCATATAACTGTGACTTGGGTGGATGGCCACTCTATCCCTATGCCCCACCCCTGAGTTGTCACCCTTCTCCCGACCCCAATCCAGGGTCCATCCTATAAACCCCAATTTCTACCTCTCCCCCCCTGCACTTAGGCTCCCACAAGAATGGAAACCATGGGTTTTGAAGGAAGACAAGGCTCTACCTAGATGAAAAGAGGTCTCAGTGGGGAGAGCGATTTCAATTCAGGATAACTACTCAGAAAGCATCCGACTATGTATCATAGCACTGAGACGATCCGAGCAGAAAAGCCAGACATTGAAAATGAGCACTTTTCGAGTTTTCTGCCCAACACCTGCTTCCGTATTTCAAGACCTTTCTGGCAAAACTGAGATGTATCTAGAGCAAGAATGCATAAGATATCTAAAGAGAGTGCCTCTTGAAAACTTTAAGTCTTAATTATGATTGTTTCAGCAACTAAGAAAGGAAGAAGGGAGGGAGACAGGAAGAAGAGAGGGAGAGAGGGAGAGAGGGAGGGAGGGAGGGAGGGAGGAGCTTGGTTCTTTCCCATTAGCTATTTTATAAAATTCAGCCATGCTTTATTACCACATTGTACACTATTTCTTTACCTAACCTTTAAAAAAGAATCCAAACCGTGATATATTATTTTATGATTAAGAGAAAGACTTTTTTAAAGCAAGACATTTAAGAAGAAATCCTCTCAGGGAAGGAGGCTGAGTAAGCTAACCAAATCATTTTTTGGTATTAAAACACAACTTCATAAATTCTTTGGACCCGAGTTGATGCTCTAGATCCTGACTTGGTGCTTTTCGGATTCCTGATCAGGCTTTCCGGACATTCAGAAATGCTGGAGGCTGTGTGTGCACGTGTTGTTGTTTTAAAGGATCCAATACTATAATTCTCGCATGTGGAAATTTTCCACTGAATTCAGTTTTACTAGTTATGAACCACCAAATCCTCAAAGATTGTGCTAGGGCAATTTGGAGGCATACTTCCAACCTCCTGGTGGAATAAATTATAAGATGAGATGAAGTAGTTATTTTCTAGGGCTTGTTGTGTTTTTATTCCTCCCACAAACAAAATGCAAACCATCCCAAATTAAATAGATTCCTCAAGGTCCAAAGAAGACTTCTCATGCTGGTTTTTGTATACTCAGCACTTGTGTTGCAACAGATGTTAAAGGGCCAGCCTCCAAAGGAGTCTATTTTAGCAACAGGATATGAATGGGAAGTGGGAGACCTGAAGGCCTTAGCTTCAAGAGATTTCAGTAGTGAAGTGACATGGTGGGTGAGAATCAAATCCAGCCCCTGCTAACGTCTATATAAGTCTTCCTCTGAGGGCTCCCAGTCGCCTGAAACAACAGGTTCAACAGGGCAATAGCCCTCTAGAACCTTTCCACTTTGTCCCACCTTAATTATCGAAATAATCTTCCCAAACACCTACTATGATGACAGCTATCCTACCAGATGCTACTCTTCACCTATGTTCCCAGGACTACATCTTGCCTGTTTTTTCATGCAGAGGCTAAAGTGGTCAGATTCACTGTCAACTGGAGTAGCTGGCACTGCTCTTGCTGTTTTGAATTCGTGGAAGTGAGGCCTGGAACTCAGAACTCTGAGACTGCATCTGGACACATCGCCACGTACAACCCATTTATCCACTAGTAACACCGAGGGCAGGGCCCACAAAAGTCACAATGTGGCCCTGTCCCCACATACCTCCCTGCATCTGTGAATGGAAGCTCACACAAAGGTCAGGCCTCCCTTTCATATCGTGTATAACTTGGAGGTCACACATAGGAGTAGGGGGGCCCACTGACATGTGAAACAGCTCTGGGAAAGTCCCCCTCCATCATTTTGCACCTGTCTGTCCAGTTCATTTTAAACTGGCTGGTCAGAAACATAGGGTTGGATCAATTCATTGTCTGTACCTTATTTTAAAGCTGAGCTTCTGTCTAAGCCAATTTCTTAATACCAAGAGATTTCTTACAATATTAACATTGGCTTTGGGGGTACCCATTTGTTTTGGGGGTTCCTATCCACCCACACGACTTTTCTAGTATCTGCCCCTGCCCAACGCCACAGCCACAGGTTCTGATGTAAATGAAAACATGCATAACAGATAACTTATTCAAGACCTAAAGTCGAGTTAGGGTGGCAACAGGAACTAACAGCCTTCGTATTCTGTCATATACCTCTGGTCAGAAATTGTAACTAAAACCAGAGGTTATAAGCTTCAGCGAGCACATTAATGGGGAACCCTGAATGTCTGGATGACAATCAACAACAGGCAGTTTGAGTGGATAAATCTTTCCATTAGGAATTACATCTTGGTAAGTAACGTAAATTATTATCAGATATTTACATATCACTTACCATAATTTAAGTTGTTTCAATTCATTGTCTGTACCTTATTTTAAAGCTGAGCTTCTGTCTAAGCCAATTTCTTAATACCAAGAGATTTCTTACAATATTAAAAAGTATGTTTTAATAGTTCTGAGAATTACTATCAGATAGCCATGAAATATAAATGTTGATTATGGAAAACTACATATGCTGGTGTGCTTCAGAAATGTGTTACTGAACATTGCAGTTTGTAGAAAACTGTGTGTTTACTTGTTTTAATCTATGTTTGTCATAAGAGGTTGACATAAACCACCAATCGGTGATAATTCTCTCCTATTAGTTCACTGCTCTAGATCCATAAAAAGCCTGTACCTCTTAAAATTAATAACATAGCTGAAGGCATTCCTGCTCACAAAGATTTATTTTATAAGTATAATTAATGTGCTAATAACAGCGTACCTTTTAACTACAATAAGTAATAGTAACAAGTGCCACGTCAGTAACAAGATTCTAGGGATTGCACTGCTTTCAGTTCAGAAAACAATATCCTCAACATTTAGTGTTTAAATAAATAAGTAGGTAAGTTGAAAAAATGAAAAGAAAACCTGATTCAGATGAGAAGATGGGCGTGTGGGTCCATGCACAAAAACACCTGCAAAGAAGGTAGCATGTGCCACGTGGTCAAATGATGCATGCTGAATCTGATTTGCAACAACTGAAGTTCCTTTGTGCTAAAGTTAGTCTATTGCTGGAGACAGAGGTAACAAGGGTCAAGACACAACAGTGTTTTCTGGAATGTTATCTAAGCCCACCCCAGGCCTAAAATTCCCTTTTTAGCCGCGAGAAGAAGCTGGGCAAAGGAAGCTTGGGTCTGAGCTGTCCGCCCACAAGTGCCGGTATGTTGGTTCTTTTCTAACTCACACCCCGATCCCTGCCATGAGTTGTTTCGGATGCTTGCACCACCCCAGTGCAACCGTCCTCTTCTTCAATCAGAGATAATCAGCCCACAGGCATTCCCTACACCCCCGAATTTACATACCTGTCCTGAAGACCCACAGATGTGCTGCCCAGCTTCCCCTTCCAGGGAGGACTTGATGGGAGGAGGGCTGCCTGTCCTCCACCTGCTCTCAGCTATTTCGAGGTCCGCCTCAGCTGCAAAGACCCTCCGCAGCCCAAGGCCACGTGACTGAGAGACACGCCCACTGGGGCATGACTCCGATAGGCAATAACGCCCTCCAGCACTCATGGCCAGACTGACCAAGGCCTCCTCAGGCCTGCATCCCAGTTCAGCTTCTTCCCCTGCCCAGTCCTGCTTCCAGTTCCTTCCCTTTACAAAAGCTGTTGAACCTTATGAACTTACTGCTCCAGAAACTCTGGCTCAGCATCTGTTTCAATAGAGTCTAACCTGGGACAGCTGTTGAGTATTTCAAAAGTCTCCATGACATTACTGCCAAATGGTCAACCTGCCAAAGTCAGGTGAAGAGAGAGAAATGTCTGGAAGCTCAATAGACAGCATCAGTGGTCCTCAATATTTTAGCCTTTAGAAGTAGAATCCTTTCTTCAAACAAGAGCCTTTGTAAAACCATAAAGCAGAATAAAGTGGAGCAGCCCAGTTGAAACTTCTGTGGCAGGCCACAGAGTCCTAAAGAGCTGAAAATCAATGAACTGAATAGATCAGTGGTTCTCAACCCACACCAGGCATCAGAACCCACTGGGGGCATTTGAAAACTGCAAATGTTTGTCCCTCACCCGTGAAATTCAGTTGCAACACGGTAAAAGTCCTTCTGCCGAATCTGACAGCTTGGCCTGAGAACTTGCGTCTTTAAGGCGTTTCTACCTTTCAAGGGTCTCTGGTTCTATAACACAAGATCACCCTACCTCCAACATAAACATTTAAAACAGTTATCCAAGGCTAGAGAACCGACTCTGGCCTCTGCACTAATGGAGAGATTTGCTTTTAATTACTCACGTTAAAAAGTCACATTGCAGAGGTTCCCTTCTGCCCTCCAGAAGCTAGACACAGATGAGCAGAGAGCCCTTAGTAACTGGTTCTCCTGTCCCCTTTTTTAGAGGAAATTTTCATTTTATACATATTATCAATAGAGGAAATAGCCAGGGTGTAAGGAGTTCTCAAATATACATGCTGATCCCCATGTTTACTCTGTCTAGCCCAAACCACCTGAAAATAAATACTAAATTTTATCTAGTTGCTTGTAAAAGAGCACCCATATTTTAAAGAATTTGGCTAGTTCTCTTTATAGATGCCCTTTGGACACTTGATTTTGAGTGGATTTTTTGTTTTTGTTTTTGGGGGACAGTTTGTTCGTTTGGATTTTGGGGAATAAAGTTACAGCTAGTGTTAAAGTAGTATGCACAGTGTTTGAGATTATTCATGGTCAAATGGTGCTCAAGGACCTTTCAGCTCTTGGTCAATTTATCATTCAAGCACCATTTAGTGCTAAGAAAACAGGAGCTTCTTTATCACCGCTTGTACTGAGTCCCTCTGTTAGGAAACATGGATATGCCCAGTGATGTCATCTCTAATTGGATTACAACACTAAGGCCAGAAGAACTGTGATAACAGTCAAGTTAAACGGCTTTGATTCTAGAGGGCCAACATATGCCGACACCAAATACCCATATGTGCATTTACATATGTGTTCATAAAGAATATGTAGTATTATTTTGCAAGTACTATATAAAGCTTTTATACTATATATACATATATATCATTTAGTAATTTGTACTCAATATTTATTTGTAAATATTTATTGAAGAATAATATATAGTAAGAGAAGTACATAAATCATGCAGCTCAAAGAATTTTCACAAGGTGAACGCTGTCCCCAGGAACCAGCGCCAAAGTTAAGATGTAGAATGTTCCCAGCACTAAAGAATTCCCTCTCATGTCTCTCTCTGTTTCTAACCCCCAGTCACTAACCTAAATCTCTATCAGCATGTACGAGGGCTGTCCGGGAAAAAAAAACCCCAGCCATAAATGTCTCTGTTTTTCTGATTACGTGGCTGGATACTTTCCAGACAGCCCTGGTATTAGTTTTGCCTGTCTGTGTACTTGGCCAGTATAATTACAGAGTGTGCGCCCTTTTGTGTCTGCCTTCTTTCTTTCAACATCACCCTTGTAAGATTCATCCACATTTTGTATATAACGATAGTTCGTGCACTTCCACTGACTGAGTATACCGCAAACGGTTTACCCATCCTACACTGATGGACGTTCGGGGGAAGCTATTCTGAATACACCTGCAATGCTCACTCTCATATGCAAGGGCTGTCCGGAAAAACTCCAGCCATAGATGCCTCTATTTTTCATATTACATGGCTGGGTACTTTCCGGACAGCCCTCGTAGCTTTGGGTACATGTATGTGAGCACTGCTGCTGCATATGTGTCTAGGAATGGAATGACTAGGTGATTAGATAGGCACACATTCAGCTCACTAGGTACTGCCAAACACCTCTCAAAATACAAACTGCCCCAATTTACATTCCGAGTGCCTGCCAGCTCCAGTTGCTGCACATCCTTGCCAACACCTGGTATTTTTTTGTCAGTCTTTTATTATTATCACTATTCTAACCATTCCGGGAGATAAGTAATGGTACCTCACTATGGTTTTAATATATATTTTTCCTATCAATAATGTTGAGCAGTTTCATATAAGTTCATTGGACATTAGATATCCTCTTTTGACTCTCTTAAAAAAACTGTAAAGCTTCAGTAAATTAAGACAATGTAGTATTGGCATAAGGATAGACAAATGGATCAATGGAATAAACAGAAATTTCATACATATGTGATCACTTGATTGATGATAAAGCTGAAAGTGATGAATAATGAGAGGAAATGTCTTTATAGTAAATCATGCTGGGTCAAAAGGATATTCATATAAAAAAATTTGTAACCCCTCACACCATACTCAAAAATAACTTCTAGAATCTAGATGGAGTATAGATTTCAATGTGAAGTGTAAAACAATAAGGTTTCTTTAAGAAAACAAAGGATAATATCTTGATCATGAGAAGGAAAAGGATTTCATAAATAAGACACAAAAAGTTATGAGGATAAAGTAAAACAAGTGATAAATTGCAGTACTTTAAAAGGCACCATTAAGAGAGTGAAAAGGCAAGCCACAAAAGATATGTACAAATGTATATTTAACAAAGACTCATACCCAGAACAGATTATTTTAACTGATGCATATGATTCCACAGTATTGTATATCACCGTGTACGTTTACCCACTACTGATGATCATTTACTTTGTTTCTAATTGTTTACCATCTAAAGCAGTGTGGTAATGTATCCATTTGTACATCTTTTGAGTGTTTTTCTAATGAATTACCCAGAAGTGAATTGCAGAGTCATGGGATAAAGCAAACAGTTTCAAACCACAAAGGCCAACGGAAAGGTACTTTTTTTCCAGATGGGTTTTCTCCCATCTTGCAAATCTCACTCTTAAACTAATTATCTGCCGTCTCTTTGTCTGGGCCCTGCCCAATTTTTTTCTCCTTTTGAAGACTCTGGTATAGCTTAACCAGAGTATACAGGCTTGAGATGACTTACAAATTGTGATAAGGAGGAATAAAAGGACATAGTGAAATGTGTAGACAAGAGATTTCTCTAATATTCTTTCAAAGATTTTCTTCTCAGCTTCTCAGTTTTCTAAAAGAAATTATATTTATGGCATATTGCCTTGAGCAATATATCTTGCATGCTGACGACTGGCAAGGATCCTGGGGTCTTTGAAATAAATTTATCAAGTATAAACTTCAATTAACTGATTAAGTTTTTTTAGTTACAAAAGAGAGATTAGACATCTCTGCATTTTCAACATTATTTATTGGAAGTATTTTCAAATATATATTCATCTGCTTTCCTTCTTTGGTTAGTAACATATCCTAAATAAAACTGATTATTTCTTTTTTTTTTTAATTTATTGGGGTGACATTGATTAGTAAAAATTACATAGACCCCAGGTGTACAATTCTATATTACATGTTCCATGTGTTGTATTATGTGTTCATCACCCAGAGTCAGTTCTCTTTCTATCACCATGTATTTGTGTCCCTGTCCCTTCTCCCCGCCTCCCCACTTACCCTCAGGTAACTACGAAATTATTGACTGTTTCCATGAGTTTTGTTTCTTTGTTGCTTTTGATTCTATGTTAACAATCAAACTAAATTTCTCCATCCCTTTCCCTTATTTTAGCCACTCTCCCATCCCTCCTTCCATCTTAAAGAAGTCCCTCTAACATTCTTTGTGGTACTGGTTTGGTGGTGATGTATTTCCCTAACTTTTCCTTATCTGAGCAGCTCTTTATCTGTCCTTTAATTTTGAATGCCAGCCTTGCTGGATACATTATCCTTGGTTGTAGATCCTTGGTTTTCATCACATTGAATGTTTTCTGCCAATCACTTCTGGCCTGTAAAGTTTCTGGTGAGAAATGAGCTGAAAATCGAATGGGTGTCCCGTTATAAGTTACTACTTGCTCTTCTCTTGCTGCTTTTAGAATTTTCTCTTTTTCTTTAACTTTTGCCATTTTAATTATGATGTATCTTGGTGTGTTCCTGTTTGGGATCATCTTGTTTGGGATTCTCTGTGCATCCTGGACTTGTATGTCTATTTCCTTCACCAGGTTAGGAAAATTTTCAGTAATTATTTCTTCAAATAATTTCTTGATCCCTTGCTTTTCCTCTGTCCCTTCTGGTACACCTATGATTCTAACATTGTTCTGCTTAAAATTGTCCCAAGGGAATCTCAGACCATTCTCATTTTTTTGGAGTCTCATGTCTATCTGTTCTAAATGGGTGTTTGCTGCTGGCTTTTCCTGCAAATCACTGCTTTGCACTTCTATTTTATCTAGTTTGTTGACTTTCATTCCATTCTTCATTTCAGTTAATGTAGTCATTCTCTCTCTCTGGTCCTTTATAATGGTTTGTAAGTCTTCTTTGATGCTTGCTATCTCTCTGTTGAAATTATCATTCAGTCCCTTAAGTATTTTTATAATTGTTGCGTTGAGCTCTGTTTCTGATGGGCCATCATCTCCATCTCTTTAATTCTCTGGTTTCTCATTTTCTGCAGCCTGTCTGGACCCTACCAGCTACAATGTCTTTGGTGTTCACTGCTGATACTGGGTGGGCAGAGGTCTGTGAGGGAGGGGCGTTTGTGGCTTCGTTTTCTTCCTGTGGCTCCGGGGGCCATTCAGGGAGTTTGGGTGTGATTGCATCTTTCTGTTCTGGGTTTGCCCCTCACACGGATTCTGCCCTGAGCCTTGGGGTCAGTCATGTATGCTGGTCTTTCAGATCATCCCGGTTGTGGGCTGAGAAACGCACACCCACCCCTCTCTCCTTCTTCCCAGGCCGGAGCATTTGCTGAGGGCCCTCACCACCCAGCCACTCCCCCTCCTCTGGGAACCCAAGTGAAATCCGGCCACTCTCATTTGCGACCAGTCTGCACTTCCTTAATGCCAGGAGTGGGTGTCTTAGCTGTGATTGTACGTTGTGTAGAGAGTCCTTGGTTGAGGTATAGGTGTTTTATTAGCTGTAATCTCCAGAGGAGTTTTCGGAAGTCCCTCTCATGTGGCAATTTTGTTGCGTCTCTCCTGATTATTTCTTTATAGGTATAAAATCTTAAGGTCCTCAGGGTCGTAATTTGAGCAATAATCTCCTCATATGTGATATTGATAAAAAAAACTGTCTCTAGCACATTCTGCCTTATGGTAGACTATAAATGTTTTAAAGGCAAGGACTACACTCAAATTCTGAGTCTGTCAAGTATAAGGTTTGTGACCTTGAGTGAGAGTATGTGATTCTCAGTGTTCCTACATGGAAGCAGGAAGAAACGGCCTAACACTTAGGTTGTTGGAAGAATGCAAGTTCCTAGTACAAAATGCATGGCACATAGTAGGACTCAATAAGTGTTCCTTTCCCTCATCTGAAATAATTTTTTCCTGGATCAGATTTAAATGAGTGTAGATGTTTAAGCATAAAAAAAATTAAGCCTGATATGATTTCTTTTGGTTTATGAAATTATATTTAATCATCTGAAAGTGAGGTGACACAGAGAATTCCAGCATACTGAGATTTCTAATTATTTGATTCTCATTAGTAATTGGGCAAACATTCAGACAGGCAACTTGGCAACCTGTATCACATTTCCTTTGCCCCAGCAATCACTTCTACTAATTTATCCTGAGGAAATAACTGATCATGAACAAAGAATGAATGAACAAGGATATTCACTGAAAGTTGTAATATTAAAACATCAGAAACAACCTAAATGTTCATCAATAGGAGACTGGTAAAATACATTTTGGATCATCCATACAACAAAATACTATGAAATTTTAGAAATTATGAGATAGCTCCATGTTTATAAATTTATAAGATGTCCACACAATATTGTTAGGTGAATAAAGCAAATTACAAATAGTCTGTATTTTATACTTTATTCTATTGTTGTCAAAAATGTGTATATCTGTATGTACGTGTATAAGCACAGGAGAAAAATCTTGAAAAATATATAACGATGTGCTCATGTTTATCTCCCAATGGTAAGATTATGAATAATTTTATCTTTTTTTATCCTTTTGTGTCTTATCTGAATTATTTTGCTGTGCATAGGAAGGTTTTTCAACCTTGGCACTGTTAACATTTTGAGTTGAATAATTCTTCATTGTGGGAAATTGTCATGTGCCTTGAAAGGTGTTTAGCACCCACTGCCAGTAGCACAAACCACTCCCCGAGCCCTCCACCCCACCAAGTTACAACATCCAAAAATATATCCAGACTCTGCCAGATGTCCCCTGGGGGGCTACATCGCCCTTGCTGAGAACCACTGCTCTAAGGAAGCTGAAGACCGGAAATTAAATCCTATGTTTGCCTCTCTCTAGCTGGGTAATTCAGCCTCTCTGGACTTCCATTTCCTTATCTATAGAATAACTATGTCATCTTTAAGATAGCTTTGGTGATGAAACCTGGAGTATTATGGGATTGCATAAAATCAATTGGCCCAAAGGGGAAGGAATTGGTTCAGTTATATAGAAAGCAAAAAGTATAGGCAGAAAGGTAGCTAGGTCTCCTGATTGCAATCATGCACTTAGCCATTAATTTGTGTGACAGATATTTAGTGAGTGCTGAATATATCCCAGGCACTGTTATAGGGACTGGGAAACAGCAATATGTAAGTAAGAAAATGAAATCCTTGCTTTCATGGAGCTTACCTTCTATGGAAAGAAGCAGGTCATAATTACGCAGGTAAATAAACAGGAGTACTTTAGATAAATGACATCAAGTAGGTAACATTGTGATGGACGGCCACTGGAATGGTGCTGGGGAAAGCAAGTAAGATTGGATAAGGTGGCCTGGGAAGCGCCCTAGAGCAGTTAATATTTGAACTAAGATCTGAATGACAATAAGGGCAGAGTCAAGCAAAAATCAGTAGAAAGAATGTCCTGGAGCAGGGGTGTCAGGGGCGTCCAATATTTTGGCTTCCCTGGGCCACACTGGAAGAAGAATTGTCTTAGGCCACACTTAAAATACACTAACACTAACGATAGCTGATGAGCTGAAAAAATAAAAATAATAAAATAAGGTTGCAAAAAAAAAAAATCTCATAATGTCTTAAGAAAATTTACAAATTTGTGTTGGGCCACATTCAAAGCTGTCCTAGGCCGTGGGTTGGACAAGCTTGTCCTAGACAGAGGGAATTAAAAGTGTAAAAGCAGTGAGATGAAGAGCATGGAACTGTATTAATGATATTATAATAGCAATGTCTACATGATAGAAGAGTACAAAGGAAACAATGTCAAATTTTATTATTAATAATATGGGAAAAAGGTAAGTGGAAAAGTAATCTCTAATTTTTCCACAGAAGAGTGAACTGTGATAGAAATTAAACCCAGAAAAAGCCCCCATACCGTGGCCTTCCTCAATAATGCAACTGAAAAACTGTGTTTGGGGAAATCTGGAAACACACGCCCCCAAAAGCTCTCCAACGCCTTTCTACCACCATCTAGTACCAGGAGTGGGGATGCCAAGAAGATGTCTACTGAATTGCTAAAGCAATAAATTGAGACAATAATCTTTTTCATGGTTGGTGTGCTCAGGGGGAATGGGTCCAGCAGATAAAATGATAACTAGATTTAGTTGACAATTTGCTTTGAGTAAAATGCCGAGCTTGTAAATAATTTAAAAATAGCCTGTCATTCAATTGCAGTGTGTCTTTTAAGAAATTTTAATGGATGCAAAACACATTTCTCAAACACGAGCTTCCAACCCCTTTGAAACCAGCTATGAGTCTAAACAAAAAGCTTGAACACAATCAGTGTGTGCAATGGTTACAAAGGACAGTGACTTGAGCTACAACCCCAGAATGCAGTATTACAATATCCTGCAACTTTGGAATTAGCTATTGTGACAGTATGTAACGTGGAAACACACCACTTGTCCAGCTCCTTTTGTTCAAGGGCACTGAGACACTGAGGTTTCAATCCACTCACGAGAAACAATCAACAAGCACAGAAACTGGGCATCTTGGCTGCAAATGAAGTGCCTGTTTGTTACATCTGCCAAAAGTTCAGGATTACACCGAAGGAGAAAGGGAGAGAAAGGTGGAGGGAGAGGAAAGACATAACAACTGCCTGAAATTATAGTGTCACCTTGAGAAGATGAACTAACTCAAGGACAAAGAGGCAGAGCATAGCACAGGATTTGGGGTTGGGGGTGGGGTCTGTCATTAAGCT
This sequence comes from Lyroderma lyra, assembly GCA_004026885.1. Taxonomy (NCBI): domain Eukaryota; kingdom Metazoa; phylum Chordata; class Mammalia; order Chiroptera; family Megadermatidae; genus Lyroderma; species Lyroderma lyra. The sequence continues at coordinate 62,186 of PVJL010001571.1, read as the reverse complement.
AAGTTAAACCCCTTTCTACCGGGTCACCTTTGTTGAAATGGGGAAAAACAGAGCCCGTTCGGGATGTGAGAGCGGCAGGCTGCCACCTTCTGCAGACGCGCTGCCGTCCTCAGCGCAGCGGGAAGCGGAGGCCATGCTTCCCCGCCTTTGTGCTTCTCCAGTGCTGCCCAAGCTGCACTGCTGGGTCACATAGCCGGGTGGCTCTCTCTGACTCAGCTATTTTTTCCCATAGAACTTTTTATCAAAGGAAGCCAATCACTGTCCAACACAGTGCCAGGACATGCAGCAGCAAAACCCCAAGGACGACAGAAAGTTCTGTTCCTTTAGGTTGAAACTCCTGGCGAAGATATTTTATTTTTCCTGCTTAGAGCTGGAGATTTCTTTCTTTCTTTTTTTTCTTCCAACATTGACATAGATTATGAAGACATCATCCTAAATTGCCAGCATGGTAGCTACAGTTTAGGAAATAAATCAGCACAATGAGCAAATAAGGATAACTCAATTGTTTAACTGATGCTGGCCAGAAGTTTGTTTTTAATGAATTGATTATTATTGATTATCAAAATATATATGTATTAATTTTATCCCTTAAATCTTAGATGCTAAATAATCTGTAAAACTGTTAATCCTGCATAGATTTTAAGATAATAGATAATAATGTATTATTCATAAGTGTTGTACAGCAGGATATCCATTATGCAGCTGTTAATCTCTAGCAATATCATTTTCACATGTGTATGCATCTGTCATTATTTTATTTAAACCAGAATGTACAATTTTTTCTGGAATGTTGATTTTTGAAATCTACCCTTATAACAAAACATCAGTTCCTCTTCGCAATCTAATACAACCTCGGACACTGCATTAAGATGAGGGTATTGCTTCCTTCCCTCCATGCTGAGCCCAATTTACACGTGTACATGCGTCTTGGCTGTGCTATTGACTATCGAATGGTTTCCAGCCTGTCTTTATCTCAAGGTCAACCAGAATCAAGCTTCACTTTTTATCTTCACATAGGAAGATTTCTTCATTGGTAAGCTTATTTAAATTTCTTTGTAGATATTGAACCAAATGTGCTCAGGCTGCAGCCTCCTAGGGTTTTTCATTCAGGGCTAAACATAAATAAATCCTCATATAGGACAGCTTTTGATGAAACGTAAAGATGGTTCTGGTTATAGGGCTTGTAGATTCTCTATTTTCTCTACGAAAAATCCATGGTGCTGGAGAGAACCTTAGCCTTGGAAAGAGCACAGATTTGTAAATCGCTGCCCATGGAGCCCCTGGGATTTAATGGCACAGGGCAAAGCAGCAGCTGATCTTGGCAAAGGAAGCAAGATTAATAAAATTAGCCACTAAGTCAGCTCCCGTTAAAATACCAGCTGTCAACTCCCTCCAATGTTTATAAATTTGGGGGCATGTCACTGTCACATTGTGCCTCACCCAGGATCAAAGAGCACTGCTCCTTTCAATTGGGAAAGGGTCTCCGGTTCCTCACACAGGAGAGGCTTAAAGCAAAGGGTTTGCTTTTTTCTTTCACCTTCCTTCCCTTGTCAAGTGTACAAGGAAGTACCCAATCCAAGCCAACCTATGTTTGCTGATATAATGATTGTAGTTGCTGTTGTTTATGTTAAAACTATGCTCCCAGTCATCCCTTCAAAGAATGGGGCTGCAGGTTTCTCCAGGAGATGAAAATGTGCCTTTTGGAAACTACCATCTACTCAAAGAAGTGAGTGTACTCCTGAAAGTGGGGGCTGGGTCTGGATGAACAGAGATGAGACAGAGATGGAATCTTGCGAGCTCCCGGGTTTGGGGGAGTGCATTACCCCTCTCCCTTAGCTCCCCAAGGGGTCAGTCCTCTTCAGTTTCAGGAGACAGGTGATCCTGCTTGAGGAGGGCTCTGAAATGGCAAGTTACAGCCCCCCAACCAGGTAAAAACGGGAGCCATGCAACCACAATGTAAGAAGCTAACCTCGGCCTGGCACTGCACGGATTGCCCTATAACTGCTATCTCACTGAATGCTCAGAACACCCCTCAGGTGGATAAATTCTACAGCTCCCTGTTAACCCATTTCCCATTTGGAAAAAAGAAAGTACAGCTCGCTGCCACGTTCATTTAATTTTACACAAACACGCTCTTTGAGGCTGAAGCAAATCTGACTGGTTTTCAATGTGAAAATAAAATATAAACACTGTTCTTGGAGTTCCTTCTAAACAGAACTTGTCTTAATCCTAATGTAACAGAAGTGTATATAAAGATCAGTATTTAAATATTTTTTTCCATGTGGCAAACTTTGGGGATAAGGTTAGAACTATATAATCTGGGGGTTATCTTGGGGTAAATGCTGCAGTCATAAGTACTGCTGGTCAATATTCTCGGGGCAAATGGGAAATGGGCTAAAAAAGAGGAAACAAAATACCATGGGTTCCCCAAAAATGTATACACCTTTTAAGAGATGTTATCTATGTATTACATAAATACTGATAGTAACCACCCTTGCAGAAGTCAAACATGACTTGTATTCATCTTTTGTTAGTTATATATTGAGTATTACAATTTTAATACAGGTTTTTCCTTTCTTAAAATGTGTGCACATTTATTTTTGGCACCCTCTATAGTTAAGCAATTGGCCCACACTGCTGTCCTGGGAAGGAACACCATACAGACTTGTAAGCAGTATGAGGCACCCTGCTCCTGCTGGACATGAGGGTGACCAGTAAACCACAGGCACGTTCTGGCATCCATCGTCCTTACCCAGCTGAAAGCGTGTACTTCCAGCTGCGTATAGATCCTTCCAGCTTCCTGCGGCTTTTCTGAGCACTGCTGGGCAGGTCCTCCAGGCAGACTAAGCTAGAATCACATGGGAATCTCATCACGAGATTCCTGGGAGAAAACACGGTGATGAGTCCTGTAAAGGCCTTCTCCTTAACACCCACACACCTTTCTGCAGCTCGAGGGGAGAGCCTGAATGGGGTCAAACAGACGAGCTATTTTACTCTTAATTTGCACCTAACTATGTCCTTTGGCTGGAGGCCAGGTGAAATTCCTATTACACTTTATAGGAGCAAAGCCATGAAGCTTTTCTCTTATGTTATTGCTTCTAAAAAAGCAAAAGGAAAAAGAAATCTTAAAAAGCTTGAGTCCGTAGTAAGCACAGAAAGTCCACATGCAGGCTCATTAAAACAGTAATTTTTTGTATTGTTTATTTAAAAATATATGAAGCTTTTCCACTATGCCTGGAATAAGAACTCTGTATAATCTACAAAAAAACCACAATCTTTACTGTTCTAAAAATAGGCAAAATATCAAAATCCAAACAGGCTAAATCCACATACCACAGACTGAATAAAGAACCCAAAGTAAGGAAGCCCAAAGGTTGGCACAATTCAGGCTAAGAAAAACATCTAACTCTCACTAAAGTGTAATAAAATTATAATGCTTTATTCTTATAAAGAGCTTTCCAATGATATTATTTTGTTTACGATGCACAGGGCAATGAAGGGAGGTGTGGTCACCCCAGGCTGACTTAGGACTTGTCCAAGGTCATGGGCAGTGGGGAGAAAACTTGGGCTGCACATGGCCGATTATTTAAGAAAATGGAAGTCACTGGGATTCTTCTGCATGAGTCTTCGCCACAGGAGCGGGCACTTACACACACAAACGCTCAGAAATGGCCTTTCTCCTTGACCCTGTCGGGGTCCGGAGGAAAGGAAGTTTGCAGTTTCTCCCTATCAGGTGTGGGTGAAGGGGGGCGGACAGGTTGATAGAGGGTATCGAGAAGGGCTGCTTGAAGAGAGTGGGGGAGCAGTGACACGGCAGGTGCTCCCCCCCCCCTTCCCCTCCCAAAGCAGAAGGGCCGTGAAGGGCCCGTCTCTCTGGCATTGCTCCTTTCCTCACTGAAGTACCATGGGAGGCACATGGTGGCAACACAGAGTTTAAAGGGGACAATATTTTTGTTAAATTATTAAATTATTAATCATTCTTTTCAAGACATTTTTACAATTTCAAGCCATTTTCCCAACTAGAGCTGCACAGTAAATTAAGTATCACATTAGTAGTTCATTGGTGACTCTTGTAAACATGCTTTTTACTCAAAACAAATACACACAATTCTCCAAATGTTTTGAATCCACTAAAAAGTACTTGTGACTTTAGGAGAAGAAGTGTTCTTGGTAATTTTGTTGCCTGCCTCATTTCATCCTGGAAAGACTTCTGTCCCTCTTCCCACTGATGCACAGGATATTTCTCACAGCTACTTAAGTAGTAGTCCTAACATAATTGAGCACTTTTTAAAAGGTAAGAAAGGTTGGAGAAGGGCAGTTATTAATCTAGTAAAAACAACTTCACTATTTTGGTACACACACACACACACCAAGAAGAGAAAGATTAACTATTTTTTTGTTCTTATTGGCTGAAAATATGAAAGGTAAAAAAAATTCTCTTGTTAGATAAACATACCACAAAAGGCACATACATTATATTGAGTTGTGCTCTTTCCAAAAATATTTTGCTTTACTTTTATAAACAAGTGTTTAATCTTTTAAATTATATGCAATAAAGATAACATGTTTTGGAAAGATGACCCCCAAGTAAGGTGGGTAAGAACTATAATTTGGATACAATTGTTCCCTATACCAGTCATATGAAATTATGCTATGCTCAGATTCTATCTGAGTAACTAGGACTGACTTTATATGCAGTTTAAGCTTTTTCTAAATACACAGACTTAATGTACAGCTGAAAATCACATAGCATCAAAATAACCACATATAATATTTTTATAGGAAATATATTTACATGTCTTATATCTGCAGAAACCACTTTCTCGGACGCTAACCTTGGCATAACTGGTTGGATAAACTCAATTAGAGTCATGGAACAATGGGTATATGTGAAATAAGAATATCTGAAATCAAGCCTGAGCCCCAAAATCGATGCTCTCTGACTAGTATATCTTCACACAGAATGAGGTCACACATATGCACACACATTTATATGATACCCCATGCACACCCTGTGTATATCAAAATAGACCTAAAAATCCAAAGCTAAAACCACCCAAATGTCCATGAACACTGCATTAGATAAACAACTTGTGCTATATACATACAATGAAATACTAAGCAGAAATTATAATACATCAACTATTACTATCCTGCAACATGAATGAATGTCACACCTATAATGTCGGGCAAAAGAAGCCAGACATGCAAAGAACAGTGTATTGTTTTATTTCTGTAAGGCTTTAGAGGAAGCTAAAATATTCTAATATGTTGGGAGGTCAGGAGAGCGGTAACCCCGGGGGGTAGGGAGGCAGTGAAAGGGAGGGGTGATGAAGGGTCTTCTGGAGTCCTGGTATCTTTTATTTCTTCATCTCTGACTAGTATATCTAGTCAGTCTAGTTTCTGCACAGTCTGATTTCTGTGAAAATTCATCTACCTATATAATTACAATTTGTGCACTTTTTTGTTTGCAAGTTATACTTTAATAAACAGGTTACTTAAAGAATAAAAAGTCAGCTAGAATAGCTCCCTTCCCAAAACAGCAGACGCCAAGTGCTATACAAGGTTTAAGCTCTCCATGGCCTCTCCATAGGGGCCGAGCCGTCCGTATTTTGCAGAGACCTGAGGAACAGGCACAATAAGAAGAGCCCTCCTCTTCTCATACTCGTGTGGTAAACAAAGCATCGTCACTCTTAAAAGAAGGGGCAAGCCCATTGGCCTCTCTGAGCCAAATATCCCCTCGTGTGTTTTTATTCAGCTTTGCCATAACCCAGTCACACAGAGCCAGGGATTCCTCGGAGCGGATGTCCCTGGTTCTAGTTAGAAGAACTATTGGCCAAACGTGTGGACAGTCACACTTCTGGAAGAGACCATGTCACCTTTGGACAAAACCACGTCTTTGGGAGAAAATCCGCACTGCAAACTGCCTCCGAGCATCATTCAGCTTTGAGAGGATGCAGTATTACAGTTCCGCTGCCAGCATTAAGAAATGGTCTGAACTTTCTTCAAGAAACGTGCCACAGCTAATGCATCCTGGCGTGATTCCAGCGGGGAACACGGAGCTCGGCCGTCCTCGCCCAGGCCATTGCTCTGCTCAGACCAGAAGCTCTGCGGTAAGCAAGACAGGGAAGCTCACAGACGGAGAGAGACAAGCCCAATGCTGAAACTGGGATGAGCCGAGGGGAGGAAAATGCCAATAGAACGTGGACAACCAGAAAAGCCACTAAATAAACACCCTGTCATCCCTCAGAAATGAGTGAGATAACTGAACAACATAGCTCCCGCCTCTGGCTCTGCTGTCTCTGTTTGTCTTGTGTAAACTACCTCACCTTCCTGGGAAATGGGTAGGTAATGCTTTCTCTAAGAGAAAGTGCCTTTTCCAGACAAGAAAGGTGGCTGTGAGGGCAGACAGGACTCTCCTGCCTCTCTGGGCATGTATCCATGCTGTCCTAGTGACAAACGTCTTTATCAAGCCTGACCTCATTCACCACGATCGTGACTCTCTGCTTTCGGCAAGAGCGCACTAGATCTGGAATCTTTAGTTCTTCTTCTGACCCTATCACTTACTTGCAATGTCATCAATGTCATCTTAATCAGTTAACTTCTCTGAGCTGCAAGTATTTTGCCAACTGAAACTGTTCTATCAATCTTCAAATACTCGAGGAGCAGGATGAAGGCTACTTGTACACTGCTTTGAGCATTCATAAACTTAAGTAAGCGGGGATTGGGGAGGCCAGCCTTGATTGCTAGGCCCCCCTTTGCCATTAACATGCATGAGCCCCACCCAGCTCCACCGAGCTGATGGAGTCCTGCCTTCCCCAAGAGATGGGGCAGGGCAAATCAATCTCCTGGGATAAGAAGAAGTTGGGGCACTCTCCACATCCTTTTGTTTTGAATTAGTGGCCTCTCACTGCTACCCAGGCTCCTGCCAGAGGCTTTGACCCTCTGTTAATTTTTCCTTTTCTTGACTTAAAGAGACTAAAATTTCTCAATGAGACAAATCTAGTCTTTGAGGAAGTTATAATTGCTAAATTATGATAAAAATAACTTTTACCTGAAACCTATGTAATCCTTGCTAACAGATGTCACCCCAATAAGTCTAACAATAAAAATGAATTAAAAAAAAAAAAAAAAAGAAAACATTGCAAAAAATCATCAAAAAAAAATAACTTTTAATATACATTTTTATTATGTTTTTGCAGAGGAAGAAGTACAGTTGGGGCCAACAATTTAAAAAGAGGAACGTAATTTCACAACTGAAGTGTTGGAAGTTATGGCTAGAAGAAGGTCAAAGAGAAATTGAAAGCTGAGGTTGTAATTCAAACAAAGGAAAAATATGAATCAAGTTTGCCCCCAAAGGGTACTTTTACACCCACATTTTCCAGGGAATGCATCCATGGTAAAACTGAGCTACACCTGTAGATCACATTCCTATAGCACTTGCAGAACTGAAAAAACAAATTATTCTCTTAGTCAAGCACGTAATCACCTATTTTCCAAATGAGAGGCACAAAAATGACTCAAAGGCTTGGTAAATTGGATCTATTGAGAAAGACTGGTAGAAATGGCTTCATAGATCCTTGAGAAGGAGAGAAGGGGAGCTCTTAGCCCTGTACATGAAAGAATATATACAACCAGTGGTTCTATGACACTGAAGACAAAAGCAAGGTCGTTAAAGACCAACCAGGTAACTTACTTACAACTGAAGGATGTTTTTAAATCTTTTAGAGTTTAAGCTAGAAGGCTACTCAAAACTATTTTTAACTAATGCCAAAAGAGGTCTTGGGTCTGCTTGAAAACTTTGGAGCAAAGTTATACCTGGATTGGTATGGTTAGCAGCAGAGAAAAGGCCAGAAGGACTTTGGGAGGTACCTCTCAGAACTGTAGTTTTAGGACCCTGACTACTCTTAAGCTCAACAAGATGGCAGCACAGTCTGACCAGAAAATAACAGCGACCTTTAGCCCAGCTTCCTCAATTACCATCCAAATGCTATGGCAGGTTTTCATCATTTTCTCAAACAACAGGGCTGCCCTGGACCCATCAGCTCCATAAAATAAGTTCCTTAGCGTGACTTCCCTATTTCTGTAAATGATGTCACCTCCGGTCAGTCATCCCAGCATGACACCTCAGAGTCATTTTAGCCTCATCTGTCTTCCTTACTCCTCACTAGCTGGCTGTCAACAATGCATATGGAGTCTTCTTACTGTCCTTCTCATCTGCAACTATCCCCTCCTTCTTATTCCCAGGGCCAACATCCGAGTTCAGGGTATTATTAAGACACATCAGTAAGCAAATTAACTTACCCTTTCAACTCCTGTCTCTTAAATTCCAGACTCTTCCTCACTGTTTCTCAAAAGTCACCAAAGATTACCTCCCAGAAAATCATCAAGGGACTTGGCTAAAAATGTAGAATTCCCAGTGCCCAGACTTCTGTATTAGAATATCTGAAGTCCACCCTCAGGTATCTGAATTTCTGACAAGCTTCTCTTCGTGTGATACTCACCTAGCCAAAGGTTTTAGAAACCTTCTCCTACCAATTCAGTCCACTGGCAATTTATTCGTTTATTTATCCAACAACACGTGCCAGGAACAGTTCTTCTTTTCAACAAGCCATTCCATACATTAAAAAGTCTTAAGTGTGCTCATCAACAGTAGAAAGTATAAATAAAAAGTGATGTATTCATACAATGGGTTACTTTACAGCAATAAAAAGAACCAACTACTGCTACACACAACAGCATAGATAAATTTCACAGGCAATAGTGAGCAAAGTGAACTGGACACAAAGAAATACATACAGCATGATTCTATTTATATGAAATGTAGGAACAAGCTATAGCAATAGACGTGATAATAGTGGCTAATTCTGTGGGAAAATATTCCTTGGGTAGACACAAAGGGTACCTTCTGGAATGCTGAAATTATTATTCTAGATTTTAATCTGGGAAGTATTTACATGGGTGTGTATATACACCTATGTATGTCAAGTAAAATTTATTCAGATTTGTGCACTTTCATATATGTAAATTATTCCTCAGTTAATATAATAAAAATAAACAAATGCAGTTACAGTCTTCTGAAGGGAGTTAGAAAGGGAGGGAAGGAAGGAAGGATGGAGAGAGGGAGGGATGGAGGGAGGGAGGGAGGAAGGGAAGGAAGGAAGGAAGGAAGGAAGGAAGGAAGGAAGGAAGGAAGGAAGGAAGGAAAGATAGAAGGAGGTAGGGAAAAGAAAAAGCTTTCATCATTGCCTTCATGGTAAAGTCCAAACTTCTCAGCATGTCTTTTAAGATATTCCACAATATAGCCATAATCTAACTTTTCAAATTATAGTCCCACACTCCCTTTACATAAAAACTGTTCTCCAATCAGAATGACCTACTTGTGTATGATCTTACTGAATAGAACTCAAGGTTTCTTACCTAACCTCTCCTTCTCCTCTTAGGCTTTTGCAATCACACCTTCACCACCTACAATGTTAGTCTTTCTCCATCCAAACCTTGAAACACATGAAAGTCCAATTCTGTTCCAACATGACCCCTTTTCCTGACCACTTGTGTGGATTAAATTGCATTCTCCAGAAGTTCTAACCCCTGGTACCTGTGAATGACTGTATTTGGAAATAGGGTCTCTGTAGATATAAACAGTTAAGATGAGGTGATCCTGGATTAGAGTGGACACTAAGTCCAATGACTAGCATTTTTATAAGAAGGGATGATATAGAGACATGCAAGGAGAACAATGCCACATAAGGATGGACAGACATTGGAGTGATGCATTCATCAGAAGCTAGGAAAGAGGTAAGCTAGGATTCTCCCCTAGAGCCTCTGGACTCTGGCTTTGGACTTCTAGTTTCCAGAACTGTGAGAGAATAAATTTCTGTTGTTTTAAACCACCCAGTTTATGGTAATTTGCATGGCAGCCCTAGGAAACTAATACACCACTCCTACCTATGACCAGCCTCTTTTACTTCTCAACTCCTTTAGCTTGTAAATTATAAACAAATCATGTAACCTCTATAGTAGCCAGGCACCCACAAGGCCCTCAGTGATATCCACCTTGTGGTATTAATGCCCTTGTGTAGCCCCCTCTCGTATCGATAGGACTGGTCTATATTACTATTTAGCACTATTATTTTTTATTTAATTGTAATTAAATAGTATATTGGAGAAGTGATATGTGGTTTCTGTGGCTAGTTTATAAAAGACACTGAAGCATCTGCCTTGCTCTCTTGGACCATTCACTCTGGAAGAAGCCAGCTGCCATTATCATTAGAACAATCAGAAAGCCCTATGAAGTATACATGGCAAGGAACGGAAATCTCCTGCCAACAACCATCAGAAGTTCACCATTTATGAGAGTGAGCCAATTTGGAAGTAGGTCTTCCAACCCCAGGCAAGCCTTCAGATGACTGTAGCCCTGGCTAAGATCTTGACTGCAACCTTGTAAAAGCCCTTGAACTAGAACCACTCAGCTAATGCACTCCTAGATTCAAAACCCACAGAAACTAGGTAAGAAAATAAGTATCTATTGTTTTAGGACACTTGGTGATGGGGTAATGTTTTTTACAGCAATAGATAAATAATACAACCCCTATTATCCTATACTATCTCACATTTCTTAACTCTCCTTGGGAAGATACTTACTTCTCAACTAGATCGCAAACTCCTTGCAGGCAGGTGTCATTTCTTGTGTTTCTCTGCATCTTTAACCATACCCCAAAATTTGACATATAATATATGTAACATTGTGTGTGTTATACACACACATTATGTGCTTGGTAAACATTTGAGAATGGTGACTGAATAAATGAGCACAGTGTATCCTATCAGATAAGCTTTAAGAATATTGTATTGAACTAACAAGCACTCCTTTGAAGACCAAATTTATGGAAACTTCTGTCATAAGCAAATTACTTGAGAAAAGCTACATTTGAAGCCATTTTGAAGCCCTTCTTCCTTCTCTCCCACCCATTTTCCTGCCTCTGTTGTTGCTTGTTGGCTTCTGAAATGTAGGTCACCTCCAGTGGCATGACCTAATTAGGAGATGTAATTTAATAGAAAAAAATAAAATAAAATAAATCCTCTGAGACAGCTGATTTGAAACAAAGAAAAGTAGTTCTTTCATTTTACATGTTTGGCAATAGCTTCCCTACTAAATTATCCCTTGTCCACCCCCAAGCTACACAATTTGTAAAGCACAAAGAAGAAAGGTAGAAATGAGTTCAGGAACAGCTGGAAATGATGAATTTGTAATGATCACAGAAGGAGTACGAGTAAGCTTTACTTCACTAAAGTGGCTCTGTGGGGCTGCTTCTTGGCAACACACTGAGTGAGACTTTGGAGAAAGAAGTATTGATGATCCTGATACAAAGTAACACACTCTTGGGACGGGAAAAGATCTTACGGCTCATTTAATCCAACCCCTCTGGAAATGCCGTGACACCTGTTGTGTTTGTAATACAATAAAACTCCATATACAAAACATATAAACAATAGAGTCTTTTCATCATACATTTGGCACTCTTGTTTTAGAAAGAGCAAAAGGGTAAATAAGCTAAGCAGATTTTAAGGGTTCATTACAAAATTAACTTCCAGGGGATGTCATTGGGCCAGATTGGATTCAATCCATCTCCCTCACCTCTTCCTCTCAGAGGCATGATGCTGGGTTCCTGTAAAATGCCTAAGTGCTTTCTGAATCACCCCAGAAACACTTAACTACACTGATCATAATTGAATGCATTATTAATTCTTTCTTTGAAAACTGATATTCCATGTTTATCATTAGATAATTCCATTTATCCATCTAACATAACTCGAAAGCCTACTATGTGTATAACCTGCCTGATGGCTGACATTTATTAAGGTGAAAACTATTATATTTATATTATTCCCATTTTACAGAGGCACATAAAGGTTAAGTAACTTACCTAAAGCCTGATAGCGAATAAAAGGTAAAGTCAAGAAACAAATCCAGGCAGTCTGGCTACAGAAGGTATGCCCTTAATTCTCTACATTACTTTAAATTAACCATAAAACTATATTCTTCACCTACTTGGGATCAATCAGCATTTACTGCATAGACAGCACATCTATTTCTCTCTGCAAGTAATCTCTCATTGCAGGAAAGAAACCCAGTCAATGTTTAGCCTTCTTTCCATCCTAATACACCCATGAGGCATGTCAGACTACCACTCGTATCCATGCCTTATTCACTAGTTACTCTCCATGTTACTAAACAAGAGATTCTGATATGCCCTCCTGATATCCACATCCTACTGTAAATCACTATCCTAGAACTGAGGAGTTCCATTTACGGCATGACAGCACAGATAGCTCTGCAGCCCCAGTCCTCAGCAAAACTAGTGCAAGTTATTTTCAAAAACAATTATTTAAAGTCTCTGGATACAGTCCCACTGGTATACAGCAAATGAAGAAACATTTATTCATGAAAATCTGCTAAACCTCAACAAGCACTGCAGGAGTTGGTAGTATTAAAACCAAAACCTATACCTTCTGTCCCCTCTCCTAGCTTAGTGAGGTAGAGAAGCCTCCAAAGTCCTGCAGCCAAGAACACAGGGCTCCTTCTCCCTCCAGCTACCAGCCAGAGGGCTATTTCCCTGGGAGAGGCAGGACAGTGGCATTTCTTATCTTTCTTCCCAGTTTCCTGTTGTTGAAGCTAAGTACCAGATGAGTGCAGCCAAGAGGTGGGGTTTTCCTTCTTCTAACCAGCATGTACTTATGAAACAGAGGCTCTACCTTGGGAATGGCACTGCTGAGAACATGGAGGCCCCAATAATGCTTTCCCTGGCTTGTGCGGCTGGGTTTCATGCCAAGAAAGGCAAGATGAAGAGACATGGGGCAGCTTCCCTCCCCATCCAACCAGCACTAAGCTTCTAAACCAGAGGTATCACTCAGAGAGGAGCACACCATTGTCTCTGCCTCCAGCACCAGACCATGGGTTATACATTTTGCCTGGAGGATGAAGTAACCCACAGAACAGAGAACTCCAAATCCTTCCCAAAGGAATTGACTTTATTTGCAATAGAGTGTAAAGAGCAACCTAAAGATGCTTTCAAAACGATGGGAGTTGTAGTAAAAGGCAATTGGGAGGAGATTGATGAATCTTTAGAGATCCAGAGTCTATAAGCTAAACTGCAGGACAGCTAGTTTGCTGTAGAGAAGAGGTGCGGGGTCGGGGTAGGGGGCATCTTACCCTTCTGGGATAGAACAAATTGCAAATACCTGACCTCAGAACTTTCCTTTCGAACTCTGAAGTTCAAAGAAGATTGAATTTGATTGGATTAGCCTATGAAGTGATTTATGCCTCAGGGCATTGCTGAAAATGAAAGAGCAATCAACCAGCAATTAAATGAATTTAATATCTGGGTGTGTTCGGGGAAAGAAAAAGTCAAGAGAGCCCAGTCAAAACTACTACAATTCCAGAGTAACTGTGGGCACTTTACCCCTGCAGAGCAACATCAGTTACTTTGCACTGTGGGAGAGGTGAAATGACGAGGGAAAATGGACTTCACTAAAATAATCTAGTCAGTCATCAAACAAGTAAACTAGCAAATAAAAGTAAGCCCTGAAGAGACCAGTACTCAGAGTTGCTAAAATATATTATCTAAAATGTCCACTTTCTAACAAAAAAATATTATGTTATATGCAAAGTACAATAAAGTATAACCTTTAGTGCTTTACTAAAAAAATCAGGCAACAAAAATTGACTCTAAGAGTGACCAGACATTGCATTAAATAAAGACTTCAAAGTAGTCATATTTAATAATGCTGAGAAAATAAAGGAAATCATGGTTAAAGAAGAAAAAGTAGGTATGATCACAATGTTACATCAAATAAAGAATATCAATGAAGATAGAAATTATTTTTTTAAAAGAACCAAATGGAAATTCTAGATTTGATAAGTATAACTGAAATGAAATTTTCACTAGACGGGCTCAACAGTAGATTTGAATTAAGAGAAGAAAGATGTCACAAACTTACAGACAGATTGATAGAGTTTATGTAATCTGAAAAACAGGGAAAAAATAAAGAAAAATGAACAGAGTATCAGAGAAATGTGGAATATCATTAAATGCAGCAACATGTGCATAATGGGAATACCAGAAGGCAAGGAGAGAAAAAGCAGCAGAAAAAATATTTCAAGAAATAATGGCTGAAAAACACTGAATCTACACATCGAGAAAGTACAATGAATTCCAAGTAGGATAAACAAAAAAAGATCCACAAATAGATAAAATCCTGAAAGCTAAAGACAATGAGAAAATCTTGAAAGCCTAAGAAAAAAATGACACATAACTTATAAGGAAACTTCAATAAGATTAACAGCTGAGTTCTCGAAAGAAATAATGGAGGCCGGAAAGCAGTGGAATAACATATTTAAAGTGTTCAAATATAAATCTTTGCACCACGAATCCTATATCCAGCAAACCTACCTTTTAAAAATGAAGGCAAAATGAAGATACTTCCAAATAAACAAAAATAGAAAAATATGTTGTTAGCAGACTTGCTGTATAAGAAATACTAAAGGAAATACTTTAGGATAACAGCAAGTGACCATAGACAGTAATTCAAATCCCCACTAGTAAATAAAGAGAACTGGTAAAATTAATTATGAAATTATAAAAAACACTATAAATGCATATTTCTTGTCCTTTCTTCTCTTAACTGATTTTATATTCAATTATGTAAAACAATATGTATATAGTTTACATAACATATATAACATATATAAAAGTTATATATGTTATATATATCATATATAAAAGTATATGCCAATAATAATACCAAGGAGGTGAGTGGGAGCAAAGCTGTTTTGAGCTAAGGAAATAATGCCAGATGGTAATTCAAATCCACACGCACAAATGCAGAGAACCACAAATAACAAATAAGAAGGTTAATATAACAAAAGTCATATAAGTATATTTGCTTCTTTTTCTTCACTTAGCTTCTTTAAAGAAAATAGTAAAATGTTTTATAATAAATACAACCAAAGAAGAAATTTATATCCTGAAAACTATAAAACTTTAGTGTAAGAAATTAAAGATCTAAATAAGTGGGAAAACCTCCCATATTTATGAATTGGAAGACAATATTGTTAATATGGCTTTCATCCCAAATTGATCTACAGTTTCAATGTAATTTTCACTCTATCAGAATCCTATCTATCTTTCTTTTTTGTAGAAATGGACAGCTTATCCTAAGTTTTATATGGAATTGGAAAGGACCAGATAGCCAAATCACTCTCAAAAAATACTAAGTTTGGAGGACTAACACTCTCCCATTTCAAAACTTACTATAAAGCAACAGTTATCAAAACAATGTGACACTGACATACGGATAGACAAAGATCAATGGATAGAATTGAGAGTCCAGATATAAACCCATGTCTCTGGTCAAATAACTTTTGACAAGAGTTTTAAGACCATTCAATGGGGGAAAGAATAGTCTTTTCAACAAATGGCACTAGGACAACTGAATAGTCACATGGCAAAAGGATGAATTTTATTATACATATATAAAAACTAACAGAAAATGGCTCAAAGACTTAAATGTAAAAACTAAACTTTTAGAAGAAAATATAAAAATAAAATCTGAATGACTTCAGATTTGGAAGTGGACTCTAAGATACGACACCCAAAACCTGAGCAACAAAGAAAAAAAATAGGTAAACTGGACTTCAACAAAATTGAAAACATCTTTGCTTCAAAGGACACTATCAAGAAAGTGAAAAGACAACCCACAGAATGGAAGAAAATATTTGCAAATCATATATCTCATAAGGAATTTGTATTCAGAATATATAAAAAATTCTTATAGCTCATTAATAAAAAACTCAATTTCAAAATCAAAGGCAAAGAATTTGAATAGGCATTTTTGCAAATAGTAAGTATATGAAAAGATACTCAACACCATTAATCATCAAAGAAATGCAAGTCAAAACTATGAGATACCACTTCATACACACTAGAATGGCTAGAATCACAAAGTCATATATTAATTACAAGTGTTGGTGAAGATATGGACAAATTGGAACTCACACACTGCTGGTGGGAATTTAAAATGGTATAGCCACTTTGGAAAACAATCTGGCACTTCCTCAAATGGTTAAACATAGAGTAACCATATGACCTAACAATTCTACTCCTAAGTATATACCTAAGAGATATGAAACATATGCCCAAACGATAACTTAAACATGAATGTGTTTATAGTAACATTATTTATAATAGGCAAAAGGTATAAACAACCCAAATACCCATCACCTAATAAATGAATAAATATAATGGGGTATATATTATTCCACTGTATGCAATGGAACATTATTTGGCCATAAAATAGAATGAAGTATTGATATTTCTATAACATGGATGAACCTTGAAAACATTATGTTAAATTAAAGAGGGCAATCATAGAAAACCATATATTTATTATATGATTCATTTAATGTCCAGAATAGGCCAATCTATAATGATAAAAATTAAATTAGTGGTTGCTTCAGACTAGGAAGAATGGGGCCATGGGGATGGAGGAGGTGATAGCTAAAAGATATGGAACTTCTTTTTGAGGTGATGAAAATAGTATTCTAAAATTGACTGTAGTGATGGTTGCACATGTCTGTGAAAATACCAAAAAAAGATACAGTTTATTGGTTGAATTCAATGGTATATAAACTATATCTCAATAAGGCTGCTATTTTTTAAAAATTGAGTAACATTTTACAAAATATCTGAGCAGCACTCCTCAAAGCTGTCAAGGTCATCACATACACGAAAAATCTGAGAGAAACTGTCACTAAGGAGACACAATTATTTAAAATAATGTGGTTTCCTGGATGGGATCCTGGAAAAGGAATGACATATTAGGGGGGAAACTGAGGACATCTACATAATGTAAGCAAGTTCATTAATTGTAATGTAATGTACCAATGCGGGTTCTTTATTTGGAACCAGCATAATAATGTAAGATGTTAACAAGAGGTAAAACTGGATGTGGGGTGTGTTTTGCAACTTTTCTGTAAATATGAAAATGTTTCAAAATAAAACATTTACTTAAATAAAAATAAAAAACACTGCCTAAGATCAGTGTTTCCAACTTCTCTTAATTCTAGGAGTGTGCTTAAGACGACTGAGTTTACCATGACCTTTCTTTGTGGAGAGGCCAGTGAAAATTTATATATTTATTTTAGGGGCAGAATGCTGCTGGAAAGTATGGGGGGAGGCATCACAGTGTTGGAGAGCATTAAAAAGGAAGAGAAGGAGAAAAAAGTTGGCACCTAATCCTGGTGGCCAAATTTGAGCCTTGCCTCCAAACACAGGAGGTCAGAGGAGAGTGATGTGAGAAGGAGGGGTCTAGCTGACAGGTGGAAGGGGACCAGGCAGGGATGCTGGATAGGAAGCAGATTCCCTAGAAGTTGTCTGTGCAGGAAAGGCTAAAGGTGCAAAGAAAGCACAGGATGCTCAGCATTCCTCTCCAGGTCTCAAATTGTTTTATTTTTCTCCACCAGTCAATTCTTTACAGGTGTCCATTCCTCACAGGCAGAAGAAGGGATACAGAGGGGCACACACATCTTTTCTCTGGGCTAGATCCTGCAGGTCTTACGTACTTTGGGAAATGTTTTAGGACATAATCTTACAGGAATATTTTACAAACATAGACTCCATTGCCAAAACAGGCCAACGTTCAGAGTACAGGACTCTAATAAAAATAGCAAGACAGGAATCTGATGAGAATATAAAAAGGAAATCACTTAAAAGACATTTATTGGACATTTACTATAAATCATAACCTATGTCAGGAGCTGGGGATAAGATATAAATGCACTCTCTCTACCGACTGCTGAGAAACTCACAATCAAGGTTGAGTGTGTGTGTGAGAGAGATGCACGGAGGTGAGTGAAGCAGTGGTCCTGAAAGGAGAACGTAGATAAAGGAAAAACATAACACAATACTTATAACATAGGCCCACTACGCCAAGTTCTTGCCTATCCTGCAGAAGCTCAGGTTAATACACACACACACACACACACACACACACACACACACAGAGAGAGAGAGAGAGAGAGAGAGAGAGAAGACATTGGAAGCAATAATCCTGGCTAACATTCTTTGAACATTAACCGTGTTCCTGTCAGAGCAATGCTAAGAACTTGACGTGTGTTATGTCATCTAATCACACCACTTCTCAGGAAGGCAAATTTTAATTCCCATTTTCCAGACTGTAAAACTGCAGCTGAAAGAGGTTAAGTGACTTGCCCAAGGACACACAGATCAGAAATATTGGAGCTTAGAAAGTCTTTCTCCAGATCCACATGCAGGCAACGGGCTGAAATCTCAAATAAACAGATCATTTTCTCATTTTAAAATGAAACTTTGCTCAGGGTGGAAGATGGATATATAAAGGAGAAAGAAAAAAATTAAGATCTAAGTCCTCCATCTTTAAATCCATCTTTAAAAATAGCGTCAGCGTCAACTGAGGAAGGAAGATGGAATCAGCAGGGAAAGAGAAATGGTAAATGCACAAGTGTTAACCACATTGCAGGGGCCCTACTTTTCTCTAAGAGGAAGGAGGGAGCACTTCCCGTGCCAAATATTGATCCAGTGAGACAGTGACACAGCAGAATGAATTAATAAGTGTGTCCTCAGAGCTTTGATTGCCTCAGAATAACATATGCACCTAGCTATTGTGCATTTTAAGGTGGGTGCATAGAAACAGTTCCCTAGAGACAGTGAAAGAAGGGGGAAATGGATCTGAACAGCTGCAAGGAGTCAGAACAGTTTGTCAGAGCTGCAAGATCACAACTCCTCTGGCAGAAGCCTTTTAGCTGCATCACTGTATCGATTTTGCAGTTAGGGACATATATGAATGTTTATGGGTTCTGAACATATTATGCACAATATGTAGAAACGTCATATTTATAGTAATGTGTGGAGTTGTCTTGGCCACATTTCTGATGCCAGAAAGTGTTACAGCCAAAGTAGGAGTAAGGGTGGCACCTGCGACACATTCCAGGAGCTGTCATTCAGCCTAGTTATCACCCTGATTTGGGGACACTGGGGCTGTTTTCTATCCATACAAAGACTCAACTTTCAGACCTCAATTCTCTCCATCTCATCCTACTGGCCCCATTCTAAGATCAAAACTGTCTCTCCTATTTGTCACTTTGGCCAGTTGCTAATGTGGCTTCACGTAACATAAATCTGACTATATGAATTCTAAGAAATAATTTATGAGATGTGAATAGCTTTGCATAGATGGAATCCACCTGAAGAAGCCTTTTATAAAGTCACATTTGCTTACATTTGCCAATGACAACTTCATGATACATTTTCTTTCTTAAAGGTCTCCCTAGTATATCCATTACGTCCTCTGAATCAGAGAACTATGACTTTCCGGAAGGATGTATATTGTGTAAATTGTGAGCTGCACCCACTTTCATATTGACTTCCCAAGCAGCCACTCTCTTTCTTCCCCTTCTAATCCTCCGGCCACTGTGCTCATACTTGCCTCCTACCACCACCCGTTCTGCTCAGATGCCCTCTGATGAATGGGGTGAATCTTCCTGGTGAAGGGACCGGGCAACACGAGGTGAACCAGCAAAGGGTCTAAACTTTCTCCAGCTTAGGCCCCTCGGCCCCTCACCCATCCTATCCCTCCTGGCGTCTCCAGGAGCTCTGGCTCTCTCCCTTGCCCCTCAGAGGTCCAACTCTCAGGCATTGTCATTCGCATTTGGGTGTATGAGATTAATAGCATCTTTAAATGCATCTTTAAATAGACAACAAAATCTTAAGCAAAAGATTTGAAGTCAATGAGCTTTAATAAAATATCTAATATGTACTTAAGAAAAACTTCTAAGCTCCTTAAAATAGGGCATTGTATTTAATCATCACAACTTCCTACAGTGAGAAGAAATAAAGAATCCAACAGCTTTGGGGGTAGTTAGCCAGAATTTGGGGCGGGGGGACTGGCTAGAAAGGAGCTTGGGTGACTTGTTACTAAGGTTGGAAGTACAGGGGCAGAGACAAACTGTCACTGTAATGAATTCTATCTTGCTGGTTCCTCTCTGGGGACACACACACAGCACAAACACCTTTGGGGGGTTACTCACATCAAGCCTAAGTCCAAGCTCTCATTCTGTATTCCTTGTACTGTGAGGGGCAGCCACAGGACGGGGGTGGGGAGGGGCGGGGTAAGTTTGGGAGGGGCATCTAGAAGGACAAGGACAAATTTAAAAGAAAAGATTTATGAGACCATGAAGATGCTTCTCCCAGACTCCTGAGTGCAAGAGTATGACTTATTTTAGTTTCATTTGTAACCAAAACCTTTCCCTGACTCCCATTGGCCTCAGCTGAGAGGGGGAGAGGGCCAGCCTGTCAGGCGTTGATCACCGGGCCAACGGGAGACAGTGTGGCGTGATGCTGACGCAGCCCACTGACGAGCCAGCGAGAGGCCCAGGGGCGCAGCTGGAGCCGAGCAGCCAGAGCCTGGCAGGTAGGGAGCTGACAGCTGGGGAATTGCTAAGAGGTGCCAGGCTGGTGGGGGCAGGCTGGTGAAACCGGGACTCAGAGAAGGTGTGATTTTGTGAGGTACAAACACTGTTGTTTACCCTGACTCTTCACTACTGGGCGTCATCGAGTTCACCACCATTTAAATTTCCTCCCCCCACCCACCCAGGATCACCTAATCAGTGCTCCCATCTCTATTATCTTATCTACTCGTAAAGTTTCCCTCCCCCACTCCTTTTGGGAGAAGGAAGGGAGCAGATAAACACACATGAATAGCATCAAATTGTCACTTAGTGGTCAGCTGGAAAGGGACAGTCTCTGCTCTCCTCCAGGCCACCTGCTGAATTGGGAGCTGCAGACCAGGACAAAGAGCAGGCTGTGGGACTGAGGGTCTGTCCGTGCTGTGGATTCAAGCACTCGTGGTGCAAAGGTACAAGGTACATGCACTCTGGAAGGTGTGAGGACTGCCTGGCCCATACTCCCTGGAGGGACGTGTCCCAGAGAAAGAGGTGGTGTGTCCCCAGGCCACAGTTCTCTGTTAAGAAAATGGAATTTGGGAGGGGAAGGAGAAGCAAAGCTTCAAGCCTAGATGGGTAAGTCCTTCAGAACCATGACCCCAACATTTGTACTTATATGTCCATTTATTAAGGATCACAGAATCCTTTGCAAAGGCATCTTGTGTAGGAAAATCCATCATCTACTTCATGCAAAAACCAAAGCAAAACTTCACTCATCAGATTGCATTTGCCCATCTTGCCCTGTCACTTTTCTGGATGATGCTCAAAACGATGTGAAAGGCCTATTGTCCACACCCTTGTCACTGCACATAACACATCAGACAAAGCAATATCATAATTGTCACTTATTAAATGAACAGGACAGACACTGCCAGTCTGACAGCTGGAGAAGTCAGACTGAGCTGAACCACTGGAGATTCTTAGCAGTCCAAGGTCACATGCTCTCTGGTCCTCAAGATCCATGGGTCTCTGCCCTTCCACCTCCCTATCTGTATGAGTATCATTTCCAATCTACAGAAGGGCCGATAAAGGCCTGCTTGAGTAGATACAGCTCCATGAGTCTGTCTTATGATTCGTCTCTGTAGGGGAAGGAGCCACTGTTATAGAAACATTGTCGCATCATCTGAGGGCCTCCCACTTGGAGCCACCATTAGGAAGCTGGCTTCACTCCATCACAGAAGTGGGGGCCTCAGAGCTTAGCTTCTAGTTCCCACTCTGACACCTGCTTGATAGAGAAGTACATAGGTCCAGGAGTCAGAAGGCCTGAGTTCCAGGCTTAGAATTACCACTTAGCCATTGTGTTAATCATATCACTTAAAGTTCTCCTGTGGCTCCCTCTTGAGCTTATAATGAAATCATAATCCTTTACCATGATATTCAGGCCTGTATATGATCTAGCCTTTGCCCATTTCTCTGACCCCAACTCACACCTCTCTCCCTCTCCCCTCCTACCCCCAGCCACAGCAGCCTTCCTTCTGTTCCTGAAGTCACCCAGGCTTGTTTATACTTTGTTGCCTTTGTACCTGTTGTTCCCTCAACCAACAATTTCCTAAAAGTGCCTGGAATCTATTAAGCGTTTAGCTAATGATCCACAAATGCTGTTACTCAATGGGTAGATTAAGCATAAGTACAGGACAACAATAAAGCAATAGCACTGGGGAAAGAAGGTGAAATTTGATATATTTTTTTAATCCAAGTAGTTCATTAATTCATTCATAAATTCATTCATTTAGCAGACATTTCTGGTACTTATGTACCATCTGTCCCGTAACTACAATGTGAGTTCCATGAAGGCAGGAACCTTGTCTGCCATCACCATCAGCACACAGAAGGTGCTTAAGAAATGGCTGCTAAATGGACTAATTAATGAATGAACAAAGAAATGTAACCTCAGGTGAATTACTTAACCTCTCTGAGCCTCAGTTTTCTCACCTTAAAATATGACTAACAATAACATTCCTTCCTGCTTCAAAGTGTTGGTGAGAATCTGGAATAAAATATGCATATGAGACCCAGTTTCCTAAAATACAGAGCCTGAGGCATGGATTAAGTACTGGTGCTTTATATGGAAGGTGACACTGAGAGTGAAGGCAAAAGGAGAAGAGATAAGAAGAATGGGAAGAAATGAGAAACTGATGAGTTACCACATTGGCCACTACTTCATGAGACACCACAAAGGGGCACAACCAACCATGTGGCAGGAGCTTCTACAGGACCACACGGGGCATCTTGTATGGAGAAACGATACCTTGCAGTGGTCCCTCAAGGCAGGACAGAACATTGGCCAGTGTTCACTTACTTGAGAATTTACTGCCCCATACTTTCAGACTGCCCCATCCCAACCTCTCCTTTTCACCCTCTCCTCAAAAGCACCCAACAACAAAGAAAAAAAAGTAAACAAACAAACAACCCATGGACACATCAATAGTTTAATGTTTATTTGGGGACAAGTGGGGAGGGGAGGGGCAGGGGGAGGGATGGGAGAGGAGGGACGGGAAGCTAACTACATGGTGATGGAAAGAAAAGTCACATTAGGTGGTGACCTTATTATACAACAAGTGACAATGCACTGTAGAATTGTATGCCTGAAACCTATGTAATCCTTGCTAACAGATGTCACCCCAATAAGTCTAACAATAAAAATGAATTAAAAATAATAAAAAAATTAAAAATCAATGCTAAAATTCCTTTATAATACAAAAAATAAGTACCTAAATAAAAACAAATAAAAAGCTGAATTAAAAAAATTTCTTAAAAAGCAAAAAAACAAAAGCACCCAAGAAGTGTACTCCTATGTCCTTCCCTGTGGGGTTTCATCCAAGTCTGGAAGTGGCCGGAAGACCCAGGCCCTTCAGGTTGATCACAAGGGGTGAAACTGCAGCCCCACAGCTTCAGGAGGGACAGCCGCTTCAGAACAAGCAGCAGAGGGTCCAGGCCGGGCGACAGGTGAGGATGAAAGCATCCAATGAAGGTGAGAGGATGCACGTAAGCTACTTCCAGTAGAGCATCCAGAAGTGATCTGACAACTGTAACGCCCCAGACGATGGAAAGTGACATTTAATTGGTCTTTACTTTCATTCAAGTGTGTTTCCACGTCGTAGTCTCTGTACTTAGTCTCTATAAATTTGATAAGCTTTCCACTAGACTGTGCAAATGAAAAGATATTTTCCCTGTTTCTGTTGTTATTGTTGAAACAGAACCTCTCTGAAGTAAGCCATTTCATTTCCTCATAAAAAACCCAATATCCAAAATAGAGACGTAAATGTCTTCTTCTAAAATGGGTTTTCTCTTGCTATGTTTAGATTATATTGAGAGAAAACACAACAAATATGAGCAATCCGTATGGAAGATACTTTTCAAATGAACCCCTAGCCTCTTGCTTCTCCCACCAGCTCCTTGAGCCCATTCTTAGTACACCACGGCATACTGTC
The DNA here is from genome assembly GCA_004026885.1 of Lyroderma lyra. Lineage (NCBI taxonomy): Eukaryota > Metazoa > Chordata > Mammalia > Chiroptera > Megadermatidae > Lyroderma > Lyroderma lyra. The sequence continues at coordinate 38,216 of PVJL010001571.1, read as the reverse complement.
TACACAGTTACCCACTTTAACACAAGCCCAGCATGCCAATAAATTTTAATAGCAGACTCTAATAGCAGTCAGAATGGAAAGATTTCCTAGCCTGAAATGCCTCTGTCAACCATTTATTGACATGTGGTCCCCAATCCAAGAGCCATACTACTTAGGGTCAGCCGGAGTTGGGGCCAGCCTGAATTGAGAAGCCCCACGTGTTTTGGATTTCCATTGCATTCCAGAGCCCAGTAAAATGAAACGCTTGGCACATAGTTGGATACACACATACACACACACACACACACACACACACATAACTCATTAAACAAGTGACTGAATGGATGGATGTAGGCAGTTTAGAGTAGAAATTTAAAAATCAAAAGTGCAGGCTCTAGAACCAAAGTGTCTGGATTTACCATAAACCCTAAATCAGCATCTTATCATAAATCAGCTTTACCATTAAATAGCTAGTGTGACATTGTAAAGTCTGCTCAACTGCCTTGTGCCTGGTTTTCTCACCTGTAAAATGGGGATAACAGGTATAGCTACCTCATTGGTTTGTGATGATTAAATGAGGCATGGAATTGAAGCCTCTTAAAGAGCCCAGTGCCTAGCAGATAAAGGTTAGCTTTGATGGTAATTTTGAGCATGCTACTAGTTCCCCACTTTGCCCATCAAAATTGGGAAAAAGACATGCTTTTCCATCATGCCATCTGCCTTCATTGGTTTAACCAGACCCAGGGTTACAGTTGTTTAAAATGCAGTATGAAACCTGCCTTTAAATGTTTGTGTAGCCAAAGGGAATCTCATACTGATATGCTGTGTTTATAAATATGGTGCTGTCAATTGATTTAAGTATTTTATTGGACAATTTTACTGTTCTTATGCCCCAAGGCTTTCTAAAGCAGGGACCAATTTTTTAAGTCAAATAGATAAATGTAAAGTTGTTGCACTTGGTATAACAGCAACATAAGCGAAGTGGTGGGGCCAGAATTTCCACTTGAGCTATTTAATTCTTTGCCTAATAGCCCAGAGGTTTCCCTAAAATTTAGCGGAAAAGCAGTAGGGGCTGATGGCTAAATTCTACTGCCAACACCCTAAGGCCTTTGCGTGGTGTCACTCAGGCCCTGAAATCTACTCCCCCCGAGTTACTGCCAGGACTGGGCCACATGGGAATATGCTCATCCTGCTGAGGAGAGGTGGTCTGACCTCAACTATTTCCCAAGTCCCGCTGGCATCCAGGGTGTCTCCTGCATCAATGATAGAATAATGAAGAATACGTCATCATTTTAGACTATTCCTGCAAACTGGTGCCTGTAACCATATTGCAAGCTGCACATCACCTTAATTTTAGTACAAAATAGTTCCTTGTTGTCCGAAATATAAACTGTTTTTCTTTGTTTTGTTGGGGTTATTTTGTTTTTGGTTTTGTTTTTTAATGTGGGTAGTTCCCTGGTTGGGAATCAAACCCAGGCCGCAGCATTGACAGAGCCAGCACTGAAGCCTTAAGCCACTACACCATCAGGGAACTCCGTAAACTGTTTTCTTATGGAGACACTGAAGTTAAGAACTTTAAAAATTAGCATCATTAATAGAACTTTCTAACATTACGTAACTCCTGATGAGATGTAGTATGAAGTACACAGCATCTTAACAAAAATATTTAACCTAAATTGAACCAAGACTTTCACGTATCAGTTTATAAGAAACATAGGGGACAAAGGAAAAAGTTCAACACCACAATAAAACAATAAGAAATATCCAGAATGTGAGATGTTCTATAAGACGACTGGCCTAATCTCTGTAAAAAAAAAAAAATGGAGAGGAGGTTCTGTTCCAGATTAAAAGAGACTAGAAACATGAAATGCAATGCATGACCTTGAATGAATCCTGGCTTGAGAAATAACAGATATAAAAGATATTACAGAGACCACTGGGGAAATTTGGATTTAACTATTAAATGGCATTAGAGAATTACTGTTAATGGTGCTAAATGTGATTATACTGAAGAATGTTGGGGTTTAGTTCTTGGGTTTGTTTGGGGGTTGTTTTTGCAATGTATACTAAAGTATTCAAATAGGAAGTACCGCATGCAATCAGTAAAATATTAACCATTGTTGAATCTACATCATTGATATATGGTAAATAATTGTACTATCTTCCAACTATTTTGTTATTTGAAATTGTCATGATAAAAAATTTTTTGAACGTGGATTTTCCTTTGCAAACTTCTCAAGTTATTAACAATTTGGGTATGTGAGAACTGACATGTCTCCTTCAGGAATTGGGTGGGAAGGTGAAGGTCACATCTTAAAATCTGGCTTGCATGCCTTGTTCAGTGCATTCTGTAATTTCTCTGCATTCCTGGTCACTACTTCAAAGGAAATATATGATAACTATTCTTCACATGTAATCTCCGCTAAGAGTTTGATAAGCAAACAGATCAGGTACATAATATTTTATGTATGGAATGTATCTGGTTCATTATTTATTAGACCAGAGCTTATACAATTCTCCCTCACCTCCCCTGATCAAATATTATGTTCCCATACCCTTCTGTAATACAGATTTCCAAGTCCTAGACCTATTAAATCTGGGGTCATCTTCCTGTGTTTCCCATAAGATTAGTTTATAAATCTAAGTGAAGGGATTTATCAGCACAGTAATTGATAAAGAAAATGCATCTTGGAACCAAACACATAGTTTAATCATTGTGGTGGGGAATGAGACATTTGTTTGATTGATGAAATAGAGAGGCACCAGGATTTGTTTAAATTGGCAAAGCCAGCATTATTTGGGGCTTCTGTGTCTTCTACAAGTCATAACCTTCAAAGTTATTATTGCAATCACAAGTATATGAGGTCAGCAGGGGTGCGATCGCTCTTACTACGCCTGTCCCTGTGTGTTATAACCTAAATAGGGCACAAATGTATATGAAATTATTCAGGCAGGGGTCAAAGTGGAACTAAAAACCAGGACCTGAACAACTGAATAGATTTTGAATTGGAGGATTTACTCCCCTGGAGAACACTTTAGTCTGCCGCTTTCTGTAAAGCACTCTGCTACTTGCAGAATGAATCCCCACATTGCAAAAGCTCAACATATAATTTCATCTAGGCCCCTGCTTCTGAGACCCCTCACCAAGAGAGTATTTTATTCTTTTCTTTAAAACTTAAAAAGAAAACTCTGGACATTCATTCCGTGTCATGTTTTCATCTCCTTTGTTCTTTGATTTATTAAATTCCTACTGAATGCTAAGCTCTGTTCTAGGTACTTAGAAGAGAGCAGACAACGTGAGGAAATCAAGATTTCTGCCTCCCTGAATTTACACGCTAGTTAGTAGGTGGAGGCGGGTCAATAATGAACAGAGGACAATGATGACTGGGAGTGAGGGGGACCTACCTTAGATATCATGGTCCAGAAAGGCCTCTCCAAGGAGATGACCTTGGAGTTGAAACCACTGATGAGAGTCAGCCTTATGGAGATCTGAGCAAGGACATTCCAGGCAGAGTAAGCAGACACTGCAAAGGTCTAGGAGCAAGCCTGGTAGGTTTGAAGGGCAGCAAGAAAGCCCAAGGGACAAGAGCATGGTGAATGACAGAAAGTGAAATGAAACATAGGTCTTGGTTAGGAGATTGGACTTTATTCTAATTGCACTGGGCAGCCACTGGAGGGTTTGATCCAGGAGAGTGGCATGATCTGATTTACACTTTAAAAAGACCTCTCAGGCTGATGCATTTGATCAGGGACTATCTCCTCATATTTAGCCCAAATTCTTCCTGCTGCAACTAAAGTGTATTCTCTCTCCTCACAGTGAACAGATGCTACTTGATGCTGATATTAGTGCAGATGCCTGAGGAAACATAAGATGGTTATATCAAGAGCCCCAGAAGGTTGAAATGAATATAGTAAGAAGACCACGGTGGTGATCATCAATGTGAATTACAATCAGAGACCACAAATGAAAATAAAACCTGTTTGCAGCACCCCTTCCCCACTGATGGTGATGCCAGCTCTTTCTTTAGTCCTAAAATCTCTCACATTCTCACTGATTCTCAAACACCACGTCCCCACCAAGCAACCCACAGCATCAGCAACATTAACATCACGGAAGATTGGCTCTAGTGTTCGTGGTAGGGAATATATTGTTGGTGTAAAAAGATACCAGAGTAGGCTGGGCGGGCTCTCTCCAGCAAAACAACAATTTAACAGGTGAACATTATGTAAATAAATATAAAATCATTGATAGCTTCTGAAAATTTTCCTGAGGGCGTAGAACAAAAAGAGAAATATTCATTGAAAATCATCTACTACATTTCATAAGAACAGCAAATGGCTCTGGTATATCAGCCATGACATGCTCCTGTAACTCCCCACTCCCAGTTCCACATTATGGAAACTGTATCCCGGCTATGAGCAGCTAAGAAGATAGGGGCTTCCTCTCTCCAAAGCACACAGTCTAGAGCTAGTCTCCCCCTAGGAGGGGCACATTTCCAGCAGCACTTCTCATTCCCCTCTCCCTCAGCCCAGTGTTGCAGAAGCTCGAGGATTCTTAACAGGAATGGTCTAGAGGACAGGGGTCCTGTCCCTAGTCTCACACCTGTTGCAGCCCACTGAGAATACTGGGGTCCTGATCCTTCTTGCTTTCAGCTCCCTCTTATGAGAGGTCCCACGTTGGCAAGGGCGAGCTGGGCAATCAGAGGCTGATGCTGTCCCCCACTACCACCAGAGCCTACTCATAGAACTGGGGCCTAACTCCTAGCTCTGGTGCAGTGCAGGGGTGATGCAGACCCTGAAAATGAAAGCTTTTGCAGCTCTGCCTGAGGGGGTTGACCAACAGAAAGTACAGAACTCTATATCTAAGCGTGTTGTTGAAAACAGAGGAGATCTGGGTAGAGAGTAATGAAGAGGAATCTGGTAGCTTCAGGATACAAGCAAAACAGCAGAGCAGCCAGGAGTTTTATGGAGAGAACCAGGGAAAGAGCAGTCAGGAAACCCTCTCCTGGGATCACGGGCAACCCAGGTAGAAAGTCACGCTGGCACAAGGAGCTTAAACACAACTTCTGACCGGTAAACAATATGGTATTCCGACCCAGGGGTGTCTCCTAGGACGCCAGGCTTAAAAGTGAACATGCCCAGTGCCTGGAAGATTATGGGCATGCCCAAGGCTGAGCCCTCCGGGGAGCACTCAGAAAAAGAACCTTCAAGCTACCAGTCCTTGGCTGAATGTGGAACGATAAACACAAATTCCCTGAACTGCGATATAACCTCTAAGCCCCACACACTGGAAGGTAAGGAGCAAAACTCTAACTGGCTAAGTGAGCTAAGTACAAACAACCTTTGACCAATAAGTGATTTACCTAGGCTCAGGGACAGCCCATACGTAGACAGGCTAAAAGACGAAACCAACAGAGCCAGTGTCAGCATGGATATTAGAGGTGACACACTGTGAGAGAAATGGATGTCACAGAATTGGTTCAGCCAAGTCACTAAACAAATAGACAATGGACAAAGCCAACAGTAACCACTACTACTGGGAGTAGGGGAGGGAATCAGTATCAGTTATAAATATTTGATAATATATTATCAAACTCTCCAGTTTCATAAAAATGTGAGCTATGCAAATCTGTTCTGGGGGTGTCTGGAGATACTATATGGCATGATTGCAAAGGTAGTAGTTGAAGCCATAGACACTGATGGTCTCTATGAGAGATCCACTGAGGTGGGTTGAATTTCTCAACTCAGCAACCACAGGTAACTTAAGATGTTCACCACAAATTTTTAAAATACCAAAATTAAACAGATTATTTTAAAATAACAACAACAATAACAATCATTTCACATCAAAGGGAAAGCTGATACTGTCAAGGTATTTTTAGCTTAGGTCTAGTTTCATTTCTTACTGTTTAGTTCAATTAAGTAAGAAAACCCTAACTCACAATTATAAGTCATTGGAACCAGCAGGGAATGCTTGATGGCTCTGTTACACAGTTCTAGATCAGCAGTGTCCAACCCTTTGGCTTCCCTGGGTCACAACGAAAGAAGAATTGTCTTGGGCCACACATAAAATACACTAACACTAACGAAAGCTGATGAGCTATTAATTTTTAAAAAAAGGTCACACACAAAAACATAAGAATTTGTGTTGGGCCACACATTCAAAGCCATCCTGGGCTGCAGGTTGGACCTGACGGTTCTAGACAATGAGAATCATGGGTCCAAAGGTTTTGGAGAGCTTTCTTGCTGAGATATGCCATCAGTGTTCAATCAGATGCTAAACTGATAAGCACATCACTCCCACAATTGGAAAGTTTGCATATTTTAACTTAGGAGCTAATGAAAATGAATTCTCCGTCCTCATTTTATACCTCTTAAAGGTATTTTTTTATTGTCCTCTTGTACTCTTCATATAGTTTTGAAATATGTGTAATAATGTATTATTTTTCTGACAAGCAAAGAAAATCAACTGCTGAGAAAGAGTAAAAATCTCATTTATGAACCCAGTTGCACCACAGTTTAGTCTGATAAAGAATAGTTGAGATTTTACCTTTAATATTAAAAACTATATAGGTATTTGGCCTTGGACCCTAAAGTAATAGATTCAACCTACTCAAGATACTAAATATATGCTATTGAGAGTCATCATTTGAATATGCTACTTGAAATCATCAGAGTAGTGTTTACTGAAATTATTAACATCAAAGAAAAATGTTGAGGTATTTTTGGTTGGTACAACATTTTGGAAGAAATTTTACAGTAGTACTCAGTGAAGTTAAAATTGCTCCATCCTTGAATTCAGCAATTCCTCTTCCAGATATAAACAGTATAGGAACTTCCACCATGTGCAGGAGACATGAACTAAAACGTTTGTGTCAGTGTTGGTTATTAACAGTAAGTAAACACACACACAAGCAGCCTAAATGTCCATCAGTAGGAAAATGGATGAATATATTTTAAAATAAATGAACTAAGTCAGCCTATATGTATCAACATGGATAAATCTCCAAAACCTCAGGGATTTGAGAAGAAATGTTGCATAATTATATTAGCATATGGCATGGTTTATATCATGTTTTAAAACATTCTGATGACTTGTATATTACCTATCAATTATACATAGGCAGTAATGTTATTAAAATAGTCAACGTAATAATAAACGTCAATTGAGCATAGTGATGTCTCTATTAGGACAGAGACTAGGCTGTGGTGTAGCAAAACTCACATCCCCAGAACTCAGTGGTTTATAAAATAAAGACATATTTCTTGCTCACCCAGTCCGATGTGGGAAAGGGGGCCCTCTTACACCCGATGCTTGACAGGCCTCCAAGATGCACAGCCAAAGGCAGGGAGAAGATGCAGTCCTGCTCTTTAACACCGTAATCCAGAAGTGATTTCCACTCACCGTCTGTTAGTCCAAACTTTACATGAGCCCAACGTACCAGGTATTTAGCCAGCTCTACCTCTCCGTCACAGTGCTAACTCTAGGAGAGGACGGAAGTGAGCGCCACCTCGAAGGAATTTGTAGGGGACCTTAATTCTGAAATATTTTAACCTTTTATTAAAATCTGAAGCTACTGTGGCAACTAAAGCCGTAAAGCTGAAAGGTGGATCCAGAGATGTTTGTCACATTGTTCTCCTGGCTTATTTATATGATTTTGTTAATTTTTAAAAAATCAATCCATCATTTCATGTGTGTGAGTCACCTTGTGCTTGATAGCCAGTGGACCTCTATAGCGAAAACTGATCTTACGGTTTGTCCACATCAACCTGAAATTACAGTGTGACCGTACTTGTACCATATTCACAAATGTCTACCATTTCCTTCAACACACAAACCACTAAAGAGAGCATATTGGTGGCCGCCAGCTACTCTCTGGGAACCAAGCTGCAGGTGGTTTAGCAGCCAGGTGCAACCTCTTGTATTCAGCAAGTGGTGACCGTACGTGTCCAAGGGTCAGAAATTATTACGGATTCTAAGGACAAACAATGTTCTCATAGAATTTATATTGTGAAGAAAGTGGGTCCAAGCTAAGATACGGAAACAAAAAGGAAACAACCTAATTTCAGGGCCTAAGAATTGTGAAAAATACTAACCCAGAATAATGAGATGGAGAGGCTGAGGGGAGTTCCGACGCTGGGAGATTACGGAGACGGCACCCGAGTGACAGGAAGGAGCCGGCCGGGACAGAATCTGAGGACAGAATATTGCAGGCAGAAGGCACGTCTAGTCCCTTGCTGAGCCCGTCCGTCGCCAGGGCGCCATGAGCGCACACGTGACCTTTGAAAACTAGAGGGGGTCTGACCGCGACCCCTGCGCAGTCGAAAATCGTGTGTAACTTAAACCGTGCCTCCCATCCACAGATTCCCCGCGGCTTGGTTGAATCTGCGGATGCGGACACTCCGAGATACCGAAGGCCGACTATGTATTTATTGGGGGGAAAAATCCACTTTTAAGTGGACCCGGGGAGTTCAAACCCCTGTTGTTCAAGGGTTTACTGCACATCCTAACACTGCATCTCATAGGATGGTTCATGAAATCACTGCTAACTAAACAAAATTCTCTCTCCCAGTAGCATGGAGTTTTAGAAAAACAGAACTTAAAGTCATCAAACACTTCGCCTTCACAGGTATATAACCACACATAGGCCAAGACTGAACCAGTCGATGTGCTGCTATCCTCACACATGTAATTATAACTCCTCTTCCATCTTATCTGTCACTGATATTATGTGACTTCAACATGTGATTTAATAGGGAATTTTGCTAATGTTCTGTTTTGCTTTCTTTCTAGAAATAATGTTTTAATTAACTTGGTTTTTCAGTTTCTTGGCAAAACTGTGTCCTGCAACATTTTTCCTGCAAGAAAAGAAATGACTTAGGTCATTCTCTGCTCTACCTTTAGAGACAAAATGATTCACTTTTGAATCAAGAATTATTTTGCAGTTGTTCAGGAAAAACTGAATTGATTTACCAGAGAGGGCAATGAGCATTATGCACATAGAAGTAATAATAATAAGAATAATTATTATAGCTAATATTTACTGAGCACGTGCTCTATGCCAGGCATTGTGCTAAATGTTTACATAACTTGTTTAAATCTCACAACAACATTATGGTGTAGGCATTATCACTGTTATTTAAATTTTGCAAATGCGGAAATTGAGGCTTAGGAAGTTTAAATAACTTGTCTACGGCCACAGGATTCTAGAAGTAAAAACTGATCCCATCTGGAAGCAGTCTAATCTCACATTTGCATGGCAAAAATCCGACCATCCCACGACTATACCACACTGCTTGGATAGGAGTGGAGGTGAAATTAAAGAGAACGTCAGAGAAGTTGAAGGAAAACTGGGCCACATAAGCAAGGAAAGGAGGGCTTTCAGAAGAGGGATTTTTAAGAAGTTCTTAATCGTGTCCCAAGACCCTGAGAGCAGGAACCTTCCTAAATTTTGCATGCCAGACATGCCCTTCTTCTGCCTGATGCTGGTCCTGGCTCTGGGGACGGGGGAGTAGTAGAAGATGAGGACAGACAGGTATGAGGGAAGAATGCTGGCACACTTGTCCAACCTGCAGCCTGTGGGCTACATGTGGCCCAGGACGGCTTTGAATGCGGCCCAACACAAATTCGTAAACTTCCTTAAAACATTACGAAAATTATGCATGGACCTTTTTTTTTTTTTTTAGCTCATCAGCTATAGTTAGTGTCTTTTATGTGTGGTCCAAGACAATTCTTCTTCTTCCAATGTGCCCCAGGGAAGCTACAAGGTTGGACATCCCAGTGTTGGGCCTTATGTGTTCCAAGAACTCTGACTTTTACTAAGAGATGGGAAGTCATCAGAAGGTGTTGAGGAGAGAAGTAGCCTGATGTAATTTAAGCATTAAACTCTCTTGTTGCAGGTTGCTAAGAAGGTGTAGGAGGGTGAGGGCTGGAACTAGAAGACCAGTTAAGAAACCATGCAAGAATCCAGGCAAGAAGTGATAGTAATTTGGACCAGGTGGCAGTGGGATTGTGAGAAGGAGTTAAATTCTAGACAGATTTTGAAAGTAGAGCTGACAGAATTTGCTGTCAGAGCAGATGTGGGATGTGAGAGAAAGAAGTCAAGGATGACACGGAAGATTTTACCCTAAGAAACTATCTCAAAATGCCAAGTAATTGGATGCCTAACAAAAAGGCTACTGAATTTAGAGTTTAGAAGATGCTGGATGATCTTAGTAAGACCCATTTCCGGGGGGGTGGGGGGGGGGTGGGATGGAAGTAGGCTGAGCTAAGTTAATTAATAAATGAAACATAAGGAAGAAATAATGAGTATAAACTACTCTTGTGACTATATATAGTAAGGAGACTACGGTGGCTAGGACATGATAGGTTAGGGGAAAGTTGTATATATGTATTTTTAAAATGGAAAAAAATGATTGTGTTTACATGTTGAAAACAAAAAACCAATAGAAAAAGAAAAAGAGTGATTGAAAGCACCTATTAAGAGGAGGGGTGATTAAGTGAACCCAGTGGAAAGACTGGGTATGACTGTAACCCAGAGCATGTAGACAGGCTGCATCTGTATAAAGGGGGAGCTTGGAGGGTCAGAGGGGTGTGGCTGTCACTGAGTCTAAGTGAGAGGAGCACCAAGGTGAGAGAGTTCTTGCCAGAAAGGTTATGCATCTTCTGTTAATGAGGAGGTACCATCCTAGTCAAGTGTAAGGTTCTTCAGAGTGAAAACAGTGAAAATTTTGAATATTGGGGGTGGGGTGGGATGAAGTATAGGATTATGCATGGCAGTGAGGACCCAGCAAAAGCTGGAGATCATAAACATGTAGCTGAACCAACTCACATGGTTGTCTGAAACAGACTTACATAGCAGTAAACTACATTTATGCAGTAAGATTTCCATCCACAGACACAGTGGACCTCATCCTCATTTCTTAAAAATTGAGAAAACATGATCTATTAGGCCAAAGCCACAATTTCAACTATTTAAGAAAGAGTGGTACCCAAACTTTTCCATTCAAGTTATGCATAGTCTATATCAAAGCCTGGTGCTGAAAGAGGTTAAGACAAGATCAGATTTATTTCACTGAAGACCCCTATGTCTCCTGCCTCTTTCACACAGTTTTTAAGAATCTATCTACTTCAGTTTTTAGTCTTATTTATTTCAGTATCCAATTTCTGTAATAGTAACAGATATCACACAATTATAAAAATTTTAAAACTCACCTTATTTTATTTTTAAATGGGGAGAATCTCATTTAGTCTTTACCTAAAGCATAAATCTTTAAATTAAACTATTGCATTCTTGAAACATATCCCTCATACTTTTAAGATTTCATCAAATCTTTTTTCTTAAGAAAGACAATTAAGTGTAGTTGAAAACTGCCTTATCATTGCAGGAATTGCATAATTTTTTTTCTTCTATTGGACAATGTACTTAGCAACTTGCACATTAAGGCTTCTATTAAGACTATATTAATATCATAAATATGCAAAAAGGAAACCACTCTGAAAGTTCAAAATAATAGCAATAACCTTTCCTTCATATAAAACCTTTTATCTCAAGATCTCCATGCACTTTCCCAACAAGCATGAATACCCTGCCCAACCACTTTTGCAAGGAGGCATTTAAAATGCCAACCTCACTTTATTCACTAACTCAAAATGCTAGTAATGATTGCAAAGCAAACGCCCAATATAATCATGATTTTCATTCTTAATGTCTCCTCAGGCAGCATTTATAATCTTTAAGAGGACCCGGCCTCTGGTCCATAAGAAATCCCAAGTGGATGTCTTCTTTGCTTTATTCTTTAGCCATAGCTGATAGGGTGTGAGGGAGAAGGAGGGGTTGCAGTCTGGCAAACTTGCACATGACTGAGGAATACCCACACCTCTCACATAGACACACAAGTACATTGACTGATGCAATCATGGCTAGAGATGAATCAGGGCCCCCGAGGCAAGAGCCCGTGGGGAATGCTCTCTGAGGAGCCCCTGGGCGGTAATCAGGGCCATTACTGAACAAAGCACAGGTGAGTGAGGAGCAAAAGGGAGAAAGAGGCTCGTGCACTTGGGTTCCAGGATTTGGAACACATCATCTTAAGATTATTCCTGGGTAATTATAGGGCACTAGAAAGGGAAACAACTTCGGTCTGAGTCACGTATGCAAACTCCCTGTGAGGTCTAGGGTGACTTTCTTGACTTCTCTGGGCCTCAGTTTCCTTATTTCTAGAAATGAGGACATTATACAATGACATCAGGAAGACTCCTTCCTCTTCCGACACCCTATGAAATACTCATAGTCATTATTTCTTGTTCCCTGGAGAAAAAAATAGTGTCATAAATAGAATCAGAGGAAATTATCATTTACAGAAGTATTCTTTCATTTGAAGCAACAAATCAACATAAACAGTGGAGACAAAACATTTCTCTTTTCATCCTTTTAGTTCTGTTAAGTGTCCGTTACAGGTATTTCACCAGCACGTATGCACTTCTGTGGTCAGAATCAGGAGGAGCATTCCTGACAACCACCAGTGGCCTAGAAATGCCTAATGTGGAAAATCTCTCACCACAGTGGCTAATTTTGCTCAGTCACCACTTTTGAGACATTATTTCTTAAAGTGTCTTTTTCCTGAAATCGAATCCCTGGGAGGCACTTATTAAAAAAGTAACAAAAATCCAAAAATATGCCCGTCTAAAGGAGAGGGGCAAAGAAAGATAACCCTCCCCAGCCTGGGTCAAGTTGAGTTTAGGACTTTGAAATAACCCTTAGAGCATTTAGAGGAGGGAAGCCAGGGAAGGACCTTTGAGAGAGAACAGCAGATGCTCAAACTCAGGCAGTGGCTACAGAACACACAAATTCTCAAGAGCTCTACAGTAGTCTATACACACACACACACACACACACACACACACACACTCACTCACATACACATACCTGTATCTACGGTTTTAATTTTCAGGATTTCAGTTACTTGCAGTCAGTCATGGTCCAAAAATAAAATAAATAGAAATTTCTAGAAATAAACAATTTGTGAATTTGAAATTGCTTGACATTCTGAACAGCAAGATGAACTCACTCACCTCCCTGCTCCATCTCACCCAGAATGCGAATCATTCTTTTGTCCAGTGTATCCATGCTCTATACACTCTCTGCTTGTTAGCCACTTAGTAGCTACCTCCATTATCAGATTGTGTATCAAGGTATGTGTATATAGAAAAAAAGAAAACAGTATGTACAGGGTTCAGCACTATCTGCAGTTTCAGGCATCCACTAGGGATGCCTTGGAATTTATCCTATAGATAAGAGGAGATTGCTGTATTTTGCTTTTGAGAAAGCAGGAAGAGGAGAGGAGTTGTCCTAGAATTTTCCTTATAATTAATGCCACTGGAAACCAAGTTTTTTCAACTGTGGAGGGTGTCTAAGGGCTTCGTTAATCTTTCTAGATGGAAGAACAGAGGCCTATCATGTAACTGGAGAGACAGCTGAGCTGAACTGGGCTGTAGGTTGGTCACATCTTAGGGTTTACATATAACAGACACCACTTTGGTCACCCCAAACGATTACTGCGGGAGTAACCTCCTTACAGTAGCAAGATCCTACTTTGTTATACAACCATTGCCTGGTGTTCTTTGAAAGCTGTAAAAATAAAACCCAGACACATCACATCAGAAAGACGAGGCACTAAAAAAACTTTGTAAGTTAAAAGGAAATGGGTGTCTGAATAAGGAGTTTTTAGGTTGGGTTGAGAGAGACGGCCATAGGAGGAAAGGAAGTTGGTTCTATTTCCAGAAAAAATGAGAAATCGTTTTGTTGAAAATTAAACCCATACCAGGGCAGACCCAAACCCAACTTAGTATGACTCTTGAAATTTATTGTTTCCCTACTGTTTTGATGTAGGTATTTTCCACTTTTACTTACCACAGTAACTGTACACCTAATATTGACATTTGCAAAACCAACCAGATGAGGAGCTACGCTGGGTTCATAAAAGAACCCCCTAACACACAAAAATATGATTTACAAAAATTCATTTTTTCATAGTAACTTTCAGGAACACAGTGATTATAAAAAGTGAAAACTCCTAGACTCAGGCACTAAAAAATAGTCAAGATACTCATACCTAATTTAGTGTTGTTCAAAGAAATTGCACATTCATATAGAAAACAATGACTTCCTCTAAAAATTTTCACTGTTCATGGATTTGGTTTTACCTAAAGTTATATTATTTCAATTGTGCTTGTTCCACAAAATTTGACACATAAACTATTTTGCTCTTTATGTATTAATTCAACAACTATTCCATGTCTTTTCTATGCCCAAACTTACATAGCCGCTGTGAAAGGTACAGAGACAGGATATGCACGGTGTATAGGAACCCTCGTGATATGGATTTCAACTGTATTTTCCAATTCCCAGGCTCTTTCAGGTCATAAATAGGTTGCCTTTGTCATGCACGTGATCTGTAGCAGAAACTTTCCAGATGGTGACCAACTGAAGGACCAACTGTCCAGGTTTGCCCAAGACTGAATTAGTTCCTGGGATGCAAGAATTTCAGTGTTGAAAGTGGGAAGGTCCCAGGATAGGTTGACCAGACCTCCCGTTTTAAATGGCACAAAACATAATGGCACTGTCCCATTTCAAATGGTACATATACTCAGCCTAGTCTCACTGGGCTAAATTCAAGGTGTCAAAAGGCTGGCTGTACATATTGTTTGAAATGGGACAGTACCATTGTTTTCTGTCCTGTTTAAAATGGTGCACCTGTCAGCCTATCCCAGGAAAGCCTGGATGAGTTGGTCACCCTAAAGAGTTGAAGAAGAAATCAATTAATAAATCTTATTAGTGTAATACTCACTATAATCTGGTCGCCATTTTTAATGTGTGAAGGTTCTTCCCACACCACCACACAGTTCTCCAACACAAACTGCCCTACAATGTAACGCAGTTCTGACACTCACACCTCACAAGCGAAGGGGTTAGTCCTATGAGTCTGCCCCACCCCATGCGGACACTGTTCATAAATTCAGGCTGTTGTCACCTGTGCTTCTGACTGGCCAGCTGTTTGGGATGCTGCAACAACCCTTCCTTGAGTTTGATTCATTTGAACTTACAGAACTCAGAGGAACATTTTGCCAGATGGGAGAGATGCATAGGGCAAGGTATGGGGACAGGGCAAGGAACTTCCATGAC
Source organism: Lyroderma lyra (assembly GCA_004026885.1). Taxonomy (NCBI): domain Eukaryota; kingdom Metazoa; phylum Chordata; class Mammalia; order Chiroptera; family Megadermatidae; genus Lyroderma; species Lyroderma lyra. The sequence continues at coordinate 23,055 of PVJL010001571.1, read as the reverse complement.
CTCCCCAAGCTGCCTGCTCCCCAAATCTCTACATGTTCATCAAACTTGAAGCTCTCCGAACCCTGTTCTTTTGGTTTTTATGGAGGTTTCATTAGTTAGGCATGAATGATTGAATCACTGGCCATTCGTGTCTGAACTCACTCTCTAATCCCTCTCCCCTTTCGGGGGTCAGGGAAGGGGTGGGGGCAACTGGAAGTTCTAACCCTCTATTCATGCAGTTGGCTCCACAAGCAACCAACTCTCATTTGCAGGCATACTCCAAAAGCCACCTCATTAACATAACAAAAGACACCTTTATTTTTCTTATCACTCAGGAAATTCTAAGGGTTTTAGGAGCTTTGTGTCAGAAACATCAATAAAGACCAAATATGTATATGTATTTTTCATATATTATAATTATAATATTATAATATTTAATATAATATTATAATATTTAATATAATATTACAATATCACGCTCACACACGGGCTTGTCCCTCACTCCACCCCCTTGCTGTCCCATCTTACTATCTTCGGGTAGCGCTATGGCACATTGACTAAGAGCCAGACTCTAGTTTCCAAGTACATATGGGTCTAAGTTCCAGCTGCACCATGACTTTTTAAAATCTTGATAACTAATTAAACTTCTCCAGGACTGCTTCCTTGTTTGTGAAATACCAAAAGCTATTAACTTGTGACAATCAAGAAAATGCATGCGAAGTAATTATCACTGTGCCTGACACCTATGCCATATTTTATACACGCTAAGCGTCATTACATCGTGGACCATGCAGTTATGGACACTTCAGGCTTCCAATGTTCTAATACTAGTGAAACAATTGAAGGCCGTGGTGTGGGCCAGCTGGGATGACACCTTCCAGCACAGGGTACAGCAGCGTCCCGTTCACCCGAGGCTTTTTCCACTTTTTTATCTACCCATTTCAACCAAGGTCTTGGCATTATTGTTTACTATGCATCACTCCCCCACACACACACACATAAACTCACAAGAAACACACACACAGAGGTTTTTACATTGTTGAGATGGGAGCAGCCAAATAAATGTTTTTATTCCTTTTGTTTCTTGAAATTTAGAAAGTATGAGAAAATGATGTGGTACTAAAGACAGACTCAAAAATTGGAGAGACAAGGTTGGGGGTGAAGGAGGGGAGAAAGTATCTGGGGGGAAATGTGCACAAAGGAGATTCTGCATATTTTAGAGTTCCTGCTAAAAGCACAAAGGAAGCCCCACCACCCAGCGTGTGTGACCTCTGGGTAATTTCCCTGGGGAGTCCCTGCTCAGAGAACCTTTACCCCCAGAATCAGGAGGAAGCTGAGCTAGGTGAATTCCCAAGCAGAGGGGGCTGGGTGGCTGATGACCAAAGGACAGGCTGGGACAAGTTTCCAGGCGGGGGTTTCCCCTTCCTGCTCTGACCCACAAATGTGAGCTCGGCCAAGAAGCTGGGGGCGCCGTGGCCGGGGATTATTGCTGGTATTTTCCTTTGTCTCTCAGCTTCCTGTGTTTGAAATGAAGGAATCCGAGGCTTTCTGTGACCACTCTTGTCTGGGATTCTTTCCTCAAGAGGTGTTCACGAATATGTGAAGACTGCCAGGAAAGAGGGTGAGTCATGGCTTCTGAGCAGACACTCTTCGGCTGTAGAAATTCCCAGAGATATGATTGTTTATAGGAAAGGAAACAGAGCTATTCTGAGCTGCCAGGGGAAGAGGAAAGCGCTGCTCATTTTTTGAAATGCTGTGTTGAAAGGTCATACAAGAGGCCAGAGTGCCAGCAGGAACCTGGTACAGACACAGATGTTAGCAGTTCGTTTGTCTACATGTTAGAGGATATTTTGGGGCTTAGCATTTAAAATGCCAGACCCATGGCATTGAAATGCCACACTTAGTGTTCAGCCCAGAGGCATAGGCAGGCCCTGAACACAAGCCAGTGGGGAAGTGGGGTGCAGTTTCAGCGAGGTGGTTGGGCCTGGCTGCGGGCGGGCGCAGGGCCTGTGCCTTCAGGTGGAGGGAGCGGCGCGCACACAAAGGAACTGCCTCTGACAACGTTCTGACTCCCTCGTTCATAACCAAACCAGTGATCTGCATTCCCACTGCAGGGGAAGTAAAACTCCTTCCAGCCCGCTACGATCTCCAGCTGGGACTGACATAAAACAGACTAACAGGAAAGAAGGATACACATCTTATTCACACGTAAATGGGAGCTCTCACAAGAAAAATGAAGACTCGAAGAAGTGACAAGGACTCAGCACTTACATACTTGATTGAGCAAAGAGTAGCAATTGCAGAAAAGTAACTATAATATAAGGGAGACTAAGGGAAGATGAGCTATTTTAGCTAGGTCTGTTTGTACGAATTTCTCTCAGCCTCATCTCTGGTAATAAAAGCGCTTCTTTGTTCTGCTATAGGGAGGGCACCTCCCAGGAGAATGTTATCTCATGCTTTTAGGAAGAAAAGGGAATGTCACGTTGCCCGTCTTGCACCTGCTGCTTTTCAAGGGCCTTTAACTCAAAGTAATCAATGTGCTCAAGCGACACATTTTGGGGTCTGTATTTCGAATACCTTTCCTTCATCGTGTTAACAACCATGATGTCAACTGTCATTACCTTAAAGAATTGTTCTTTGGAGAATGTGCCCAGGAGAGAAACTCCGAGGGATTCCCTTCCAATTCTTGCTTCTGCATTGGCCTACTTTCCTGAGGACTGAGTTTGGCCCCGAGGTGTTCAAACTCATAAAGTCACCATTTATACATTTGTCACTGTTAGCAGTCAGCCAACTGACCAGAGATTGATTTCCAAAGAAAATAAAAATCCACTGAGTATTCACAGATTCAACAATAATTAACCTATGTGATAATTTCATAGGTATTGCATCTGAAAAAATCAGCACCTTTTCCTAATTACAAAGTAAATATTTATATCAAAATAGAAGATGCCTTTTCAATGTGATAAAAGTGCTTTTGCTTAAAACAAGTAAAGATTAGGTATAATGGGTAAACACTGGAAATATTCAAAATCATAAACAAAAACAAAAGAATATGCTTTAGTATTATTATCACTTTAGATCCTCTGCTTAAGGCAATAAATCGTGAAAAGAATCAATCTTGTGAACTAAGATATTAAAATACTTGAAAGTCATGTATGTATCTGGAAAAGCCAAATGAATTAGCTAAAAGCTTTCTTATTTAATAAAGAGTCATAAAGTGTCTTGGAATAAGATAAATACCTAAAAAACAGTAATACTCCTATATACTGGCAATAACCAGATAGACGATATAATGGAAAAGAAAAGCCATTCAAATAGCAACAAATATAAAATACCGACAAATCAAGGAGAAATGTATTAAAACTTTTAAAACCTTGACTGAGAGAAATGATTTTAATAATTAACAGGAAAAGTTATATTTTTATTAAGTGGAAAAATTCAACATAAAGATGTCAGGGCTTCTCAAACTTATTAAAATAATTCTATTCAAATATACACCTGGACTAATTGGTAAACTTGGTACTTACAACAAGGACTTCAAATTCTAAGCAAGAAAAGCTAGCAAAAAATATTCTCAGGGATCAAAACCTATTGGAAAGCATCAATAATAAAGACTATGACTTTGATATACATGTAAAACTATAAACCAAACGAAAGTAATTAAACACCTTGGAACAGACACTATTCATATTTATAGATGGCTTTATAGTTTACAAAACTTTCTACTTGCATTATCTTTTATGCTTTAAAACCATGCCATGAAATAAGCATTATTATCCTCATTTTTTATAAAGCATTTGATACTCAGAAATTAAGTGTGTTGCCCAACATGATAAAACTAAGATGAGCCCAGACTTAAACCCAGATTTTCTAACCTCCCAAACCGTGCCTTTTTTAATTACATTGTTCTCACAAAGCAATGGAGAATGGTTTTTTGGGTTTGGTTTTTTTGTTGTTGTTGTTGTTTTTTAGTGATGTTGAAATCTGAAAAACAAAATTAGATTTTGTTTTAACACTGTATGTCCCTGCTAAAAATAAACTAACAAAAACCTGTAATTCTTTGAAGATTTCAATACTAAAAATCAGGTTATAGAAATCTTGTCAAAAAATAGATATGCTGCATAGAGACATGAAACTGAGCCCCCATGCGATGGCTCCTCACCGAGCCTGCTCATAAAGTAGGGAGCTACAACGCTTCCCATTCAGTCTCATCCCCCATGCCCCACAACCCCACTCCACTCTAGGTGAATTTCCCATTATTATGAAGATGTAGAAGTCATAAAGTGAAGTAAAAACTCTTCAGTTTCAAAACTGTGAAAAGGAAGTGTAGGGAAGGGATAGGGTGATGAGAGTGACCAATTAAGAGCACTATTTAAGTGTAAGACCCAACAAAACCAAAAAGGAGTAAGCACCTAATACATAGTCCATGTGTGTAGACTCAACTCTGACCTTGTAGCAAAAAAAGCCACGGACAGCATACAAGGGATAGCCATAAATAACAGGCATGAAAGAGTTCCAATAAAACTTCATTTCCATACATAGGCAGCAGGCAACAGTACTTTGACAACTCCTAGGTTAGACCATTTAAAATTAGTTATGCCATTAAATTATTCTAAATACCTTTTAGATAAGAAACCAGAAACCGAAAGAGGCTACTAGACTTAACCACTTGACAAAAGACAGGCAGGAGTATTCCCCCACAGAAGTGGGCAGAGCTGAAAGCAGAGCTCGGGTTTTGTGACTGAAAAGCTAGAGGGCATGTCATCCTTCCCTTGGAAGGCCTCTAGTGACTTGGGAGTGTGTCCTTGGATTTTGTAGCTGTTGAAATCTCAGGAAGTGGAAGAGAACCCCAGCCTGGTTGAGTTGGATGAAACAAGCATTTGTTGCACTGAACCAGGAGGGGTTATGTGGACAATGCGTGTTGTGGTCATTTTAAGAAACAGGAAGCTATGGACTTCCTCATTCATCTCATACTCGTACAGTTCCTCTTCCACCCCAGATGTTAAACCCACTCCTCTGAACACAGAGTGCCGTGGAGTTGTGCAGAGAGCTGTGTGTGTCTATGGCTGTGGGTGTGAGAGGTGCAGGCAGATTGGTGGTTGTTTATGAAAACCAGGAAATCTCAAACACTCAAGTGATCGAGAGCACTTCATCTGACTTCTTTGAGTCTGAGCTTCCTTTTGTGTAGAATGGAAATAGCTCTCCTCATCCACTTTTTTGTTTTTTGTTCTTTTTCCTTCAGGATGTCAGAATAAAAAACCAGAAGAAAACTCTGTGTAAAGTTCATCGATACCTCAGGGATACATGTCAAAAAATGACACAGTCTTATTGTCACCTCATGTCTCATGACTGGCTGCAGTTCTTTGCATTTCCCTTTAAGCAAGGAACTCTGCCATCTTCACATTTAACATTTCTGTTGAGGGACCAGCAATATTAAGCTGGTGCTTTGACAACCACATCGACAAGAGACTAGAATATATGACATGTAAAGGTGAAAGGACAGTGACCAAGGAGAACAAATGAGCTTTTAAACAAGCCTGACACCATCCAGCTAGTTTTCATATTGCCTCCTGTAAAAAATCTTGACATATTGGTACATTGCTATGAGTTATTTCTTCATATAACTGGTTATAGTGACCTAACATTATTTGATCTGGTAGATGGTTATTTGGGACTACAAATTTATTTTATTTTAAGCTCAATGACATTTTATCAACAGTTAACACAGCATGAGTAGCTAAAACTCACTTCAGTGCAGTATATAAGGCCCCCAGGATTTTGCTGCTTTATTTTTGTTTGATTAGATAGCTCTCTGACTTTCTCTACTTGTGATAGTTTCTGTTTTTATCCAGCTTTGAGTGGTTTGAGACACATTTTTTAGTCCATTATCGCATATTATATTAATGAGTCCACAAGACTTATTATCTGTAATAATGAAAACTAATTCACTTCATTTGCCCATGTTAGCTACATCTACAAAGGAAAGACATTTCTCTCCTGGTCATGCTATGGGGATAGAATGGAAAAGAGATGGAGACAGTCATTAAGGAGTCCCGAGCGTGGTTCCATCCTGGCAAACCTCTGCTCTGGACTAGAAGAAGAGGATTCAAATACAGGCAGGATTTATGTTGAATCCTCAGCGAATTCTCTCATTTTAAGACTAAGACCCTCACAGTGCCTGGAATTCTATTAATATAATGCTTTCTGGAAACTCAGAAACTATCAGTCCTAATCTCAGTTCAGATACCGATGCACTGGTCTTTTCTACTTAAAGCCGTGAAATTGTTTATTCTCTAGTTGTAGCTTAATTTTGTTTTGTTTTAAGCTCTCTTGATTTCTGCCCAATCAATAAGATCAGCCTTGCATTTAATCTGCTTCTGTCATCAAGACATTGGGAAAATCCACTGATTTTTCAATCTGCTGTGAGTAAGTTCAGCCTGTACATAAAATCAGCCCACATTTCACCAGCTCTGTGCCAGTTTTCTCATGTATAATATGAGAAAACACCCAATTAGGTCATAGAGTCATTGGAAGAATTCTATAATAAGAAAGACTGCACCGTCTTCAGTGATTGACAACACACACACACACACACACACACACACACACACACACATATATATATATATTTTTCTTTTTAAATAAAACAATAATAACATATGCCTCCAGGAAGATAAGCACTAGATTTCTTGGGTGCTCTGTATATTGTAGAACTTTCCTGATGCTTGATGAGAATTCATCAATCAGGGCAATTGTATTAATTAAGAAGGATAAGCATTGACTTTTGCAGTTCTTTGCTGATTACAATTTAGCCCTCCCATTTAAAAAAGCTTTTGATGGAAATAATAACATACATATGGAAAAAGGGACAAATGGTACATTGTGAACAATTTCCACAAAATGAGCATAGCTATGTAACCAACACTCAGATAAAGAAACGATATTTCCAGCCACCCACAAGTGGCCCTGTGCCCTCCATTTTAGGAACTAGAAAACCACTATCCTGACTTTCTAAGGTTATAAATTAGTTTTCCCTATTTTATAATTTTTTTAAATTTTATTTTTTAATTGCAGCTGACATTCAATGTTATATTAGTTTCAGGTGTACCACATAGTGGCTAGACATTTATATAATTTACGGAGTGATCTTCTGATATATCTAGTACTACCTGACACCATACATAGTTATTACAATATTATTGACTATATTCCCTATACCGCATTTTATATCCCCATGACTGTTTTGTAACTACCAATTTGTACTTCTTAATTCCTTTACCTTTTTCACCCTGCCCCCAAACCCCTTCCATATATCACCCCAACAAATCTAGTACCCATCTGACATCATACATACTTATTACACTATTATTGACTATATTCCTTATGGCTATACCCTACATTCCCATAACTACTTTGTAATAATCAATTTGTACTTTTAATCCCTTCCCCATTTTTTATCCATACCCCCAACTCCCCTCCCATCTGACAACCATCAAAATGTTTTCTGTACCTATGAGTCTGTTTCTGTTTTGTTCGTTTATTTTGTTTAGATGCCACATATAAACAAAATCACATTGCGTCTGTCTTTCTGTGGTATGGACATTTTAACAATATTAATTCTTCCTATCCACGAACACAATATATGCTTTTATTTATTTGTATCTTCAATTTCTTTCTTCAATGTCTTATAATTTTCTGAGTTCAGGTCTTTTACCTCGTTGGTTAACTTTATTTTTAGGGTTTTTTTGTGCAATTGTAAATGAGATTGCTTCCTTAATTTCTCTTTCTGATACTTTGTTATTGATATATAAAAATGCAACCAATTTCTGATTAATTTTGATTCCTGCTACTTTATTGAATTCATTTATCAGTTCCAACAGTTTTTTGGTGGAACCTTTAGGGTTCTCCGTATATATACTAGTATCCTGTCATCTGCAAATAATGACAGTTTTACATCTTCCTTTCCAATTTCAATATCTTTTATTTCTTTTTCTTATCTGATTGCTGTGACCAGGACTTTTAATGCTATGTTGAATAAAAGTGGTGAAAGTGGACATCATTTTCTTATTTTTGACGTTAAGAAAAATGCTTTTAGCTTTTCTCCATTGAGTTTGATAGCTGTTTATAATTTATTGTAAGTGGAATTATACATTATTTGTACAGGCCTTTCTGTAGCTTACTTAAGCTTACCATACAAAGAAGGTCTGGGCCCTGAAGAAGTTTGTCTTTTCTAGAATGGCTTGAAAAAAGGAATCTGGCAGGGGAGGGTGAGAGGAACCATATAGTTTGTCATCCAAACTAGGACATCTGTGAGAGTGAAAGGAAGAACTATTCACAATGATTCTGGAACAAAATCATAACCAGTGACTATTCCCAGCCAACCAGGAAATGTAGTCACTCTGGTGAGAAGGATGGTAGAAGGCAGTAGGGACACACCAGCAGGCTAGATCTATCTGAAAGGCCAAAATATAGAACCCATTCACAATGCCTGGCAGGTATGTGAGATTGAGGGTTGGGGGCACACTTCCCATATAGTGTGGTCCCTAGGAAAACTCAGGTCAACAAATATTTACTGAGTTCCTACTATGTGCAAAGTGCCACAATGGCACAAAGATAGCTCAGATGCTGTCCCTGCCCACAAGAAGCTCATAGTCTAATAGTGGTAATAAGACAAGTTCACAAATAGGTAAACTATAAGGGAGCTGCCAAGGGAAATATACAAAGTGCTATATGGGTTCAAAGCACATATATAAAGTGTTATATGGATTCCAAGAAATGAGAAATCATATCTGTTGGGAGACAGGAAAAAGCATCATGGGGGAGCTAGCAGTTAAGATGAATTTAGATTGTACCCAGTGGTTCTCAACCTTGACTGCACATTATTCTCATCTGGGGAGCTTCTCAAACTCCTGATACCTAAATAGTATTGCCAGACCAATTAAATCAGACTCTCTGGGAATGGGATCCAGGCATAAGTATTTTAAAAGCCTTCCCAGGTAATTTCAGTGAAGAATCAAGACTGAGAACCACTATTCTAGAAAGATGAGTAGGTATTAGCTGGCAAGAAAGGTGGGGAAGGGAGGAGACGATGGAGAGAACAGCTGTTAGTATATTCCATCTTTGGTAGGCACACAGGGAAGAGTCATCCACTGGGAATTAAATACGGAGGAAAAGCAGCAGGGCAAAAATAATTTAACCCCCTTCAGGAAAAAAATTAATTAATTATGAAACCATTTGCTAAGGCCAATAGCAGGGATGAATGGGAAAAGGATGCACTGATCATCAAGGGAACTCAGAGTGGTAATAAATCCATCATAAATCATACAAGCCATCTGATAACTTCTGTTCCTCACATTAGCATGCCATTAAGGCGCTATTAGTGAGAGCTGAAGGAAACTGAATGAAAAGCCTTCCTAGGATGGCACTCGCAGTCAGGAGAGAGTTAACAAGCTGGAATCTTTCATAGGCACCTTTAAGTACCTGAGCTCCATTTGTAAAGGATGCTTGGAGGCCCCAAACCTTGACCTATGATGCTTATGCTGCCAGAGTTTGGGGGGGCCCAGAGTTAAATCACAGCAGGGACACAATTTAGAGATCAATACTAGCCAATTAGAAGGCTCCCTGCTGTGGAGAGTTCCCTTGGAATGCCAGATGACCTTTGCCCTTGACTTTTTGTGAGGGCAGATTTTGCTTTATGGCAATTACTGATAAGGATAGTATCAGTGGGTGCAGAGCTCATTTCCCATCATGCCAACCCTGCCTAGGGCCTCCTGAGGCTGAACATTTTTTAGGACTTATGCATGAACCACCTGCTGGTGAAGGCTAAAGGAAGACAGGGATAGAAATTCTATCAGTAATTAATTCACAGCCCATGTGCCACTTTTTCTGTGAACTCAACCTTGACCTTCAAGAAGCCATTCATAACAACAGAAAGTAGGAAACTTAATCTTTTCACTGAATTCACTATTGTGTCAGTGCCTCTGCTATCTGTGGTGGGAAAGATTCTGAGGTGTGGAGCACAGCCAGGGGTAGCCGAAATTTTTATCCCATTTATTTTCTCTATGGCCTAAGCAGAACGGCCTAGAGGGAAAAAATCTAGTAGTTACCACTGTCTTCTATAATCTGGCTCAAGGACTCAGAGCTTGAGCGTGGTCCCAGGACCTCCCATCCTCCCTGTACTTTGTGTGATCGTTGTTTGACATTATGTTTACAGGGTTGGGCCAATATTATTTTTAATCAATTTTCTGAGATCTTTGCCGCAGAGGTAATACGCTCCAGAAGAAAATAAAAGTTTAGAGGAAGAAAAACAATTAGATCATTCTGGAGAGTGTTCTGAAGTTCATTGTTTATTTACTTCTTTAGTTTTATTTTAAGAAAAATCCATTATTCACAGTCCTTCCAGGAACCTCCAGGACTTCAGGATTGAGTTCCATTCTCCTAGTTGTCACATCTCTTCTCAAAGGATTTCAGTTGTGGTTTCTTTACATGCTCATTTCAGTAACACTTCTCAACTCTTCCCTTCCTATGTATTTCTCTACCCCCACCCCCCACCACTCCCAGAGAATCAGGGTTTTAACATGAAAAATAAAGCAAAATTTTGAACTGACTTTAGCAAATACAAGGCCTGGGGCAAATCATACTGTGATTTCCTCTCCTGCTCTTACCCTGATCCACAAATCTTTTTATTTATGTCAAACTTGATATAAACGACTATCAAAAAATATCCTTAAAACAAACTTTTTGAAAGGTCAACCTACGAATTGGGAGTATATATGATAGGCACAGCGTCACAGATTTTGCCTTGAAAATGTAGAAGGAGGGGAACTACTTGAACTAATGATATGTGTGTATAAGGCTCAAGAATATTAAAATATTTAAATGCACTACTCGGCAGGAGCTACCCCCCTTTCCATACACGCAATCCCTAAGTAACTCACTCTCTAAGCCCCTCCCCAAATGTGGTCACATCATGTTACCTGACCCAAGGGATGACTCTGCCCAATTCTCTTCTCCCATGAAAAGAGAAATGTATGCCTTCTTATCTCAGTTCAAGGCTGTTAGACATCTGCTGTGTTATAATCTTGCAAAGATGTTTAGCTTGAATCTTATGAGGGAAGAATTCAGGCAAATCCAAATTGAGGGACATTTGTGTGGATGCACAAAAGTGGCAAAATGTTAGAGCAAGCATTGAATCTATATAAAAAGTATCATTACTTTTTCCATTTTTCTGTAGATTCAGTATTTTTCAAAATAAAAGTTTGGGAGGAAAAAGGAAACTATGATGAGGACCAAGAAGCCAACATTTCTAAAGCATTCCAAAATTTCAACTTGAAGCAGAATACAACATAACAAAGTACTGTTCAGGTATAACTTACATTTTCGTGTCTGAGCCTTAGACACCGCCTTCATTTGGCTCCACAGAGCAGTGGCTTTCACTTTCGTGAAGAAAAATGCTAACCAGCCTATAATTTCTGTAAGAAGTTTTGTTTGGTGGTTTCAACAATAATAATGGACATGCTTGATAAAAATTTCATAGTCTAATGTAAAGTGCAAGATAACATAGGCTGTCATGATAAATTTCCAATTTTTAACTTAAAATTTTTTACCTTATTTGTTACTTTTCAAAAATTCATCTTATGTTTTCCAAACAAGTTAAAGACATACCACCACTCATGAATGAAAGCAGTGTTCAGCTGCTGTTTTCAGTGGGCCATGGACTATGATGATCAAAAAATTTTTTCAAACTGGTTTTGGACACAGGAAACCAGTTTTTAGTAAATATGGAGGTTCTTTATAAGAAACTAAATTCCCTTTATCAGGAAACAGTCCCTTAAAGAAAGATAACACCATGTTCAAAGGACCAACTTCCTCATAAAGAGAATTTAGAGAAAGTTCTTCTTTCCATGATAATAAATCCTGTCTAAATTACCTCATCAAAAAATAAAGCATTCTCACAATTTACTGACTCAAAGTGAGCTGACTAACTGGCCACTGTTCTAGATGAGAGAGAACCTCAGAAAAAAATTTATTATAACTACATTAACTAGTAAATAGGTTTTCTGCAATGCGAATGACATAAAAATAGATAATCATTTTATTTTTATCTAAGAAATTTTACACTAAATTACTAATATATTTTGAGTTTCTTGATTTCAGGTGGTGATTTAAGTTATATATATATATTTCTTTGTGTGCATATGTGTGTGTGTGTGTGTGTGTGTGTGTGTGTGTGTACACACAGACACATGTATATGGCATGCTTCTAAATGCAGATTATTAGCTTTGGTTATCACATTGTTTACTACTTTTGTACTCAAAGAAAGATAACAATCAATTTATAACTTCTGTGAAAAGGTATTTTTGATGGGATCAACAAAAATAATAAACACCCCTGATAAGATTTCATGTTCAAATGCAAGTGTATCTAGGCAGTTACATATATTTATTTACATATTTATATTATATAGTCTATATTTAGTTATGTATTTATACCTATTTGCATATAAAATTGCCTAATGGTCCATATCTTCAAAAAGCATTATAAAGTATAAGAAAGAAAAGATAAGCAAAGTTAAAATTGTCACAACTATGTACCTATAAAAGGAAAATTATTTAGCACCATTGTGTATTTCCAACGTAATTAACAAAGCTAATCGTTTGCATTCAGAAGCATATAGTACATGTCACATGTGCTACATTCAGGCTCTTGAACTGATAATCAGAATAATAATTATGAGTAACTTTTCCTGAATGCTCACCCTGTGCCAAGCACTCTACATTGTGCTTTGCATTTATTATGTGTCTCATTCAATCCTCACTTTCAGAGGCAGCTCCTGAGACTCAGAGAAGTTAAGTGGTTTGCCCAAGGTCACACATTTAATAAGTGGTCAAGCTGAGGTTCAAATCCAGCTGTCTAACTTCAGGCCCCACACCCATCACGATCATGATCATTCCAGTTACTGCCTCAAAGTTCTTCTTAACAAGTGGCAATGAGTGGCCCAGAACAAGAAAGTCAGTGAGGATGCTCATGCACAAGTCATATCACAGCATAACAAAAACAGTATAACTTTTATGTTCTCCATTTGTTTTCCAGACAGAAATCTCAAATATAAAAGAGCTGGGCTCAAATATGAGACGGAAATGCACAGTACTATCTACAGGGAGATTGCATTGTTTGCGGAATTAGTCATGTGACCCAGGTCAGCCTCCAGCCACTGCTTTACAGTACTCTAACACTCAAGTTCTGACTGAGCAAGCGTCCCTGGTACCCCACCCAATACTCACTGTCAGCTTGACCCTGAGTGAGCAAACACCTTTGCCAAAGCAGGGAAAGGTCCTGCTGATAGGGAAAAGGACCAATCTGGAGCCGAAACAGGAAAGAAACTTCTCTCTTCCACAGATCAGAAATGTGGCCTAAGACGTGGGTTTTACCTGACTCGTGACGTCGAGGGATAATGTAGAATGAATGTAAACCATCCGGTACAGAGGTTGGCACATAAGATACATGCAGCAAACAGCAATTGCTGTTAATGCAGTTTTTATCCCCCTGCTTTCTGTGGCAAAGTTTAGTCAGACATCTTGAAAAGTCCCCCATGTTAGATTCCAGTGCTGGGGTGAGAGGAAAGTTACCACTAATGCAGTCTGAGAGTGGCTGACGGATAGAGCCTGGAACCCACAATTTTCTGGGAGAGACCGCAATTCCTTCTGCCCTTAAAGTAGTGGCACAGGGCAGGAAGGTGAAATCATTCATTGCATTCACTGGATGACTTGATTAGAACATGGGATTTACATTCCTGGCATCTTTGCCATCGTAACCTACACTTAATCAGGCTGTGTCCATTATTCCATAAAAATTTTAATTTTAACCTATAACTCAGGTACATTTTCTCAAGCTACACATTCCCTCTCATCTACATTATCATCAGTCGTGCATTGTAAGTATGAAAAAAGCTATTCTTTTTAAGAAAAACATTTTTAACTTGATACATAATTTTCAGCACACCATATATATATATCAAGTTGATGTTTTTAGACATCATTTGGATTATTAAAAAAAAGAGCTAATACTTTTGTACACTTCAGACTTTTTTCTCTTTGCTTTGATGATATTCTTTTCTTCTTTTCTACCCTTAGTTTTATCTCTGCTCAGTAGTAAAATTTTAAATTATATAAGTGAAAATTAGAACAACTTCTGGGTTTTGCGTAGCCCCTCGCTAGTTCCTCAGGATAGTCTTTGTTCTTTTTTTAACATACATTTTTAAACATATTTAACACATTTTTTTTAATCCTCTGAGGAAAGGATTGTTTCTTTTTCTTTTTTTTTTTTTTTAATGTGAGTAGCTCCCTGGCTGGGAATCGAACCCAGGCCGCAGCATTGACAGCACCAAAGCCTTAGCCACTACACCACCAGGGAGCTCCTTAACACATATTTTTAACATACATTTTTAAAGGTAATAATAAACTTCAACCTTTAAAAACTTCCTATAAACAGTTAGTAAGAGAAAGGACTAGGGAATGAGCAGAATGGAAAAAAGGTCAAACAAGAATAGAAAGTCATAGAAAAGTTTAAAATGGTGTGTATGTGTTGTTGCTGTTGTTCTTTCATATATATGTGTTTTACAAGCAAATTTTGAGTAAAAAATATAAGAAAATGAGACTATAGAGCAAGTTGCTTTTGAAGTTTTTTCATAGGCAAAGATTGATAAAGCAAAAGCATAAAAAAATAAAAAAGGAGAAAGTAAGAATTGTAAAACTCAGCGCAGTTCCCCTAGCACGTGTTTTCATCAGCGAACACTGACTGCAGCCACCTTGTCCCCGTGTTGTCATTGTGATACCGTGCTCTCAGTGGCCAGGAAGAGGTGGTGATGTTTTCTCTATTTCTCTTCTTCCTCTTCTTTATTCTCACTTATTTGGCCTTCCCTTTCTCTCCCTCTCTCCGTAGTCTCCCTTTCCTTGATTTTAAATACAGTTTGGTCTAGAGAGTCTTTCCTGATTTGCACACAAGCATTGTCCTTTTTCCCAGTACAGATGACATTTTGTTTGATCAAAGTGCAATCAGGGAGTTCACGCTCCTGCCGCCCAAGAGTTTTCCACATTGTATCACACTGAAACCTACCAGGGAGCCCTCGAAGCTCTTTCCATGCTGCAATAAACACAGCAGCAGAGTCCAAGCCAGACAAAGGTGGGTTCAGCTGCCACACGTATTTGAGGCTAAGGGGAAATTACTTCTGAGAGAAGTAACATGTTGGCTTAAATTCATTATGAAATATAAATGACTAATGTGCAATCTTTTGCTGAAACAGAAATGGATGAAGGGCAGGGCAGAGATAGGAAAGGATGTGGAGCCCTTTAAGAAGAAGGGAGCTGTGAGCAGTGGGAAGAAACTATGCAGGAGAAGGATAGAGTGCCGAAGGTCCGCTGGGTCTGGCTCTCCACTTTATGTTGGTCCTGTTTTACCCTTCAGTTCATGATGTGTGAAAGTGCCCAGTTATATTCATTCAAAATCAGACAGAACATAAACACCTATCTCAAAAAAGTGGGATGTCCAGGCATGTCCAACCTGTGGCTCAGGACAGCTTTGAATACAACCCAACACAAATTCTTCAAACATTATGAGATTTTTTTCAACCTTAGTTTTAATTCATCAGTTATCAATAGTGTTAGTGTATTTATGTGTGGCCCAAGACGATTCTTCTTCCAATGTGCCCAGGGAAGACAAAAGGCTGGACACTGCTGATCTACATACAGAATGCCAGGCAGTCATGACTTTGACCAACCAGCAACTCACAACCCCAATTTAGCCCCTGAAAGTCCCACCTACTCCCGTCTCACCCAGCAGGTTGGGCAGAGGTGGAATTTCCAAGTTCATCACAAGACAATTGGGTGCTTCCTCATCTCTTGTTCTCCGAGGAAATGGGCATTCTGGTGGTGGATTTCTTGGCTCATGGACCTTTTACGTTCTCAGAAATTCAGTAGACCTAATTTTGACAATTCCTGTCTTACTCCAAAAGTTCATGGCAAGAAGCCATCTGTCATTTGCTGAGCACTAAGTTGAATGTTGCACTTCCTGGAGTGGAGAGTTGGCTTGTAAAACTAGAGTATCTCACTGAGGCTTAGTTGCCCTTCCTCCCAAAATAACTTACTGGAAGTAAAAAAAAAAAAAAAAAAAAAATTCTTCCCAAAGCTATGTTATAGCATAATTCCTAAATCTGGAGATTACCAAAGGGTTCCTGACATATATTTTCTCCATGAATGTCAATAATCTGTGGTAGCACTTATAGACATAATAATAATAACCACTCCATTTTTTGAATGCTTATCATGAATCAGGCACTTCACATATATCAGCTCATTTATGGTCACAATAATCCTCTAGCAGGACATATTACTATTCCCACTATACTATAAAATTGAGGTACTAATTAGTGGAAATGGTAGGCTATGAACCCAGGTAGTCTGACTTCAGAAGCCTGTCAGCTTAACTACTACATTATAACCACTATATAATGACTCTACATGAATCTTTTACAGTAGACCAGAAGCCGCTTACATGCAACTTGTGTCCAGACTTACTCAACTTCATGTATTCAGTGCCAAGGTCAGGCCTATAGAAAGATAGTCAGCGTATTTGGAAGCAATGCATGGAGGACTCTCCCTGGTGGGTAAGGAGACACGCTATGCACTTACCCTTACATATCCGGAGTCATGATTATCTACGGTGCCATAGAAGAAATGCACCGAACACAGCTTTGTAATATGATTTGGAATAGATGGAAGTCTCTTTCTTCATATGTGGACGTTATACTGACTTGAGGAAGCTTTGGTAGCATTTACCTCGAGCTGACAGCTAACATGCCTGTTCCACTGGCTTTTAGACCATTAAATGGATTGTTTATCTCATCTTAACCAGATAGACTCTCTGACTTCCTCTCTCTCCCGCCCCTCAAT
This sequence comes from Lyroderma lyra, assembly GCA_004026885.1. Taxonomy (NCBI): domain Eukaryota; kingdom Metazoa; phylum Chordata; class Mammalia; order Chiroptera; family Megadermatidae; genus Lyroderma; species Lyroderma lyra. The sequence continues at coordinate 6,129 of PVJL010001571.1, read as the reverse complement.
CTCTCTCTCTCTCTCTCTCTCTCTCTCTCTCTCACACACACACACACACTCCATCTGCTTCCTTCTTTATTAAAGTCAGACTACACTATGTGTGGCTCCCAAACTACCCAAACAGAGTAGCTGACCCAACAATCTTTCCCAAAGCCCACAATCTTACTTCCTAAAGAGAATCAGGCTTGGAGGGGAAATGGGAGCTCCCCCTCCTCACCTCCTCCATATTCCCTTACAGGCTACTCTGGTTCCAAAAATGAACATTGTTCATTCTGGCCATTTCTGAAGCCCAGGTGAGTTTTGGGCACACCAGAAGCTATAATGTTACCCCATCTCTGTCTGTAATGCAATCTTGACAGCTATTCAGTTGGCCACTCCAGGGGATGGTGCTTTTAAAAGTGACTTGAGTCCTTTTAGGAAATTTTTAATGTATCTAAAATAAAACAACAGAATATGTTTTGTAAAATTATGTATAACAAAGCCATTTCTCCACCAGCTATTTCAGTAGACCAATGTCTGCTTATTTCAGAAGACTTAAGAATATTTGACTCATTATCTCCATTGTTTTACCCTCCAGGGAACTGTCCCTAATAAACTTTGCTATAGCTCTTCTCCTGGCTAGTTTTAATATGAGCCAAGGGAAAGATTTCAGAAAAGCACGAATTCTTTTCTGCCTGGGCTTGCAAATTGTCTTTTACTGCAGATGCATCTGTTAGTAAAGACTGAGACAATCTGTGCAGTATAAGACAACTTATTGAGAGATGACTCTAAAAAGATCTTCTTCTAATGAAAATTTAACCTCTTAGTACCTTCTTATGACAGCAGGATCTTTAATGTAAAGGCTGCAGAAGACTAGATGATACCTTCTCATCAGCATGGCCATCTTAAAGTCATGCTTGCACCTTGAAACCAGGAGGACCTTGAAAACTTCAGAGGTCCCAAGTTACCTGAAGGATACTTCATGTTCAAGTACCATTCATTTCAAGTTCTCACCCTCTCTGATGAGGCCTGTGATGATGAAGTTCGATAAAGGTCCTCTTTGAGAAGACTTGAATCCTTTGGCAACATTCTCCACATGTCCAAAAAGACCTCAAATCTAAAGCCAAATTCTCAGGAAGCTGGGAACATCAAAAAACAAAACAAAACAAAACAAAACAAAACCATCTTCTAAATTAGTACCTAACCCATTTCTCCTATTGTCTTCTTTTTGCCTCAGTCTGGAAATACAATCAGCATGGGTTCTGTCATAGTTAGAGGTTCAGAGTAGCCTGGATATGAATCCCAGGCCCAATGTGCTCAAGACACAACTAGAATCATCTTTGGGTGTCCTATTTGCCTTGTAACTTTATTTGCCAATGTGTTAGCTGATACATAAGGTCACCTTATTCAAGCTGGGAATTACAGACTCTTGAAGAGTATATGAGGTGGTGAACTTATACAACAAGTTGACAATGCACTGTAGAATTGTACACCTGGAACCTATGTAATTCCTGCTAACAGATGTCACCCCAATAAGTCTAACAATTAACAACAACAAAAAAAGAGTATATGACAACATGCCAAGCGAACAAGAAGCTGAAGGAGGAACATGGTACATTTTCCTGGGATGCCAGTAACAGGGGAAATGCCATTATTCTAAGGCATTATAAACTAGAGTAGTCTTGGAGTAAAATGCAAAATTCATGGACTTTTAAAATGAACCTTAAATCTTCGAATAAATTTTAAGCTCAAGGCAAGAGCTTATAGCTTCTTCCTCAGATCTCAGGGGGTCTAAATGTTTGCCTCTTCCATGAGGGGCACTTTGATGGGTGTTTGAGAAAAACTGTTTTAATGTACCTCTCCCACAGCCACTGGCGTTTTTAAAAAATACTCTTAGTGGGGAAAAAAATCTGCTACAAAAGAAAAAAAATGGATTAAGGAAAAAGTAAAAAGGAAGTATTTCCTTTGGCATTCATCCTCAAAACACCTCATTTTATGAAGGTAGACTCTGAGATCCAGAAGGCTGAGGAAGTTCGCCGACATCACATGACTCTAAGTGACAAAGCCAAGGCAGGCCATGAATGCAAACAGTAAGGCAAGGAGAGCCTTTTCCAAAGCCCCCACGTCATTGCCCACAGTCAACCACCCACTCCACCCATGGAAAGGGGCTCCCTGGCTCTCCCCTGGGTGGTCAGCAGCTGCGACACGGCCAGCCTGCTCTATGAAGGACCCTTTCCACATGCCTAGCAGCACACCAGGGCCTTGCCTGACTCAGGAAGGGAGAGCGAGCTTCAGTGTATTCTCTCAGGAGATACTTGTCTTTTTTTCTCCAGTTTTATTGAGATATAATTGGTATATAACACAATTTGATGTGTGCATATACTGCAAAGCGATGATCACAATAGGTTTAGTTAACATACATCACCTCACATACTTACCATTTTTTTCTCGTGCTAAGAACTTTCAAGATCTCTTCTCTCAGCAACTTTCAAATATATGATACAGTATTGTTAACTCCAATCACCATGCTGTACATTATGTCTCCAGAACTTACTTATCTTATAACTGGACCTCCTTCTGCCATTTTTCACACACTCCACACCTCCCCGCTACCCCACTCGACCTCTGGCAACCACCAATCTAGTCTCTGTTTCTATGAATTCAATTTCTTTTTAGATACTACATGTAAGTGAGATCATACAATATTTGTCTTTCTCTGTCTGAAGTACTTCAGTTATTATAGTGCCCTCAAAGTCCATCCACGTTGGACTTTGTCACAGATGGCAATATTTCCTTCCTTATGGCTGAATAACATTCACATATACCTCGCATTTTCTTTGTCTATTTATCCATCAATGCACAGTTGGGCCGATTTTGAGCCGCCCAAGGATGCCTGACCCTTGGGGCCTTCAGTCTCTAGTTCTCTCTGTATGTCTCTCTCTGGGTCTCTGAATCGTCCATCTCCTCCTCTGTTTCTTCCTCACTTTTTATTTCTCTCTGTCCCTGGTTTTGTTTTTCTTCCAATAGATTCTCTGTCTTCCACTTCAACCCATTTTCTGTTGATTTGACTTGAAAAACTCTGTCATCTGCTAACAAGCCTGAGGATGTAAGCGTCACAATATGTAATTAAAATATGTAAAGCAAGGGACAGCCCTAGTATATTCCTTGGAGTTTTGTTGCACACTTATTAATTTATTTATTGGAAGTTCATTTGAAAGATTTCAGCATAGACTCTGAGACATTCCGTATGTGCTAGTTAGTTTAAGCTTCCACTCTGGGGTCACTCAGTGGCCCTGAGGGAACCCCAGGTAGTAGCACATTTGATATGACTCCTCCAGAAGCAGCTACTACAGATGCTCTGGTCTTCTGCACATAAATCAGCACCCAAGGTTTTCCTGATGAGCATAGTGAACTTCAGAAATATTTAAAGCAGCTATTTCTTAAATACATTGATGGCCTTTTGTTATTAATAGCATATCACAGAAGTTTCCACATATTTATATTACTCTTCAAATACCTCACCTGAATGCGACAGCAAGCTGCACATTTTTTCTAAATGAGAATTAAAGGCTCCTGTCACCTACCAAAATAAACCTAAGAGTTGTACATTAAAAATTGGCTTAGGACAGTTCATAACAACAACACAAGAAAACAAGCAAAGGCAGCTTGTTTCATATTTCTGCTGCCTCCCAGGGACTCTGAGGAGGAAACTGAGAACAGCTCGTATCACGACAGCCCCGCACTGAGAGACTGAAACAGGTCTGGGTCCCCACCACGGCCACCACTTCTCTGTATAACTTCCCGCAAGCTACTGACCAATGTGAATTTCAATTGTTGCATCGGTAAAACAGGGGTAATTGCTTACTGAGCATACTAAGTGTCTCCTGAAGTTCACAGGCTATTATTCAAAGAGCTTGCAGCTTTACTTCTAGAGAAAAGTCACTTTCCACAACTTCAAAATGCTCTAACTCCTTTTCTTTCTTTTAATTATTAGACATTATCGTTTTGTGGATGGAAGCTTTATCGAAATATAGTTTACATGCCATACAGTTCAGACATTTAAAGTATACAACTAAATGGTTTTTAGTATATTCATAATTATGTAATCATCATCACGATGAATTTTAGAGCATTTTATCACCCCAAAGAGAAACCCGGTATCTTTTAGCTGTCACCCCCGAATCTCCCCATCCATCCCCTCCGCATTAGGCAATCACTAACCCACTTTCTGCCTATCCCGGATATTCAATATAAATGATATCATACAACATGTAGACTTTTGCAACTGGCTTCTTTCACTTAGCACAATGTCTTCAAGGTTCATCCATGCTGTAGCACTTCACTCCTTTTTATGGTCAAATAATAGTTTATTATATGGATATAATACATTTTGTTCATCAATTGATGGATGTTTGGTTTATTTCTACCTTTCAGTTATTATAGGTAATGCCGCCATGAACACTTCACGTGCAAGTTCTTGTGTGGACATAAGATGTATGTTTTCACTTCTCTTGACTATATACCTAAGAGTGACATTGCTGGGTTCTACTCCACAGGGTAACTCTGTTTCATCTTTTGAGGAGCCACTCAACTGTTTTCCAAAACGACTGCAACATTAGGCATTCCTCCTAGCAATGTATGAGAATCCCAATTCCATCCTAACAACACCTGTGTTTTTGTCTTTTTATTTTTGATAGCAGGTGTGAAGTGGTTATCTCATTGTGGTTTTGATTTGCATTTCCCTAACAGCTAATGTTATTTGACATCTTTTCTAATGCTTCTTGATCTTTGGGTTGTCTTCTTTGGAAAGATGTCTACCCAAAGCTTTTGCCCATTTTAAAATCTGATGGTTTTTCATTGAGCTGTAACAATTCTTTATACATTCTAAACACACATCCCTTATTCAATATGCAAGTAGGATTTGCAAGTATTTTCTCCCATTCTGCAGGTTGTCTTTCCACTTTATTGATAGTATACTTTGAAGAATAAAAGTTTTCAGTGTTAGAGAACTCCAATTTATCTATTTTTTCCCTTTGGTTCCTTGTGCTTTTGGTGTCATATCTAAGAATCCATTGCTAAATCCAAGGTCACAAAGATCTACCGCTATGTTTTCTTCTAAGCGTTGTATAGTTTTAGCTTCTACATTTAGGCATTTGATCCATTTTGAGTTAATTTTTATGTATAGCGTAAGGCAGAAATATAATGTTATTCTTTTGCATGCAGCTATCTGGTTGTACCAGCACCATTTGTTGAAAAGTATATTCTTTCTTCATTGAATGATCTTGGCACTTTTAATTTTTAAAAATCAGTTGACCATAGATATGTAGATTTGTTGCTGGACTCTCATTTCTATTCCATTGGTCAATATGTCTAACCAAAGCCCAGGACCACACTATCTTGATTATTGTTGCTATGTAGTAAGCTTTAAAATTGAGAAGTAGGAGTCCTCCAATTTTGTTCCTTTTCAAGGTTGTTTTGATTATTTTGGGTCCCTTGCATTTCAATATGAATTTTTAACTCCTTTTTAAGTTTTAAAATGGAAAACTAGCGTTGGTGGGCTGTAATATCTATATATGAGTTTTGATTTTTGCCTTCTGGGGATTTAAAAGCAAAAAAAATTTGTTTTTCTATAGTTCTGTGGCTTAAATACAGTAGGAATTTCCCCCAAAAATAAGTTTACCCAGTTGCACATTCTTTAAATTTCCTCTTGCATTACTTATTCTCTCCTCTCCCTAATGAGAGAAGCTTTAAAATTGTTCAGTTTGAGAGGTTTTGCCTGCTAAGAACAGTCTCAGGCACTTGACCACATCTTCTTTAATTCCAACCTTCTGGATGCTGTCACTGCTTAGTCAGAAAAGCAGAGGCAACAAACAAGAACTAGCCCAGTATCAGTTTAAAAATCTGAGAGAGAAAAAACCTTTTTTTCAGGAAACGTTCTCTGAAACAACTGTCATTTAAAATTCTTATATGAAGGTCTTTAATCCATTTTGAGTTAATTTTTGTATATGGAGAGAGTTCATAGCTCAGGTTCATTCTTTTGCATATGTTTTTCCAGTTTTCCCAGCACCACCTACTAAAGAGGCTGTCTTTTCCCCATTGTATGTTTTTTGCTCCTTTATCGAAAATTATTTGTCCATATATTTGTGGGTTTATTTCTGG
>PVJL010001570.1:168366-252624 GCA_004026885.1 Lyroderma lyra | reverse complement strand
GAGAGATGTGTTAGGCAGTCTACCAAAAATGACTTGTTTCTGTGACTTTTTGTTTTTGACACAATGTATCTCTTTATGCAAGTGTTCCAGAGTAAATATTTTGGAGAAATAAACTCCAGATTAATTGTGAAGATGTACTTCTAACTGAATGTGTAGAATTCAATTCATGACATTGGATTAAGTCTCTGGAATGTTGAAATTTTAAAATGTATGCAATTTTATAATATTTGTTACATCCCAAATTATAGAAACAAAGTAAAAAGTGAGTTATGAAGTGTAATAATAAAATGAACTTTTGTGAATCCAACAACCAGGTTTAGAATGAGAACACCGACAATATATGCTATCCAAAACCGTACTCCATCCCTGTCCCACCCCAATTTTAAACGTGGAGACAGCCATTTCCCTGTGTCTAGTGCCAACATTCTTTTGCTATATATGTAGATACATCCCCAAGTGATACATTGTTTTGCTTGTATTTTTTATTTTATAAAGAATATTACATTGTATGTGAACATTTATGATTTAATTTTTTGCTTATTATTTCTAAGATGCATATTTCTGATGTATTTCTATAGTTTATTCATTGTCATTGCCATATGTATGTCATTTGGAGAATAACTATATTTACTTATCAATACTCATATCTTCAAATCATGAACTCTTTTAAGAATATTAAGGTCAGAACTATATTCTGAATACTTTGTGTTTTCTATTGTTTTAGAAATGGTATATTGAGTACAATACCAGATGGAATAAGAAAGATATTCTTCTTCAAGGATCTTACAGTCTGGTGGGAAATACAGATATGCAAATAATTAGCAGGATACCGTGGAATTACATTCCTTCCTGAAGTACCTTAAAGGAAGAGTGGTTTGTTCTGATGTAGGAAGATATTAATAATAAGAGCTAAACAAAACAAAACGAAAGTAGAACAGGGCAAAGGAGGCCAGAAATGCAAAAAGGAGATAGAATTTCAAATAGAATGATCCCAGTAACCTCACTGAGAAGTATTTGAACAAAGACTTGAAGGAGATATGGAACTAAGCAATTCCTACAGATAGAGGACAGATATTCCAGGCAGAGTGAAAGCCAGCGCACTGTGCCCAAATCTGAACTGTGCCTGACGTGTACCTGGGCCAGACAGGCTTATGAGAAAATGAAGGAGTGGGAAAAACAGCAGAGGAGACCACTAAGGTCACCAGTGAAGATCACATAGGACTTCAGTGACTTGGGCTTTTACTCTGTGCACATTTGGAGGTTTGAGCAGTGTGATGCCATGACCTGAAATATTAAAAAAAATAGCTCAGTGTCTGCTATATTGTGAATACTTGGGATGGAAAAGAGTGGCAACAGGATATAAAATTTTATCGCAGTAATCCAGGTGAGAGTTTTGATGGGTCAAATCAGAGGAAGAAATGAGTTGCAGTTAGATTCTGAATAGATTTTGCATGTACTTTCCATTTTACTCCTTAATTAACTTGTTATACTCTGTTTTTTTATGTTCATTGGTTTTACTAGGCATTATAATACACATCTGTAATTTGCTAAAGTCTCTCGTATTCCCTTCCACACCTTATCTTATTGTATTCGTGTATTGTAATTTTGCATGTATTTTGAACTTCTCAAAAGATTGGGAGTGTTTTAATCAATGTTGCTTCTTGTTTACTCATAAGTCTCTTTTCAGTAGTGTTCCTTCCTGCATTGCCATATTTTCATCTAGGATAATGTTGCTTTTGTCTTCGGAATTACCTCTGATATTTCTTTTGTTTAAGTCTGTAGGCAAAACAGTCTTTCAATTTTGTTTCTCTATAAACATCTTTACAGAGCTATCATTTGGAAGAATAGTTTCGAAAGGTTTAGAATCTAAGTTGGCAAGTATTTTCTTTCAGGCCTTTAAAGACTTCAGTTCATTTTCTTTCGGTTTCTATTGTTCCTATTGAAAATTTAGCCTTCCATTTTACTACTTCTATTTAACAATATTTTTCTTCATTTTTCTGTGGCTGCTTTTAGAGTTTTTGCTTGTTGTTGGTTTGCAGCAGTTTTATTATGATGTAAATAGGTGTAAACAATTTTTTTTACATCTTCTTGCTTTTGCAGGGCTTCCTTAATTTGAAGTTTAGTTTACCACTTCTCACTCATCCCATTCAAAGACTACCAATTACACATATGTTACAACTTTTACCCACATATCATATATTAGGTGTTTCTCATACCTTTTTTTTCTGCTTGTGTTTATAGTAGACATTTCTACTCACTTAAATTCCAGATTATTAATTTTATACTGTGTCAAATGTGTAGTTAAATCTGTTATTTGTCATCGATATTATAACTTTTAGTTCTAGAATATGCATTTTATATTTACGTATAGATTCCATTTTATGATGAAATCTTTATCTCATTATCTATTTATTCAACATATTAACCACAATAATCTCAATGTCTGTGTATGATAACTCCAGTATTGGAATCATGTGGGAACTTACTTTCAGTGTTTATTTTTACCTCTTGGATTAGACCATTTGTTTCTGGTTTATGTTTGCTTCTCTTTTTTTATACTTTAGTTTTAACTACATTCTGGACATTGCCTTAAAATGTTGCAGATCTTCAGGATGATACTGTCTCAAAGGAAGATACGGTTTTTGAAAAAAATTTTGTCAGGAAGTTAGAAAGAAGTAAGTAACCTTGATCCAATAAGGTTTGATATGATTTGAGTTTGAATTTCAGTCATTCTGAAAGGTTTCTTTGTTACCAATTTGCCTTTACTACTAGAGTCCTGAAACCAAGGGTCCTTATGACTTTGATTAAATTTACTTTTAAATCCTAGCTCTAGAAACCATCTCTCTCTCTCTCTCTCTCTCTCTCTCTGTGTGTGTGTGTGTGTGTGTGTGTGTGTGTGTGTGCCCCTCAGAGACATAGACTTTTCCCCAGATAATCAGCAACCTCCAAGGCAGCAAAACACAGTGGCCTGGACCTGACTCATGGCCACGTAGTCCCGACCTCTGGCCGGCTAAAGACAACATCTTAACCTAAGTTATGTTTCAGCTCTTGAGCCCTGAGGTGGAACTACTCCACCCCCAACCACTAGTTTTCCATGTGATTGGACAGAGAGACTATGGAAAACACCTCAAAACTGTCCTTAAGAACTGAAGAAATGTAAAAACAATAAGAAAATATTTTTAAAAGTGAAAAGACACAAAGAAATGAAAAGATATTCTGTGTTCATGGATTGGGATAACCAACATAGTTAAAATGGCCATATTACCTAAAGCAATATACAGATTTAATGCAATCTCCATCAATATCCCAATGCCATTTTTTAAAGAACAAAACATCATCAGATTTGTACGGAATCACAAAAGATCTCGAATAGCCAAAGGAGTCCTCAGGGGAAACAAAAATAAAATAAAAACAAGGCTGTAGGTATCACACTCCTTGACTTCAGTTTATACTACAAAGTGATACTAATCAAAACAACATGATATTGGCAGAAAAACAGATTCATAGGCCAATGGAACAGAATTAAAACCCAGACATAAAACCAGATATATATGGGCAGATAATTATCAACAAAGGAGCCAGAAAGCATCCAATGGAGAAAAGAAAGTCTCTTCAATAAATGGTGCTGGAAAAATTAGAAAGCCACCTGCAAAAGAACGAAACTAGACTGCTATCTGTCACCATATACCAAAATTAACTCAAAATGGACTGAGGACATAAACATAAGACCTGAATCAATAAACTGCATAGAAGAAAGCATAGGTACTAAGCTTTCGGACCTTGACTACAGAGAAGATTTTATGAATTTGACCTCGAAGGTAAGGGAAGTGAAAGTAAAAATAAGTTAATGGGACTATATCAAACTAAAACTTTCTGCATAGCAAAGAAACCATCGACAGAACAAAGAGGCAACCAACCAATGCGAGAAGATATTTGCAAACCATGCCTCTGATAAGGGACTGATATTAGAAATATATAAATAACTAGTACAACTCAACAACAACAACAAAAAACAATCCAATTAAAAATTGGGCAGAGGACCTGAACAGACATCCCAAGAAGACATATGGAAAAAAAAGTGCTCAACTTCACTAGCTATCAGGGAAATGCAAATCAAATCCACCATGAGATACCACCTCACACCTGTGAGAATGGCTGTTATCAACAAGACAAGGAATAACAAGTGCTGGAGAGGGTGTGTAGGAAAAGGATCCCTCACACACTGCTGGGAAAAATGTAAGTTGGTACGCCACTGTAACAATCAGCATGACCATTCCTCAAATTACCATATAGCTCAGCAATCCCTCCTCTGCATATCTACCCCAAAAATCTGAAAACGTTAATCTATAAAGATATATGTGCCCCATTGTTCATTGCAACATTATTCACAGTGGCCAAGACATAGAAACATCCAAAGTGCCCTTTGATAGATAATTGGATAAAGATGATGTGGTACATGTACACAATGGAATATTATTCACCATAAAAAAGGATGGAATACTGCCATTTGTGACAACATGGATGGACCTTGAGATTATTACTCTAAGCAAAATAAATCAGGCAGAAAAAGTCTTCACTCATATGTGCTTTATAAAACTGAAAACAACAAAGGAACAAGACAAACAAACAAACAAAAACTCATAGAAGCAGACAACAGTTTCATGGTTGCCAGCGGGTAAGGGGGGAGGGAGTGGGAGAGGAGAGAGGGGGGTCAAACATACGGTGATGGAAAAGGAACTGACTCAAGGTGGTGAGCACACAATGCAACACATAGATGATGTATTACAGAAATGTACTCTTGAAACCTACATAATTTTTCTAACTGATGTTACCCCAATAAATTCAATAAAAATTTAAAAAGATATTATACTCAAAGGCTAAGGAAAACCAGTTAGCGGCATTAAGATTTAAAAGTAAAACCATGGTATTTCTTTTTTAAAAGTCCTGAAAAATATGATTTACTACCCTTACCTCACTTCTGATCAATCACCTCCCAACACAAACCAGAACCCCTAACCCACGGTGTCTTGTGATTTTACCCTACTGAGTCTGTAACCTACATGCCATCAGGGGAGTTCAGGCTTTTGAGCACTAGCTTTCTTTTCTCCTTGTGCCATTCATCAATAAAACAGCTAATATTTCTGCACTGCAATTTTTGGTGTTTAGTGTTTGGCTCTGCTAGCTGATGAAACTCTTTCTGTTCTATAACATTCCTTCAGGACTTTCAGATAACAATCTAATGTTTCCAAAGTATCTCCTAATTGGTATAAGCAAGTTTCGCTTTTCCTCCCTAGACCCATGAAATTGCCAACAGCTCTGAACTGCTCTTTTCTGTTTGCTCCTTAGCCCCTTATTGATTACAAACTAGCAAGTTCCTTAACGGTGAACATGCAAGATAGCATTTCTCTTCTCTCTAGGTATACTTCTGCTCCTCCCTCGTATTCTAGCTGACTCTGTTCTTTGTGGTGCATGTGCATGTGCATGTGCATGCGTGCGTGTGCGTGTGTGTGCTCCATGTGCATGTGTGCGTGTGTGTGCTCCATGTGCCTGTGTGTGTGTATGTGTGTGCTCGTGTGTTGCATTTGGCCTAGTTTTTAGCTGTTCCTATAAAGAAGGTTGTTTTCAATACAGGCTACCTCTTCATAGGTGGGAGGACTCAGTTTGGGACATATGTCTAAGGTAAATCCAATAAGGATTCATATTGCCTTGGATACAAAGTATGAGAAAAAGTGAAATCAAAGATGTTCTTAAAACTGGGCAGAGGGAGTTCCCTGGTGGTGTAGTGGCTTAAGGCTTTGGCGCTGGCGCTGTCAGTGCTGCGGCCTGGGTTCGATTCCCAGCCAGGGAAATACCCACATACCAAAAAGCAAAACAAACAAACAAACAAAAACAAACAAACAAACAAAAAACTGGGCAGAGCCACTTACAGAATAATTTGTCATTAAATGAAATGTGGGAAAGTTTGAGTGCTCCAAGTTTTGAGAAGATAATTAGTCATAATATCTGATGCTCCAGAGAGGGAACTGGATAACAGATATGAATATAGGAATCATTAGCCTATGGAGAGAATTTAAACGTGTCTAAAAGAGATAACCAAGGATGTGAGTAAAAATAGACAAGGAGAGAGGAACATGGAATGAACCCAAGTATTAGAATGAACCCATTCTAATACTCAAAAATTAGGGAGAAAAGGAGGAATCAGTAATGAGCCTGAGGCTACGCAATCAGAATGATAAGAATAAAGAAAGAGAATGTGGTGTCCAGGAATCTAGGAAAGAAAATAAGAAGAGAATGAACAATTAGTGCTGCTACTAGGTCAACAATAATAGTAACTTAGCCATTGGATTGAGGAATTTAAAGGTTTTTAAAACTATATTTTTATTTTTAATTAGAGTTGGAATGCAATATTATATTAGTTTCAGTTCAGACTCTGTGCTTCCCAGGCTTGCACATCTATTTCTTTTGCCAGGTTAGAAAAGTTTTCCATTATTATTCTTCAAATAGATTTTCAATTCTTTGCTCTCTATCTTTTCTTTCTGATGTGAATGTTGGTACGCTTCATGTTGTCACAGAGGCCTCTTAAACTATTCTCATTTTTATAATTCTTTCTATTTATTATTTATTTATTTGTTTATTTTCTGTTCCGATTGGATGTTTTCTGCTACCTTATCTTCCAAATCACTGATTCCATTCTCTGCTTCATCTGATCTGCTATTGATTCTCTCTAATATATTCGTCATTTCAGTTACTGTGGTCTTCATTTCTGACTGGTTCTTTTCTTACTTTTTGAATCTTCATTTTTAGAGAAACATAAAGATTGTTTGTAACTTTTTCATAACAGCAGTTTCAAGGAGAAATATATCCTCTAGTTGCAGTTTGTTTTTTGAGGAAAGAAAATGAGAGGAGAATTTCGAGGCAATAAGTCTAGACAGTTATGCTGGAAACTTTTCTCAGAAGAGAGATGAAAATTTAGTAAAGAGTTAGGAAAGAATTAAAAATTGACTAGAAATAAAAAATGTTAGTCAAGTTGTAAGCCAGCCAAGAAGGAAAGGTAGTCAGGATAGTTTTCTTCAACAGATATTTTTTAGAACAGTTTTAGGTTCACAGAGAAATGGAGTGGATGGCACAGAAATTTTCCATGTATTCCCTGCCCCTGGACATGCAGTTTCCCCCATTATCAAGGTCCCCCACTAAAGTGGTGTATTTGTTACAATTCACAAACCTACATTAACACATCATCCCCCAAATTTCATAGTTTACGTTAAGATTCATGCTTAGTGTTGTTGTGCATTCTGTGGGTTTGGACAAATGAGTAACGACCCTTACCTACCAATTTGGTGTCGTGTAGGAGTTTCACTGCCCTAAATACCACCTGTGCTTGGTTTATAGCTCTCCCTCCCCCCTCACTGCCGGTAACCACTGATCCCCTCACTGTCTCCGTAGTTTTACTGTTTCCAGACTGTCGTATCGTTTGAATCATACAGAATATGATTTAGTTTCAGAATGAATTTATTTTGTTTTAATAGAAAAATGAAAACATGCTTATCAGCTAATGGTAGAACAACAAAATGACCCTGGAAGACAGAGGAGAGAAATGTTGATATAATATTTTTATGGAACCACTAAAAGACACCATATTTACTCATTCAATTCTCATAAAACCTTTCAAAGCAGATATAATTACTATTATTATGATTCCAACTTTATATATAGAAAGAGGGAGTTTCAGTAATGTATTCACATTCTGAAAGCTTTGGAACTTGCCCTTGAACATGGAGAGTTTGGCCTGCTTTTGGAGTACACCGCTTCAGGCACTCTGCCCACGTTGGGCTCACGGTCACTCTTGCAGACGTTTACTCCAGTCATAATTCTTGGTGTCTTCCAAGGTCACCTAAATATTCTACCTGTGGCCCTTTATATCCTTGAACTTATATTGTAAAATGATCTTTTTCCTAGACACTCTTTTTGTCACTTACTTCTATGCTCATCATCTAGACATCGATATTCAAAATCATTGCTCACGCCACAACCTTATTTTTAAGCTGCTTCGTCTCTAACAGCACCTTCTGCCTATTCAGCTTACATTCCTCTCAGTCCTTTGGCGTCACTGGGACTTTCTATGTATTCTTTATAGTTTTTATTCCCTGTCAATCTATCTTCTCTCCCTCTTTACCCCACTTAGATTTCATCGTTTGGTATGACAATGATTTCTTCACATACAGTTCCTTTTTCCCTATACCATCTCTCTATCACACCCAACAGGAAAAAACTCTCCTTCCTGATTAAATCTAACGTTGCTACCTTTACCTACATCACATAAGGTAGGTCTGGCTGCAGAAAACACAGAACCGTAAGGATCAAATGTAAAATTCTCGACATTATGTAGAGCCTTAAGTTCTCCCAAAAATATTCTTATACTTTCCCATCCACTTTTACTTTCTCACTCTCTGAAACATCCACTTTTTCCTTTGCTTCCCCTCTCATAGATCAAGCATATCTTTCTTTCTTCTCACATTTAGTTCACAATCTTGCTTCCTATGTCATTGGGAAAAGTAGTAGAAATCAGAGCACTTCCACACTCCTCTACCAGTAATCTCAATTGGCATTTGTACTTATGTTATCTACCTTTTGTCAATTTTCATTGATAAATTTCTCCAAAACTGTTCCAAAAGACAGAGGACCCCTCTCTCTGTGCACTGGAGTCCCACACTTCTTAACTGTTTAATAATAATTCTAGAATTTTGCCAAGATCAGCAAAAACAGATTTTTGCAAAGTTCAAGGATTAATTCTCAGTCTCTGTGTTATATGAACTCTGCAGTTATTTGAACTAACTTCCAGCTGCCTGAAGTCTATGTCTGTTTGGCCTCCAGATTCTCATTGTCCCTTCATTATCCTCTCTTCACTGGCTGATGATTGCAGCTTCTTTTAATGATTCTTCACCTCTAACTTAATGCCCTGGGCTTGCTACTTTTTCTTATCTTCTACACTCCCTACTACATCACCACATACATCAAGATTTCAAGAGCAGAGATGCAGCATTTAAAGGTGTTCATGAGGTGCCCATGACAGTATTGAATGTGCTGCTCAGCAGCACCACTAGATCCCTGCCTACTGTGCAGGGCCTTGGGCAGGCTGGATATGCAGCTTTTCTCATTTTGGAAGCAGTTCCATTCCCCATCTTTCTCAACAAAGAGTTTAATTGGGATACAGAGCTGAATAGAGGACTGAAAGGAGAAAATGAGTTCATTCCCTCACTGTCTGCATTTTTATTTTCTTTTACGGAACTATAAAAATGGATATATGGAAGAAATATAAAGTGGCAAGGTGAATTGAAAGCACTATTTAAGGTTCTGAATTATGGCATTTTTCCTTGGAAGATTGGAAACACGAGCTTCCTCGTTGTACTTTTTTGAAGTAGGATGATATGTGTACGTTCTACAGGTGATTGTGGAATAGCTTTTGAGTCTTCTAGGGGATGATCACTTGTTTGCCTCATTGCTCACAGTCACTGGTTTGTTTTTTTATGGCATTGTTCTCACTATGGCCCATCCTAAAACATTCAAACTTATCTTTTCTCCTAGTGTAATTCTTCTACATAGCTTAAAATTTTTAAATGTTATGCTAAATTCTAGAGTGACTTTCTGTTCTTTTTTGACATACTGAAACAACTGACATTAAAACTCATTTATTCAACAATTAGAAATTTTCACTTTTTTGACATGATCCTTATAAATCATATATATAATACATGAGAAATATTTGGATGAAATGTGCCCGTTTTTATTATTCATCTGTTTTCCTTTTACTGTGTACTTACCTGGTTTTAAAATAACAGGTGCAGCTGCACAAGCACATCCAAATAGACACACATATACACACATATAAACCAATGAAGGAAGAATCTTTCCTCAGTGTGCATGACCAAATTGTGCTGGTTTCAATCAGATAGATTTGGCTATTGATGGGGCAGGTCTCCACGCAATTTAGAAGCAATTAAAAGATATCAAATGTGCTGAACTGAAACATTTGCCTAGCAGGCATTTTTTTGTACACAGATAAAGTAGATAGATTTGTACGTCTCTGTTGTCCCCTGCAGTAACATCTTTAGGTATAATGGCAATTCAAGGACTGTAGATACCTGCCTAGAATGGATGAAGGATAATCTTGATTTTTTTGCTGCAATGTTTACAGAGAAAGTTATGAATGCTTCATTGGTGCAACAGCATGAATCATCCTAGAGGTAGTTATTGGGCATGGAATATGGCAATGTTAAATATTGAATAATGACAGTCTAATGGTTTGTGAAATAGCACACTTGCAGTGTAGGTTGCATACCTGGATATTCTCCAGAGTCTCCTGCATGACTGCCTGTAGGATGAATGTGCTAACAAATGAGGCAGGATAGCCTATGTGCCCAATGAATAGCAATACACACCAAAAACTGACAAAATTTATGGGTGTGATTTTAGGCATAATAACACCCCAGATAATTTTGTTTATATTGCAAAGATGTAGCTAAACTAATACATTACCATTTTATTATTTTTTATAACATAAATAGATTTGTATTTCAAGAAAAATTTTCAGATTAATCCTATCATTATCTCTACATGAGATCTGATGATTAAGTTTGTGAACTTGCCACTGTACAGTAAAGCTTCATAACCTGGGTATATCTGTGTCTCACAGCTGTGTTCATGTTGATGTGTGGCGATGTCTTACTGAGTGGTGTTCATTATTGTTGCATGTTTTTCTGTGCAATTGTGAGAATGTTGGAGCTTGAATTAGAGCAATAAACAAACATTACATTTCTTGTTAAACTTGGCAAGAGTGAAAATGAAATCAGAAATGTTAGTCCAAGTCTATGGGGATAATGCCATAAAGAAAATGGCAGTGTACAAATGGATCAAATGGTTTTCTGAGGGAAGAAAAGGTGTCACAGATGAAGAGAAGTCAGGGCATCCAGTAATGAGTAGAACTGGTAAAAACATTGCAAACATTGGTGGAATTGTGGGTTAAAACTGTCAGGTGACTGTGAGAAGCATAGCAGACCAAGTAAACAATGATAGAAAAATAGAAAAATCTTAATTGAAAATCTTTGCATGCGAAAGGTGTGTGCAAAATGGTCCCAAAGGAGCTCACTAATGAACAAAAGCAAAGGCGCTTTAAAGTTTGTTAAGACCTTCTGGAGAGGCAAGACGATGTTTTGGGACATGTTAGCACTGGTACACCGATACATCCCTGAAACAAAGCATCAAAGACCACAATAGAAGTCAGCCAATTCTCCATGACCAAAACATTTTATTAGTCCAAATCAAGAGCCAAAACTATGTAGCTGAACTTTTTCGATATCGGAAGGATTGTTTATCATAAATTTGTACCAACTGGACAGTCAACCAAATTTACTATTTGGAAGCTCTGAAAAGCCTGCATGAAGAAGTTAGATGAAAATGACATGACCTTTTCGCCAACAACTCATGGTTCTTGCAGCACGACAATGCACCAGCTCACGTGGCACTGTCTGTGAGGGAGTTTTTAGTCACTACACAAGTAATTGTGTTGGACAACCCTGCCTCCTCACCTGATCTGGACCCCAGTGATTTTTTTTCTTTACTTGAGGAAAAGGAACTATTGAAAGAAAGACATTTTGATGACATTCAGGACATCAAGTGTCATACAACGACAGCTCTGTTTGCCATTCCAGAAAAAGAGTTCCAAAATTACTCTCAAGGGTCGACTAGGTGTTGGTGTCAGTGCGTAGCTTCCTAAGGGGAGTACTTCAGAGGTGACCATAGTGAGATTCAGCAATGAGGTATGCAGCACTTTTTCTAAGACTAGTTAGTAAACTTGATTGTCAGATCTTGTATATAGTCCCCTATCCAGGGTATAGTTTGTTGTATCTATTCTATGACCAAATAGAGATTTTGCATATGACTAAAATAATTTAGTAAATATGTTATAGATTTTAGAACTGTTAGCATAATAGCTAGCCCATGCCTTCTATATTTTTATTTTCATTATCTTGTTTTCCTTTTATCCTCAATACTAGATGTCCTGGATAATGTTCTGGTGAAGAAAGAATTGATTCTTCCTAAAAAAAATATGCCAGTTTTTGGTGAATTGTTTTAAAAAGAAAGGAAGAAAATAACATTAAAGAGCCATATTTAGGCCACTCTGCTGACAAATTATCTATTTAGAATGGAGAGTCCAAAATTGCATCATGGTTCTTCAAGTCCTATGCTAAATCCTTTTCTATGACACTGTCACTCCCATTGGAACTGCCACTGACAGAAATCAATTAATATAGATAAAATATGTCAAATGATTGGTGCCTATTGCTGCCACTTAAAATGTGCCCTAGAGCCCATGGTATAAACTCTCACTTCACGATCTGTATCCTTTATATAATTTTTACCATTCTTTTATATGTATACTTCACAAATGTTCATTTTGATACACAGTAGTTATTTCATCAAGCAATGATTTATAAAAAACCTACTGTGTGCTGGAGGTGCAAATAGGAGTTGCAACAATCCATGTCTGTGAGGAGCAGGATATATGTTAAGTAACATATAGAAAAGTCTTTCCATGTTTTATTTTTTGAACTTCCAGTGGGCACTAATCATCAAAAAAACAGTCTTAGAATATCATTTTTGATGAATACAGCTAGGAGGCACTTGTGATTTTTCAACATCGCTAACTGGCTTCTCAGGAATAGTTCACTCATGGCAGAGACATTGCTTTTAGGTTCACACACCTGCCCACATTGTGTACATTGGGTTTATTTTTTGAACACTGGCCAAGTACTTTTCCTCCAAAGAGTCAGCAGTCTAAAGAATGATTAAATAAGAGCTAAGAACAGAAAAATAAGAAAAAAAAAGTCAACAAAAAGAAGTAACAATCAAAGCAGGATATATACTCATAATATATATTAATTAATACACAATAAGTAGGAACAACAGAATTCAAAAGAACATGTCAGGAGGAGAACTGGACAGG
The DNA here is from genome assembly GCA_004026885.1 of Lyroderma lyra. Lineage (NCBI taxonomy): Eukaryota > Metazoa > Chordata > Mammalia > Chiroptera > Megadermatidae > Lyroderma > Lyroderma lyra. The sequence goes on along the minus strand of PVJL010001570.1, from coordinate 239,624 downwards.
CACAAAACTTGATTGTCTTGAAAAATATTGGGATATTCATTCATTAAGAAAACTTCTCAGCTTTTCTGTCTAAAATGTATATTCTTGGTTCGACACACAGATTATTATAAAAAATGCAGAGTAATATTTTTCTTGGTTTTGATATGAACATGAGTGGAATACAGTGATTAAGAGCATTAACATTTAGGATCCTGACATAAATTAATTCATATACCAAGTATTTAAATTCCCCAAATTGAATTTCTTCATATAAAAAATAGAAATAATAATACATATAACTCATAGGGGTATTATGGAATCAGAGGAGAAAATGTTAATAAATGACTTAGCTTGTGCCTAGTAACTATTATTGGTTTTTTGGCTCCTATTATTTTCCATCCAAAAAGATTTTTTGGCACCTGGGCTCTTTTTATACTCCATGCTGCACACCTCCTTCTAGGAATGTATTATTCCCTCATCCAAGATACTATCCAACTGTGATGCGTATGGTTTTAGATGGAATGATAGACTCAGTTTTTATATATCTCACCTGGTCTCTTGTTTTTGAATATTTTTACCTTCAAAGCCCATCTGTTCATTCATTTATAATGTGTTCTGGAGAGAAATTGTCTTTGCCAACTTACTTCTCTCAAGCATCCTTGGAGGATGTATTTTGTAGTGGAAATACGTGTGTTAGGATATCTAATAATATTTTATATGTAGTTTCCATAGTTCAAATTACAAGTGCATCAACTGATTTTCATATAGACCTGTAAGTATCCAAACTTTTATAATTTGTTGGATTAGATCAATATCATATTTATTCTTATTTTAAAGACAAGTAAGATGCCTAATTTTGGAATTCATAATACAGTGAATGCCGAATCAATTAAAAGGAAGAAGAACCTACATCAATTCTCAGTCAGAATATTGGCCATTCAAGACACTCAGTAAAACTAGAATCCTCCTCCAGTTACCTTTGGAAAGTATTGTAGAGTCTACTCTTGCTTTAGTTTCGCCAAGTAAATTAGCATATTAAAATCTTTGAAGAGATCTGAAGTAAAGAAAGCTTCTTTTCACTTTTAATAATGTCCTTGATAACTAGAAATGGCTGGATTGGGGATTATTGATCTGGTTTGAGTCATTATGGTTTGCTTAAAGTTTCTCATCCTCAATACCAAACATTTCCCAACTGGTGTTGTGACTTTGTCAAATTAACATTTGGTAAATGGAGCCCAAGGGTGTCAGGGTGTTGCATGGTGAGCCATGCTTCAAGTGACAGCAACGGGAGAGTGAAATAGAGAAGTTTACTACTCACAGGTCCTAGAGAAGGTGCACAGCACACCTGGAGGGACCACGTGAGAAGATCAAGGCAGGGTACAGATAGACAATGGGACAGGACCTGGGGTGCGTGCCTGCATTAGAGTCCATATGGAAAGGGGTTTGGGGTGCCCAGGCTAAGACTAGATTTGTTAATTGAAATCTAAAAGAGCAGGGTTTGGTAAACTTCATGGGGAGTCTTATTTGAGGGGCACAGAAGGGGAAGGCCCTGGGGGGATGCTTATCACAGAGGCATTGCTGGGGGATCATATCAGAAATTTACATTTACCTGTGGCCCTGTGGCTGTTCGTGCTCTCCAGAGTTAGAGGGACCAATGTCAGTTCACGGCCCCGGCCGGCTGCTTGGACACACAAAATAGATTCTGAGGCAACAATATTACAGAATATTTAGCTAAACTTTCAATGGATGTCCTTTACTGATATCCCTCGTGTTATTATTTCCACACCTCTCAGTTAAGATACTACGTATTACATCTTCAGGATATCAGTTTAAATGCAAACATTTGAAAGGTTTCTTTTAGCAAGCATTATTATTTTTTCATTTTTTCAGATGAGAGCGAAGCCATCTGACAAAACAAACAAACAAAAACAAGAAACAAAACAAACAAACAAACACAAGCCATAAAATTTTAATACATTTTCTTTCCCAAGCTAAAAATCTGGAATTTATATAAAAGTTTTTTGTTTGTATTTTTTCCCATCACATACTATATTCCATCACCCTCTACCTTGTATTGATTGTACCTCAGAAATACCTAGTGTTGGGCTGAAGCCAACTGGTACCAGCTCAGGAGAGCTGACTGTGAACCTCCCTTTCCAGGTCTGCCTTCCGTGATAATGAAGTTTGAAGGTGATAAGGTGGTTTCAAATTGCCATGGTAAGGGCATTTACGTGCCACAGAAGTTTTCAGACGGTACAGATCAGGCATTGTTGGGAGCGAGTTAAATCCTTACGAGCACACCCCTGTAATGTCCTTGCACTCTGCCCCTCCTGGTGCTGCTAGCTCAGGGTTAGTTCAGGCCTCCTCACTTCTTAACAGAACTATGGCAACTCAGGACTCATCATCTAACTGTTTTCTCTACATAAATGTCACATGCTCCTTCATAACAGGTATAAATATATTAATGAGTCAATAATATATTTCTTCATATCTTTTCCTACTTAATTCATCGGTTTCCCTGTTGTCTACGGATAATTTCTAAACTCTTTAGCTGATATTAAAAGACCCTTTCAAATCTGGTAGCTCCTTCATATCCAGTTTTGCAATTTTCTTTAGTGACTTTGAACTTCTCATTCCTGAAACGGCCCTGCTTGTCCAGCGAAAATGTCTTCTGACCTATTTGTCCAACAAGTAGATCTTCATCTTTTAAAACATTGGAAATATTATGTCTCCTCTGTCAAGTATTGCCTATCTTAATTTAGTTAAATTTCCCTTATTTTCTTCCTCCACAATTTTATATATAATTTTAATTTCTCACATAGACTTGACTACACTGAACTGTAATTATCTATTAATATTAGTGCCCTCTCTCCTTGATTCTGAGTACACCTTGATAGGTATCTGCCCTTGAACTGATGGTTCCAAAATGAACTATTCTTACTGATGGTTGTAAGTTGGAAGAGCAGGGAAAGAATGATGAGGACCAATTTGACAGGTCATCTCTACAGCTTTGTCCAGTATCAACTCTATACCAAGCGAGGAAACAGAAAATTTGGACCACCAAACAGTCCTTCCTAAAAGAAGCGACCTTCCGTAAGACATAGGCATTTAAACTGAGCTTAGGAGGGAGATTGTGAAATGAAAGTTACTAATGCTGAACCAAATTACTTTGGAGCAGCCAAAACAGGACATGCTTCTAATGGATTCTTCTAGTCACATCTCATGTGAAAAGCTCACATTTTCAAGAAGAGAAGGAAAAGTGAGTTGGAGAAGAGCAGGAAAGGAGTTCTCTTTTTAATCCAGGATTAATTCTATTGTAGGGTGAGTATATATTATAGTACATAGTGGATATTGACTCATGACCCCATTTAATGTGATATGACATCCATGTTTAAAAGCAATTTATTTCAGCGGTTTCCAAAACCTGCCTGAAACCCTACTGCGGAAAGGATCTCTGAAGAAATACATCTTACTTGCTGTAAAGGGCTTACAAGTACAGGTATCTCAAAGTACTCCTGCCTCTACAACAAATGTTATCTCTAATGCAATGTTCTGCTGAATAGTCATAAGCTGCTTCACCTTCAATTCTATGGAAAATTTATTCAAAAGAACATACTACATCTCTGCCTGTGATACTTTTGACTAAATAGAAAATTGTGTGTGGAAGAAAAGAAAGACCATTATCTAAAGTGGTACTCATCCATCCAGAAAATACTCCACCTCCCTGTTGGGCCAGGTTCTAGTTCAGGCCCTTGATGTAGAATGGTGGCTACAAGGAGGAAGAGTGCTTAGTGTGTCTGGGAGACATGTGAAATAATAACATAAATAAAGATGCACAATGATGGTAAACAATGGTTCTTACAGGGCAACAATTGATGGAGATGTTATAAGGACTGAGACCATTACAATTTGGGATCTTTTAGAGGAAAAGAAATACAAAGTATAAGTAAACTCTCAGGTAAAGAAAATTGGAAGGAGACCCAGAAAGTAGGAAAACTAACGCTTAAGATTCACTAACATCACTTCTGTTTAAGAGCAAGTTACAAAGCAACCTGATTTAGAGAGTGTCACTCTGGAGGACCAGGGACAGCACCAGGAGGAGTGTCTCTCATACAGTTAGTGACTCTTATTCTGAAGAGCCAAGACAAAACACATTAAGTTGGTATTATACTTCTCACGATGTTTAACGTCTGCAGAAAGTAGAGACCTATTTCTAGGAGTTTACTAAAGAATGGGTCAAGTGTTTCATATTCAGTTAAGCTCTCTTTCTAATATAAAAATTACACGCATCCTGTTTTGAAGCTCTGAGAACTCAGGAACTATATTTCCTGTGGCAACTTCCTCATCAATTTTCTAAATTGAAGTTAGCAAAATATGGCCTGCATGCCAATGCAGGCCCTTTATTTTTCCAAATAGGTTTATTGGAACATCTGCTTGCATATTGTCTGTGGTTCTTTTATACTACAACAGCAGAGTTGCATACTTGTGACACATTTATGGCACTTAAAATCTAAAATATTTACTATCCAACCTTTACAGAAAAACATTTGCTGACCCCTGGTTTATACTAATCATTCCACACTAGAATTTAGGAATCCTTGTTGGAGACAATCCTTGAAAATTCTACTGCTTGTCAAATTATTTTGTTGTTGGAAAATTTGAAGAAAAATGTTAACTACCAAACTATAATAATTTCCATTTTATTAGTTTATGTAGAAGAGCAGAATATATTACTTTCTTTTCTTAATTTAGCATACTTAACCTCATTTAATTATATTAATATATTAAAATATGCATTTTACCACAGTCAGATAGAATGAAATTGGTTCTTGGAAATGTAAACCCATTCGTACTGCGTAGAAATCCCTATGCGCATTCGAAGACTATTTGAATGACCAAAATCCAGTGTAACTGCAATGCTATGGGTTCATGCAATTGTATAGTTTTTCGTAGATTGACCTGCACGGTTTCCACCAATGAGATCGTTTCATTTGATGTGAACAAGACAGTGTTTTGACATCTAAGGTCCACACCAGATGGTGCGTGAAAAACGAGAAAACTCGTGAGCGGTACGAAAAGTTATTAAGCCCCTTTTCTAAGTCTCTGAATAGGCCAGGTAAGTTACCGCCAAATAATCCAAAGCAATTCTGTTTTGCACTCGCACCAACAGCAGGACAAAGGACAAAGCTTCGGCAGCGTACTGGTCATCTGCTGGCTCAGGAGTCCGGAATAGGTTCTTAATAAATATCTCCCACCTAAGCTTCGTCATGCTGGTATCTGTCTGCTGAATCAGCTTCAAGAATATATGTTTATCTAGCCCTTGAATTATTTGTCTCAGCAACAGTATCTAAGTAATAATTTAACTTCCCACAATAAATATTTTGAATATATCTCAATGTCACATTTTCTCATTATTTTTCTTTCATGTTTAAGATACAGCTGCAGAAAAATGAAGCTAGCCTCTTCTGTTCAAAATCTAGTATTCTTCTATATCTGATTATAATACATAAAACACATGAGTATCAGTATCGTGCACTGGGAGAGCAGACTAAGAACTCAAGCAGGATGTGAAGTACAAGAACCACAGAAGTTTCTAATCTAATAGAATACATTTACAACTTCCACAGAAAATAAGAATTTCTGGATAATATCTGAGGAAGTTTATTTTCCTAAATTTCTGTTAATGTGAGCTTTGGTTATTCTTTGTGGTCGACTTTCATTTTAAAAAAAAAGGTACATGTGGCTACTTGTGCTATGGAACATATATGTGCTATGGAACATAACTTCAACATATTAAAGTTACAAATAAACATAATTAAAAAAAACTCTCCATAAAGTTTTAAGTCTATCTTGTAAGTGAATTGCTATTATTCTATTCACAAATTTGGTTACATTGAACTAATACTCTTGTTTTAAGTCAATCAATTAAATTTTCTAATATTTTTAAGCTACATTAAATATTTAAGTATTGATAACACTCACTTCTTTTTGAAGTTATTATAAATGAGGCTGGCAGTAAAATCCACTTTTCTTGCATCCAAGTTAAGTCCTTACCTAATTCTCAGGTAACCTCTTCGATTTCACGTTCTGTGTGATCCTGACAAAACTGTTTTTGTTGATTAACAGAAACCACATAGCGCCGAAAACCATCGTTTCTAAAATTACCGAGGTTAGAAACTGGGCTGTTTAAAATTCCATCTGACCCTTGCCTAAATGGTCTGAGCTACTTGACAAAGAGATACACTCAATTTCTCAACTGCATTGAGCTTCAGAAAGGGTTTGCAGGACACAACGTTTCACAGCTTCGTGATTTTGTACTGAGTCTGTTTCTCAGCCAAGGTCTCATGGTAACCCTTTCCAAGCCCCATCTTGCTTTGAAACTATCAAAACACTGCTTTGGTCCATTTTTTCCCTAAGCTTGAGCCTACCCTCCAATCCTCTAAGGTGATATCTTCCTTTGTAAAGGGGGACACAGAAGGAATTCCATGATTCCCTCCTCAGGGGATGTTTAGAAGATGAATTTCTGTGATATCTTTACTAAGCACATCACCACTTGATCATGCTCAACTATATTTAAATGCGATCTTTTGAATCGTTAAAATATTCTGGGGGGAGTACCACAATGCTTACCAATATTTACATTATGTCCAATTGGATAATGATCATTCTAAAATGAGTTTTTTCCTGTGATGAATTTAACAAATTTAGTTTGTCATGCAACAAAAGTTTGAAAATACAAAAGGCCCAAATTCATATATTTCAGATACATTTAAAATAGTAATCATGTTCATAAAATTTTACTAAATCAAAAAATACATTTTAATTTATACATATAATATGGGATAAAATTATTATTAAGAAAAACTGCTACGAAAACAATCTGAATTCTGTCCTTTAACCCATTTCTCATTTAGGAAATAGAAGTGCTGCCCGCTGCCACATTCATTTAACTTCATACAAACACGCTCTTGGAGGCTGAGGGAAATCTGCCTGCAATTCAAAGTAAAAATATATAAAAACTGTTCTTGTCTGTCATCCTAATGTAACAAAAATGCAGATGGTGATCAGTATTAGATAATTGTTGTGTGTGTGGCAAATTTTGAGGGTGAGGTAAAGGCTGTAATCTGTGAGTTTTCTTAGAGTAAACGCTGTGGCCACAAGGAAAACACGAAATGGGTTAAAACAGCGAATAGTCACTTAAGCATTGAAAAAAGGAGATATTTAAGTACATATTACTATTAAATTGTGGAACTTAGTAATAGAAAAAAACTAGCACACAGATTAAGAACATTCTCATTCATTTATTCATTTAACTTTGAATAATGTGCAGCCATGGCTAAAATTTTAGCGTCATATTTTCAGGAAATTAACATTTTTAGTCATTGCACATTGCAAATAACTAATGAAAATTACTGTGGTAGTAAATTAAAATCTATGCTCATTTTAATTTAAAGGCACCACCAATTACTTAGTTTAAAATGATCTTTCCTTGGAAGAATATTATAACTGCCCAGTAGTAATGACTAGACAACCATAAAGGAGAATACTATTTCAATTATTTCCAATAGAGAAAAACATAAATCCATGAAAATTACTAAAGCATAATAATGAGATAAAATAAGTATTTTAATACACAATTTATGTAACATTGCCAGATACTTGAGAGACTATTGTTTTATGCTGTTACAAAACATGCAGTGCTCCAGTGTCTTATCTGTGTCACAGCCACAGGAGTTAACTGGGTAAGAGCTGTCGTACGCTGGCTCAAGTTGAAGAGTCCTGTTAGCGAAGCTTTTTGATTGTTGGAATTGGACCATGTTGTGGGATGAATGGTGAACTCTCCATTCATCAGATGTCCCTTCATGCCCATGTATAGAATTGTGAGCAAGTATTCTAATGTGCTGTCTACAGTGCACTGTAAAACTGCAGACGTCTTTCGTGACATGCTAGGAGCCTCTGAAGGCACCACTCTTACTGCTGAGGGGGGAGTTTTGTACAAAGAATTATAATTAGGTCTCTGCATTACAGTTCCCACTAACCTTAGGAAAAGAACTGAATTGCACTTAAGCCACTTGAATGACTCAGTGTTCGTATCGCAACGAGATAATCTTCCTAAAGGAACACATAGATTTTGATGTAAAGGCGCCTGCCTGTGCCTCTCCTAGCTTTAAATTTATGCTCGAGGTATTTTTATTAAAGCTAAAAGCAACCCAAAACCTTAGTAGACATTATTTTTAAAGTATCTTGCTATGTCAAATGTCTGATTTTGTTTCTCAGATTATTTTACAGCATCTGACATCTTTTAATTTTTTTAAATTTCAACTTGATTATTGTAAAAAACATGTGTGCATGACACAATTCTCATTCAAAGGCTTAGTTTAATAAGGGTCATTATTTCTTGTTTCAGCAGAATCTCAATACCATGTGGCTTTTCAGAGAGAACTGTGTCTAGCACATCACTTTCTTATAGCAAGACAATGCTGTAATATTCCTTAATAATCAACTAGATCTGAAACAAAGTTTGCTATGGTGTTAATAGCTAGACTCTTGATACTTTGAGTGAAGAAGAACCTTTAACATTTTTCTAGCAGGAATCACTTTTGAAAAGCAAGAAGATTCTTATATCTAAACACATTGTAAAAAGATAGAAAGTTTAAGAGAAGACTATGAATGGAATTTATATTTTTGGTAATTTTTAATTATTAGACATGTTTTAATTAGTTCATAATATAAAAAAGGAATGTCCTCATGTAGTGTACTTAGAATAAGATAATTATTGCAACCTTTGGGAAAAAAATGTTGATTAAAAAAATTCTAAATTTAAAAAATTTTTTAAATTTTTAAAAAAGGAGAACATGGCTTCCACCAAAGTACCTTCAATGTCCCAAAGCAAGTACTGTATTTACACACCTTCCCCTCATTCTTCATTCTCTACCATTGTCTTCTATCAGTTTTTCTTGTCCCAATGCTAACTGTTCATTTAGTTCCCAAATTATTACCAGTAAGACCTTGACCATGCCATATTGACATGATGGAAAAGAACAAAACAAATTTTAATGAGTGTCTCCTGATGGCATTTACTGTGTTAGATGCCTGTACATTACCCTGTGGAAACCTCAGAACCTCACACAGTTCTGGTAGGCAGAGAAACAGCACATGCCATGGTAGAGAGGGGACTTTGCAGAATCATGGAGCAGAGAAAATGCCTCAGCAGCCTGGGCACAGAAAACAACTGCATGTAGATCAGAGGGTGGGGTTAATCAAGAAGGCGGAGCCAAATAATATAGAACTACATGGTATAAGTTTAGCTTGGAAATTTATCCAAAAACAATGAGGAATCATTTGGAGAGTCTATAGTTTCATGAAGCATTCAGATTTGCCTGTTTAAACCATAACTCTAGCTTAACTGTATAGGAAAATGAATGGGGACAGAAGAAACTGTTAGAATCTAATTTAGTATTTCAAGTCAGTCAATGTTTGCATGAAGAAATAATATTAGTAAACAAAGAAAAGAGTTGATAGGGCTAAGATATATTTAGGGAGCATTATGATAGTCTATATCATTATGAACTATATAGTCGTCTCTTTTTCCCTACAAAATTAGATTTTGTGTTTGAATACCTAATACCTAGCATGATTACTGGCACATTACACCTTCTCATGAATGGTTGAACCTAAGTCATGAAGCAATAGCTAGACAGCCACAGAAGAGCTAACACAATGCCACTGACAACAACAATAAAAACTGAACCATCCTGAAAAAGATGTTTTTATTTTTTAGAGAGTTACTACTTTTATCAGTAACCAATCGAATCTAATTCAGCATTCCTTTTTATTTTTCTTTTGAGTGTGTGCTGTGGGTCAGAGACTGTATGTTCATGATAGCCAATACATGATTTCTTTTTTTTTCTTAGAGATCACAGTTCAGTGGAAGACAATATGTAAACAAATAATTTACAACAAGATGTATAAAAGCAATAATAGAAATGCTTACAACCTAGCATGCCTCCACTCTCACTAGTCCCAGAAATCATGTAAAATCCATTACAGAATTCTAGCCATTTCTTTATTACTTTTAACAGAGAATTCATCCCAAATAGAAACTATATCTTATAAAACAGTGGTCTTTTCAATTCTATTTCTATATAGCACCAGGAAATTCCCAAATCCATCATGACCAAGTCACACTTTCCTATCCTTCATCAGGCATTTTGTTCCATGCTTAGGAGACAGCAATGGCACAATTTCAATTGCCCACTGGTACAGCAGAATGGAGCAAATGCATAGAAGAAAGGAGCAATATAATAGTAGTTTTAAGTGTTGGCAGTGAATCTGGGCAAAGCTGACATGTCCAGTAGTATCAAATCTGACAAAAGCATCGCTGTATTTCATTGTGTGAACAAGTCCAGGTGGACATGTGTGAGGTCTAACAATTTAAGTTCATGAACTTGCCACCATGTGCTTAGGTTGGCAGCACTGTACAAACAACTCCATAACGTTTCATAACCTTGGTATACCTGTATCTCACAACTATGTTCATATCATTGTGTGGCAGTGTCTTGCTGAGTGCTGTTCATTATTGTTGTGTGTTTTTGGGTACTGTTGCAAGAATGTGGAGCTTGAATTAGAACAAAAAACAAACATTAAGTTTTTGTTAAACTTGGCAAGAGTGCAAATGAAATCAAGGACATGTTTGTCCAAGTTCATGGGGATGATGCCATGAAGAAAATGGCAATGTACAAATGGATCAAATGTTTTTCTGAGGGTGGAGAAAGCGTCATTGATGAAGAGAGGTCAGGGCAGCCAGTAACCAGCAGAACTGACAAAAACATTTCAAAAATTAATGGAATTGTGCATGTAAATCTCCGGCTGACTGTGAGAAGCATAGCAGACCAAGTAAACATCAATAAAGAAACAGGAAAATCTTAACTGAAAATCTTGGCATGAGAAAGCTGTGTGCAAAAATGGTCCCAAAGGAGCTCACTGATGAACAAAAGCAAAGTAGAGTCGAAGTCTGGCAAGACCTTTTGGAGAGGCAAGACGTTTTGAGTCATGCTATCATTGTTGATGAAACATGGGTGTACTGATGTGACCCTCAAACAAAGAGTCAAATTGCACAATGGAAGTCAACCAATTTTTCATGACCAACAAATTTCAGTTTCCAAATCAAGAGCCAAAACAATGTTGCTAATTTTTTTTGGTATCAGAGGGATTGCTCATTATGAATTTGTACCAACTGGACAAACAGCCAACCAAGTTTACTATTTGGAAGAGCTAAAAAGGCTCCATGAAAAAGTTAAATGGAAACAACCTGAACTTTTTGCCGACAACTCACGGCTCTTGCATCGCAACGATGCACCAGCTCACACAGCACTGTCTGTGAGGGAGTTTTTATCCAGTACACAAATAACTATATTGGAACACCTTCCTTACTCACCTGATCTAGTCCCCAATAACTTTTTTCTATACCTGAAAATAAAGAAAATATTGAAAGGAAGATCCTTTGATGACATCAAGGGACATACAATGACAGTTCTGATGACTATTTCAAAAAATGAGTTCCAAAATTGCTTTGAAGGGTGGACTAGGCACGGGCATTGGTGCATCGCTTCCCAAGGGGAGGACTTCAAAGGTAACCACAGTGACATTCAGCAGTGAGGTATGTAGCAGTGTTTCTAAGATGAGTTTGTGAACTTAATTGTCGGATCTTGTATTATGTGGAATGTTAAATCACCCAAAGCAGTTCATGCTCTCATAACAATGCCTAGGGACATAGAAGGCACTTACTACATTCTCCCACAAAGAAATTAGTTTTCCTGCTTTGATTTAACTGAATCATGTCCTGATACAATGCCTTCTAAAATGGTTAATTTGCTATTTGTTACGTGTACATAGACTATACAAACATATACACATGAGAGAGAGATAATTGAGAATTTTCAAATGGAATGTATAAATTGTAAAATAATTAGAGAAACCCCTACTTCATAATTTGCTTTCTGGTTTTTATCAGTTCATAGTTTTTACTTATGGCAAAGGTACAATCTCTAGAGGCAATTTATACATAATAAAGGAGTATGTCTGTCTTATTCAAAAAGTTGTATTGTAAACATAGTTTACTAAAATCTGTTATTTTTGTTTCGTGTCCTGAATTTAAACACTTTTTAAAATACTTAGGAATGTTTGTCCAACAGCTCTTCTTTTGATTCTTCCATGAAAATGAGGTCTTTCCTCATAAAACTGCAGTGAGCAGAAAACTCAAAAAAAAAAAAATAAAAGAATAAATGAGTCTATGGAACTGAGTAAAGCGTGCTATTGTGCGGTGGCTAGAAATGCATAATAAAAGGAAAATGTCAGGCTTTGGCAAACAAGTTTAGGTAGAAGAGAATCAGGCTTAGTAGCTGAGAATTATTTTCAGAGTTGCAGATGGCCATCAGGCAGCAAATGTTAGTCATTATTATTATTCATACCTGCCTTCAAAAATCTCTCTAAAACCCCATTAATTAATGATTCTTTTGCCCAGTATTTAATTTATTTTTAAAGCAAAGAATATTTTGTATTGATTTATTTGCCTTTGGCCTGACAAAATATGTGCATATTCGATTTCTCTATAATTATATAATATACACTATGATATAAAATTGTGTACATGAGTGCTGTCCTGAAAAAATTGCAGCCTCTATATTTCATATGACATGACTGGGTACTTTCCGGACAGCCCTCGTATGTATTTACATATATATATTTCAGATTTCTAACTTCCGTTTTGTTGGTTTTATTTTCCTTCTTGGGAACAAGTATTAGAGAAGTTTGTCAGGCAGTCAATATAGAAATACATTATTTTCTAAACTTTGTGATCCCTTAGTATTTTTAAACTTGTAAACTGTGGATTTTTTAACCTATTCTCATAAAACATTCAGCATCAAATCTATTCTTATTCATAACGTCATATTGTTTTCGTAACAGTCCCCTCAAATTGTATGAGTTTCTGGACCCATAATTTTTTATTTGTCCCTGCCGATAGAGTATTCAAGTTCTCAACTGTACCTATCAATCCCTAATCTATAGATCCACATTTTTAACTTCCCCAGATAATTCACGTTGTGATCTCTGTAGTGAGGTTTCAGCTTCCCAGGGGCACAGAACAAAGAAAGCAACCTGGAAATCTATGTGCTTCTCAACCAGACATTACCTTGCATTTTTCTCTTAACCAGTGTCTGTAATTTTGGGTTTCCATTAAGATCTGTTTATTTTTAACTACTCTTTGACTTTAGCTACATACTTAATTCTCTGCTTTGCTTTAGCTTGACACTATATTCTTCAACAGTGAGAGGGCATGAAGTCTGAGTTGCTAAACAGTATGCAAATCTTGACAAAATCTGGAAAGAACTCTAAAGGACAATTACATTCTTAAAGTAACAAATTATCTTATATTGAAGCGCATAAGATTCACTAACATGATTTTTGGGGAAACCACATTAGTGGTTCTCAGATCTAGCTAGGTATAAGAAGCAATGGAACTTTATAAAAATATTAACTCTGTAACATATCTCTTGTACGTGTATCAATTGAACCACAGTGATTGGAGGCCTACAATCTCATTTTTTTTTTTTAATTTCCCCAAACGAGACAGATACAAACTGCTCCTGTGTGTTCTGTAAATGCTAACTTCATAGTTCTTTGCCGGTACTACATGTCATCAAAACTCTAGGAATCAACCCTTTAGTTTGCCAACTATTTCCTATAGTCTGTTATTAAGATCATGAGCTTGACCCAAGATCTAGGTGATTTAACTTATTTTAAACTTCTCTTCTCAAATCTTTTCTAACATTTATTGAGAAGTTACTATTACTAGATACTGTGCAAGAAAATTGTTATCATTTTTTAAATCCTTGTTCAAACTTTGTCATGAGTTAAATTGTGCCCCCCAAAAGGATACATAGAAGTTCTAAGTTTCACTATCTGAGAATGTGACCTTCTTTGGACATTGGATAGTTTCATGTCATTAGTTAAAATGAGTTTACACTGAGTTCGTACTGGAGTGGAGCAGGCCCTTAATTCAATATGACTGGTGTCCTTGGTTGGAAGAGAGAAGAAACACAGAGATAGAGACACAGGAACAACAGTGCGTGACAACACAGGCAGCAGTTGGAGTGAACACCAAGGGCTGCTGACAACAACCAGAAGCTCAAGGAAAGGCAAGGAAGGATCCTCCCAACGTGTTTCAGGGGGAGAACAGCACTGATGACATTTTTATTTCATACTTCTAGCCTCCAGAACTGTGGGATAATCTGTTGCCTAAAGCCATCCAGTGTGTATTACTTTGTCACGGTGGCCGTAGGACACTACTAGAGCTTTGTAAGATAGTTGTCATTTTCATTTCACCGATGAGAAATTGGGGCTCAGAATGTTTATGTAAATTATCCCAGTTTACCCAGTTGATGGTAAAAGTAATGTCTGAGGCCAAATCCAGTGTTCTTGTCACTGTATTAATTACCATTTAAAAAAGAAAAAGAAAAATACTTTCATGTAACTCATGCACTCTACAATGGTAAAATATGTTAAAAAGAGGTATTTCATAAGTCTTTGAGCGGAATCTTGGATGTATTTTTCTCTCAAGAATAAATAGTGTTAGAGTGTTTTTCTTTCTTTTTTTCTCTTTTCTTTGTTATAAATGAGAAAGTACTGACATTCTCTGGTATCTCTAATTGGATGCCATATGTTGAACTCTGTCAACCCAGTACACCCCTCTGCCCTCTGTGACACCCCTTGAAATCAATGAGAATGCTAAAATTAAATCAGACTATATGTGCTGAAAGAATCATAAAAGCTGCATAATCCAAATACTTTGGTTAATGACTGAAAATATGAAAAGCACAGTAGAATCCTATTTATAAAAATCAATGCCAGTCCTCATTTGTAGAGGCAACCTTTAATGTCTTTTCTGTTAACATTAGTTTGGGGAAATGTTTTATATGCAACATTTCCAGAAACCGTCTTCAGCTACAGGTTTGGAATAGAAATCAAAACACTCATGGGATTGTTTTGCTATATATGAATGCAGATACAAAATTATACATAGAAAGAAAAATGGAAGTATATCGTTTAATAAAATGAGTTTTAGAGGGAATTTTGTTTCACTGGGTTTATGTAGTGAAATTAAATTATAGGGTAGACACCCTTAAAATGGAACTACTTTGGGGTTTCATGATTATATGATATTGATAATTTATAATAAATGCTCATATGTGAAAAATGCTTAATATATTAACAGGGACAATATTGGGATATTCCTGACTTTATTTTAATTTGTGTAACCCTCAGTATATTTGATAGAGTAAATTGGATACATAATTTAGCAGTATTAGTAATCTGTATTCTAGATATTGAAAGTTTCCTAAAATAGTCTGAATACATTTAGTGCCTTGATCACATATCATCTCCTGAAAGAAAATGAAGCCCCATGGATAATATAATCATAAAAAAAAGTCTGTGATACAATTGCACACTTTAATCTTATTTTCTGCTATATCTCTAACACTTTTTAGTAAAAACTTTGCATCTTCTAAAAATGAATCTTATCAATTTTCATTTAATAGATGTTAAAATGAAAAATGTCAAGTGATTAGAAACAACAGAAACTAACTGTGCAAGTGTATGCAGAAAGATCAATGGATTGAGGAACGTTTTAGGGGCCAGTTGGTTTAAGAATGTACAAGCTATACATATTGCTCAAGTTCAATTTTCAGCCTTATTTTCCTACACTATTATGCACTAGGAAAATGATTACACATTTAAACTAAAACTAACCAAATTAAGGTTAAAACTAGAGAACAGTTTAATGGATTTTATCTTTCTAACTGAAGGAAAAAATAATGTAACGTAATTAAATGTTATAACCTCACGTAATGGGCCTTAATTATAGACCTGCTTTACAGTACATTGAAACAGTTCTTTATTCCTTGTTGAGTTTTGGATGCACTCATACTGACATATGTACTTGTCAGGTGGATATATTTGGTATTGCTTGTTTTCTGTTTGGTTCTTAAACTAGAGTGAAAACAACTCTTAATTGTGCCTTAAGTGTTTATTTGAAAACCATTTTACCTGTACCAACCCTTTACCGTCTAACCTAGCTTATGTAGCATTCTCTTCATTAAATATTTGTTAAATGACCTTGGACCAGGTTGAGAGTCATGTTGATATTTGGAGTGTGAACAAAACTCTCACTTTTCCTGATTGAGGTTGATTCTGAATTTAAAGGGTGTTTTTCATTCATAATTTAGTTGTCATCCCCTAATACAAAGGCAGGGTATAAATTTTGCCTCTATCTAAATAGCAACTGAATGGGAAAAGATATTTTAATGAAATAAAAAATGCATACCTACAGAATTTATTGTAAAGCTGCCTAATTACTTTTCTACAAAATCACCACACACTTGAATACACTTCTTCAATCTTGATGAAGCTGACCGATCGTTCGCAGTCATAGGCCTTCCACATCGTGGTTTGTCACTCAAATCTGCTTGCCCTATTTCTCCATTTTCAAGCCACCTTGCCCAGTGTTTTACGTCGTCGTATCAACACACCGATCACCATAAAAAGCTTGCATTTGTCTGTGAATTTCGATTGAATGAGCTTTTTCCACTCTTAAGATTTTAATAGCAGGACTCTGTTTGAACTGAACATCTGAACGCTCTTGCATTTTGATGTGCACTGGGTGACAAATGTAAGCATCTGTGTGTGCAAAGTCAAGAATGATGGAGGGGAGATAGCATGTGACTACATAGACCCGGTTATATCCAGTTACGTCTAATGTAACAAAAAAATATTACAGAGGAGGCAAAATTTATCAGCCTGCCCTCATACATTAAAAGAACGTCTAAATTCTCTTAAGATATTTTTAGTTTAAACTTCGATGTTGGGGCATTATTTTGGTAAATGTCTGCTGTTAAAGAGAAGACACATTTGCCACTAGGTGTTCTTAAAAAGATCCACATATTTTAGATACTTAGATACAAATGGTCTGATTAAAACTCTAGGTATTGCTTGAAATAGGGATTAACTAGCAGCACAAGGCCACATCAATCATTGCTGGGATTGTCTACCACCACCTTCAGTGCTAATTATGCAAAATTAACAAAATTTTGTGAAACAAAAGACAATGAAGCATCTTCAATGGAAGGCTGCACAGGGCATCATCATTATAAGGTAGGAATAATTTTTACTGCAAAATAAATTTACACTAACTTTTGTAGTCACTTGATCCTTTTCCTACTAGTGAATATCAATGTGAGCTTGCTCAAAATCGAGAGTTGATTTATTAGTAGATTTAAAAATATCAGTATTGATTTATGTCTCTGATTTGTCAATATTTCCAGAGAGTGGTTTCCTGGTATCTTTTATTAGAGAACATTCAACAATTTTATGGTTTGATAGCTTGATGGAGAAAGAGAAAACATTTTCTTTTCAAATTTTCGCTCTGTACGCATTTAGAGTCCTCTTACTTCATGAACTCTAATGATCATCGGCAAAGGCTGTGGAGTGGGTGTCTTCCGAATACAGAGTGAAGGCAGGACCCCGAAGGTCCCACAGGGTTCATGCAGATATTCAATCAAGTCTGAAGACCTGCATCCTCCCTTTTGGCACTGACAAATGCTTAACATTTTGACAGTTTAGGGGCTCAATGTGACAGTAGGCCTGGCTCCATAATTTGTTTACAGTGCAGGGGTTTAGTTTGATAGGTCTTTGCTCTGTAATTCAATTGGTAATTATCTTTATGCTTTCTTTTTTATTTAGTGATAAAATATTTAATTGAAATATAATATAAAAATTGAATGGGTTATATATCAAAACTATACAGCTCTGTAAATTTTTACGAAGTAGAAGCATTCATGTTGCCTTCGCTCAAACCAAGGAAAGAGAACATGAACGCTCTTGGTGCTCTTTCTTCACTAACTGAATCCCAGCTTTTGCTTGGGTAATTTTTAATAAACTTTGTATTTTTGCACAGTTTGGGATTTACAGAAAATTGTGAAAATAGTACAGGGGATTCCTATCTTCCTTAAAAACTGTGTATCGTATTTTTAGCGTGTTATGCAAGTGTGGTCCACCTGTTAGAATTAATGAACCCGTGTTAATACAGTACTGTTAACTAAACACTATTCATATTTCCTTTGTTTTTACTAAATGTGCCTTTTCTGTTCCAGGATCCCATCCGATGGATCACACAATATATGAGTAGCCGTTGTGGCTCTTTAGGTTCTTAGCTGTGGCAGCTTCTTAAGAAATGTTCTTTTCTTTTCTTTTGGGCATCTTCACAATTTTGGGAAGTATTTGCCAGGCATTCTGTAGAAAATTTCTCAGTTGTGATTTGCATAATGCTCTATTCATGATTATTGGGGTTATATACCTTTTGGAGTTAGACCATAGAAATAAAGTGCCATTCTCATCAGGTCATATCAAGGGTACGTTTTTAACATGACTGATCTCTGGGTGAGGTAGTGTTTGTCATATTTTCCCATCCTATAGTTATTATTTTTCCCCTTTTCCATACTGTAGCTTTGGAAGGAAGTCACTATGCACAACCCATGCCTAAAAATGCATGAAAAATTATTAAGTTGGACTTTATTAAAATTTAAAGCTCTGTACTCTGTGACAGACAGTGTTAAAAAAATCAATAGACAAGCCACAAAATGGGAGAAAATATTCATAAAAGACATCTGATGAAGGACTTGGATTCAAAATGTAAAATGTAAATTTAAAACTCTACAATGAGAAAATAATTTTTAAAATGGACAGAAGATCTGAATGGGCACTTCACTAAAGAATATATAAAGATGGCAAATAAACATATGAAAAGATGCTCCAAATCATTTGTCAGTAGAAAATTGAAAATCAAAACAATGAGATGCCATCTATACCTGTTAAAATGATTATCATACAAAAACCTGGCTATATCAAATGTTGGTGAGAATGTGGAGCCATAGGAAATCTCATTCTTTATTGGTGGGATTGCAGAATTGTTCCACCACCCTGGATAAGTTGTACAATTTCTCGCAGGGCTAAATAGAGCTTCCCATATGATTCAGCAAATATGCATCTGTGTATTTATTGAAGTATTTTTAAACTTATGTTTACATAAAATGCAATTGTTTATAGAAGCTTTATTCACATCACTAAAAACTGCAGTAAACTAAGATGTTCTTCAATCAGTGAATGGATAAACAAATGGTGGTACAGCCATACAGTGGAATATTATTCAGCATTAACAAGGATGAGATACTGAGAATTTCGTTCCTCCCTAAGTACTCCTTCTTAGAGAAAAAAATCTGCCTCTTGCGTCTCTTTCAGCAGCAATCTATAGTGGAGCCCCGTTGGTGTAGTGTTAAGGTGTGAGATTGGGGAAGTATTCTAAAATCTTGTGATTAAATTTCAGTTTTTTAAGGGACCTGTGTCTCTGGGTTGTGACTTTCACATGTTATCTCCCTCATGATAAATTCTCCACCCACTTAGAGAAAGGAATGCTAGAGGATTCTGGAGTGTGAGAAAATTCCTTCCCTCAACTGAAGAGAAGCTCTCATGAAGTCTTTTCCTTTAGAGTGTAAGACTTTTAATAGAGATTGTTCTGGAAATATGTCACCCTGTTTACTTTTGCCATCTCTCTTCCAGAGCCACAAGAGAATTGTTCTGGATCTTTACTGCAAGAATCTGATAGAGTTACCACATCCAGCAATTTATCAAAATGGTTATCTTTGCGTTTCTACCTGTTTGTAACTCCAGTGACTTCTGCTCTAAGTAATCAGAGTTTGGCTGCCACTGAATTTGCCTTTCTCTTCCAGATTTCAAGGTGGCGAGTTGGCTTCGCAACCTCCAGTTTTTGATGGTCCAAGAAGAGTAATTCATTTTTGGTTTGTTCAATGCTTTATTTTTGTAACAACCGAAGGGAAGAATTCAAAGTCTTTACATAGCAAAATTGAAAAGAGAAGTCTCTATTAACATGTTGTTTCATGATTTTATCTCTATTCTTCATTCGGGACTTCTTTGGCTTATTTATTTTTGACATGTAATACTATTCAAAATTCTCTCCACTCATTTGTCTAATTTGCCTTTTAAGTTCATCATGTATGTTAATGTTAGCTTTTGCTTTCAAGTTATAATATTTTCATTGATTTCTTGTTTTGCTCTGAAATTCTTCATGTTAGCACTTAAAAATCTTAAATATATCATTCACATTTGTTTGAAAGTTCATGTATGACAACGCCAACATCTAATACCTTTGCTCCCATCACCATTGTTTTTTCTTTCTGTTTATTTATCAATCCTTGTTACTTTTACATATCTTGATTGAATGTCAGACATTGAGTTCTTATAAAAATCATGATGCTTTGCATCTCTTGATTATGTTACCTTCCTTCAGAAATAATTTACTTTTCTTGCTTTTTGGAGATAATTAGGCACAGAAAACCTTTATTCAATTAGATAAATGAGATGATTAGAGGATGTGCTTCAGTCCTTGTGATCACCACATTATTGCCTGTTCCTCATTACCCC
Source organism: Lyroderma lyra (assembly GCA_004026885.1). Taxonomy (NCBI): domain Eukaryota; kingdom Metazoa; phylum Chordata; class Mammalia; order Chiroptera; family Megadermatidae; genus Lyroderma; species Lyroderma lyra. The sequence continues at coordinate 219,092 of PVJL010001570.1, read as the reverse complement.
TAAGGCCTATTTCTTCCAAAGCCTTAAAAGTCATCTTCTTCATCTTCATCACGCAAGGAACTCTGATTCCTTAACCCCAGGCATGAAACTGTAAAGCTCTGACACATTTTTTGCCTCTTGGCACCTGTTTTACGGTTGACAAGTACCTTAAGGAAAAAGGCAGAACCTGACCAGGCTTCTTTTCTTCCTGTGACCTTCTTACTTGTATCTTCACTGTCTGCTGAATTTCAATCAGGTGATTTTTTTTGTTTGTTTGTGTGTGAAAATATTGCATAGTTAAGAGTTTATTAGTAAAAGAAAATACACTCCAAGATGCAGAGTGGGCTGACGCAGAGAGAGAAGCAGCCCTTCCCTTAACGTTATTTGGGAATTTCTGAATCTTTGGGGGTAAGCTCCTCCCCCTTCCTTTCCTGTGTAATCCTTTTGGAAGGGGCCAAAGCTGTACAAGAATATGATTTGGGGAGGTAGGGCTATGGCTGAATAGGTGGGGCTATTTCTCCTTTCCTGATCTTTTTAATTTGAGGATAGCTGGTAATGGGCCAGGGCTTACTCCTAGATTCAGGGCATCTGTTAATGGGTCTAATAGGGAGTTCCTCTTCTCACATTCCTTCTCTTTATCTTGTTAATTTAGAGGTGGCTGATAATTGGCGGGGACAGTTTCTCCCTTCCTACTCATATCTACCTTCCTGCCTACTCTGTCATTTCTCCCCGCAAGAGTTTGAGACCCTGATATCTCTTAGGAAAATGGTCGGTGTGTCCCCTCTGCGGCTACTTCCTGCTGCGATGGGGAGAAGTCCTAGTCCTGGTCTCCCCCTCTTGTTTTTCTGTCAGGAAGGAGATCTTGTCCCTAGCTCCTAGGTGGGTGGGAGGTGGAGGTTGTGACCTGCAGTGTGAGAGGAGATGGTGTAGATCTGGGGCTTCTATCTCTGCAGAAACAAATTGAAATCCCTAGAGAGCCATCATTTTAAGGTGAAACTGCTGTAACCCGAAGGAGACAAACTTTTATACAGTAGTCGCAGATCTTCCAGGGGCTCGCAGTACTGGGACCCAATTTGCAAGTGTCTTCCTTCCCTTCCAGGGTTTTATCCTGGAGTGATGTATGGGACTAGGAACTCCAGGCACCTTGACAGCTGGGGGTAATCGGAGGCACGCACACCCGGCAGGTGTTACAGTGAAATGGTGATTTTCCCCATTTTTTGGTCTCTCGAAGGAAAAGAATTCAGTCAAGAGACAGAGGTTGTGAAAATATACAGTAGTTAAGAGTTTATTAGTAAAAGAAAATGCACTTTGAGATGTAGAATGGGCTGACCCAAAGAAAGGGAAGCAGCCTCACCCACATGATTTTGATACATAGTTTTTCAAATACAGATTTTCTAGTTGTCCTCACTGGGGGAGTTGTTCTCAGGAGCAGAAAGTCTATAGTAACTATTTGTACAAACTCTGTGTCTAACATTTTTATTCAGTAAAAATATACATAAATATGTAATATATGGTGATGGAAAGAGAAGTCACATTAGGTGGTGAACTTATTATACAACAAGCTGACAATGCACTGTAGAATTGTATGCCTGAAACCTATGTAATCCTTGCTAACAGGTGTCACCCCAATAAGTCTAATAATAAAAATAAATGTAAAAAAACATTATCTGCTGTTAAAAAATAATATAATATGAAAACATCTGCATGTACATTTGTAAAAATGTACTCAAAACAATGAATTTTGAAAACAAACTTATACAATATAAATATCAATGGAAAGAAAAAAAAAACGGTTGAAAATGTCATCAGATCTGTTGGTCTACAAATTCTTAAAGTGTCCAGGTGTCTAAACCTCACGGACAAAAGCTGTCTTGTTAATGTGGACGTAACGTAAAAACTAGCACACCACTATTGTAGCAACACAAAAATGTTTTTCAAGGCTTTGAATGTGACTTTTAAAATATACCTCACTTTTTTTTAAGTTGTACATTTTTCTCTTTCTAGGGTATTGTCATTTGATTTTCAAAGCAACTACAGTCTATTCTTACACATTTCTCTTAGAATAAAGGATTCAAAAGGAGGAAAATTAGACTCAATGTAAATGTTTGCATATGACATATTTTTATGTTATTTGAAATTGTATAATTTAAGCCATTAGGCTTGCAACAATATATTTGATAAATCTCATCTCCAATTTTCAGCCATGGTGATAATTATAATGTGAATGACAGTACAATTACTATTCTAAAAATTAGAGTGGCCTTTTAACATGTTAAAGTTTTTTTCCCACACTATCTAATGATGTTCTGCTTCTCTTTTTGATAACAATGTAGATGTATTTCCTGGCTAATGGACAAATATTAAAACACAAAATGAGTGTAGGTGCCTTGTTAGCACTGGCGTATTGCATTATGTGAATAGTTTTTATTACATAGGAAAAAGGTTGACCATGGCATTGAATTCTGTCATTTCTTCTGTTTCTTTCTCCTTTAACTAACTCTCCAGCCTTTTACCTACCATTTTCAATGACAGTAATTTGTTTTTGGTTCTTTAAGCAAAAATAGTATTGGTCAGGACCATTCATGTTCTTTTTCTTTGACTATTCAACTGACAGAAGTCTTTATCTCAGAGGACTGATAATAGAATAATATCCCAAATAGCTTTTTGTAACACCAAACACACTTTTTCTCATTTGCGGCAATTTGCACTTGTTATTATCAATTAACAATTTTCCACTCAAATTTAAGCACATAACTTCTACCATCTTCTATTTATTTGTATAAGGAGACTTAACAAAAAAGCCTATCATTTATAAAATGGGGTAAGCTTTTTCTACCTCCAGTTATCATCTATCTTCCTACCTGTTAACTATAGTATATTGTGAAAAGAGAAATGTGAATCATCATGTTACTTAAAAAATATGTAGCCTAAATTATTCTAAAAAAGTATTTTACATAACTTATAATAAAAATTTTAAATAAGCCAAAAACCACAATGAAATTAAAATCCTTGATCTACGTATTAAAATGGAGCTAGAGGAGGAGAATCAAAAAGTAAATTTCCTTAAAAATCTGTGCTAAGAAACAAAGTCAGAGAATTTAATTCTGAGTTTCTTTACAACCACACACAAGAAGAAAATGTACTATAGAGTTTTAATTATATAATACAAAAGCATGTGTCTTTAATGGTGGACTTGTTATTCTTCCTAGCACTGAATTCTGAGGGGAATATGATGATTTACTTTGTGTCCTGGATGTCAAACATATATAAAAATGATGAATACTGGCTATTTTGTTTACAAATGCACTTTAATGTCAGGTACATTAAAGTTTTATGTACCTGACAATTCTTAAACCTTCAATAAATGTTGAATGTGTAATGTTATCATAATCCTGTGTGTGTATACATACATATATGTATATGTATATACACGTATATTATTCAGGAGTATAGCTTTGTAATGATTTAACATTGAGGTATAATGGCATATGTCTAAATAGTGACATATAATGATTTTTGCTGTATTTGATAGTGTAGATTAGACATGTCAAACCTGTGGCCCAGGATGGCTTTGAATGTGGCCCAAAACAAATCCTTAAAAGATTATGAGATTTTTTTGTGACCTTTTCTTGAGCTCATTAGCTATCATTAGCATTAGCGTATTTTATGTGTGGCCGAAGATAATTCTTTTTCCACTGTGGCCCAGGAAAGCCAAAAGGTTGGACTCTGCTGGTGTAGGTGATGACAGATAATTTAAAACAGAGATGCCAAAGGAGACTTGATGGACGGATATTATGTTTCCTTAAATGAAAGAAGCTATATTATAGATATACAGGTAAAAATATTATTTTAAAAATGTACTAGTTTATGAATGTGGAAGCAGCTATTATTTCATTAACAGAAGGTAGCACCCCTATGTAGTAGTGAGTTGTGGTGATACATGTAGAAACGAGCCTTTTGTTTTTTCTAAAAAACCTATATTTTCTTACAGTCAGGATGTTCCAAATCTTGCGTTTCACTTACACTGTGGGTTCTTTTAGACTTTGGCATATGGAACAACACTAATTTTTATGGCTCTTTCCCCCGTTCCTAACTGTGAAGTACCAATGGCAGAGAACCAAAATCATGAACTAATTTTAACAGAAATTAAAACTTCTGAATTTCAGCTAATAATAGTTCTGTAAATTCTGAATGAAGGACTGGCGTATTCTTTCAGCGATGTCTGTTCTGCCTCCTTGGTAGAAGGTTTTTGGATTTAGGATGAGAATTCAGGGGAAGTTCCTTTAGTACCTACAAAGAAGCAGCAAACTTGTGGGAAACCAGAAAAGAAATGTCCAGGAATTCATAAGTTGGTTAAACACTGGCTAGAAATTTTGCCCTTTTTAGCCTTAGAGGATTTTGGTATACTTAGAAACCTGCAATCTAAGAGCAGAATTTAGAAGCTGTGCTGTATAGACAAGCAATGCTAAATGCAGTCAAATTCAGTTACATGTGTGGAGCTCAGATTAACTAGGAGTAGGAGAGGGATCAGAAGATAGTAACCACTGACTGGTTAAAATTTCAGTTTGGCATGAGCAGAAACTTCTCATTAAAACAAACAAGCAAACAGGTCAATATGAGGTCAAGAGCAGAAAATTAAATTGTAGAGATTGTAGGAGCGTTTTTCGTGCTGAGGTCAGATGGGAGAAACAAAGTTAAGGGAGTGATGTGACATCTCTAGCCCATGCTTAAGTGCCTGCAGTCATTTACCTGGTCCAATCCGGGCACCCAAAACGTCAGTAACTCTAATATTGGCTGCGAGGGTTCTGTTTTGGTTTTACTGTTTTTTTGTTTTTGTTTTTGTTTGTTTGTTTGTTTCTTATTTCTTTTCCACTTCTGGGTCCTTTTAAAAATTATTTGATGTCTTAGGTACTTGCTTCAGTGATATGAGTGTGCCTCCTGGGGATGGGTAGATTTTTCTGGGTTATTTTTAACATTTCAAGCCTGACACTTCTCTGATCTACTTGATCTCTTTCTGTCTCGTTTATCATTAACAAACAAATTTCTATTCTAGGTTGATCTCAGCTAGGTTGTTCTGTTAATGACTACAATCCTACTGTGTTATTTATGCCAACACTTAGCTTCTGGCCCTCAACAGGGAAAGCGTCTTTGGGTAAACGCTATTTTCAGCATTTGCTTTGCTCTGTCGCCGTTTTAATGTTAAATAATAAAACACTTGGATTGAGCATTTTCCCTCTGTTCTCTCCTAGGGCTTAGTAAAATTATGGAAATCTTTACTTGGAATTCATTGCAAATGTATACAATCAGACTGATAACTGATGGTCCTCACGGATGACTGCTTTAAAACAAGCCTTTGGCCCATTTTGATTGAAGACTTAAGAAATGCTACCAATGCTATGGTTCTAATTATATTTACCTTAGTCATATCCATATTGATTCTTAAAAATACTAATATGGGAGTTAAAATTACTTTAATAGTCATAGTTTTAAAAATAAGCTGCAAAGGACAGCGTTTGCCTTTATTATAATATTTAGGGCTTGCAGTGAGGACATGAAATTTCTTATATCTTTAAGTTGGAGTTGCAATGGGTGGGACTCTATCTTGAATTCACAGAAGATGGATTTCTCCACATGAATACGTGATACTAAGGATTTCACTGTTTATGCCTTATTTGTGCAAGTGTCATTAAATCAAATGGACGTTATTCTATCTCTCTGTTCTTCCCTCTTGCTGCTTTCTGTATGTCACCTATGCCTACAGGGTTAAGGGACGTGTCACAATCCCAAACAAAAGCAAGAATCTTCTCTTTCTTAGGCAATAATACTTTTCAAAATAAAATAAAAGATGATGTCACCGAAATATCTAAAATATTCTAGGCAATCATCATTTTACAGATAATAGATTCCAGCATTCTTTATCATTTCTATTAAAGGTAGTTCTTATTTTTGTTCATTAATACTAAAAACATGTTAGAGGAGAGGCACAATTATTGTAAATATAATGTTTTTGCATTCATAAATATACTAACAAGATTTGCTAACCCTTATTTGTTCTATTTCTGTATAATTTACAAAAATCGATGCCATTCAATAATATCAATAGATAGAAGCCTATGGCAATGTTCTCATAGATATTTATGTGAACATTGCCTGTTTGTTTTATCATCAAGCATTGTAGAATTAATAATTTCCTCCATTTTTACTCATTGGAATACATTTAACGTGAAGTGACCTTTGATACAGATTTTCAATTCCTCTGGAACTTGCTTTAAAAATAACTAAAAGGATTAATGAGTTCTTGTAGTTTTATCAAGCAGGGTATTTCTGGTTGTAGAGATTTTTTCGTAAGTAGAACAAATTATGGTCTTAAAAATAATAAAGCAAAAAAAAAAGATTGGCTTAAACAATAATTTTGCATTTTGATGAGTACGAGATCAGACAATTAATTTTGCGAACTCATCTTAGAAAAGGTGCTACACACCTCATAGCTGCATATCACTATGGTCACCTTCCAAGTCCTCCCCTTGGGAAGCTGTGCACCAATGTCAGTGCCTAGTCCACCCTTCAAAGCAGTTTTGAAACTCTTTTTCTGGAATGGCCATCAGAGCTGTCATAAGGTTATGACACCTTATCAGGTTGTTTGTACAGGGCTGCCAATGTAAGCTCACAGTGGCAAGTTCGTGAACTTAATTGTCAGATTCTGAGTATGATGACAGCTCTGAGTATGATAACAAATTTAGAATGCATAATATGTGGTACGCAGATACATGCTATTGCAGGCTAAAAAACTTCATACCTGCTAGTATCTAATTGTTTTTGTTTGTTTTTTTTTTTTTTTTGCTTTTTGGTATGTGGGTAGCTCCCTGGCTGGGAATCGAACCCAGGCCAGAGCACTGACAGCGCCAGCGCTGAAGCCTTAAGCCACTACACCATCAGGGAACTCCCATCTAATTGTTAAAAGTGCTATTTCATGTTACGTAACTTTCTAAAATCATTTTTAAATACCCCTGTCCTTTTATCTATAGATGACCCCACTCATGTTTATGCAAAAGAACATGTAATTAGAAATTCCCAGAACTTTTACTAAATTTAATAGTTACTGTAATCATAATATAAAAATGGTTTTTATTTAATTTGCTTAACTCAAAGGGATATTGATTAACACTGGGGCAACTGAGATTATTAATCTTATTAAAAATTAATTTACTATGATAGAAAGTTAAAATGTATATTTATTAGTGATAAATACATTAAGGTTTTATGAAAGTCTTGAAAAATCAATAATGTAAATTCTCATTTTTATCATAATCTGGTTCAATAGAGTATATCTCACAATATATTAGAAAAATATTACAGAAGTTAAAATATTTATGACCACAGGTAAGGAAAACTTTACTTATGTTCTGAGTAAATGGAATAGATAGAACTTACAATAAAATTCTGCTGGAGTAATTGCCATACCCATATATGACAGCTGTCCAGAAAGTATCCAGCCATGTAATACAAAAAATAGAGGCATTTATGGCTGGATTTTTTTCAGACAGCCCTCATATAAGTGCATATTATACATTAGACATATGTTATCTGTATGGAAAATAGCTTCTGTGAAACCAAATGAAGTGAACTTTTAAATAAAGCTGTTTCTCTTCATGAACTTAAACTGTTCACAAGCTTAAAAAATTATGGAATATTTTGTAGTAGTCACTTTCAGTCTTGCGCTTGATATATGATAGTTGGCTATGATGTGGCAATAAAGGGGATGTCAAAGAGTTAACATTCTGTTGACATAACAATATAGAGATTCACAAGAATACATCGACTTGGATTTTTTTTAACCAAGATGTCTTTTCATATAAATAAGATTAAGTGCATATGGTTTACAGAAGTTTTCTTTTCTGATTAATCAACACCATATTTGTTTTTTAAAGCACATTGAAAAAAATACATTTATTGAAAGGTAAATACTTATGAATATTTGACTATTTTTATCCTATTAAATTCATCTGTGTTTGATTCAATCATCACTGTTTTATGCTTATCTAGTTTTATTTGTTTTTAAGCTGTTTATGGTGGTTGTTCTTTTTATATATAATTACATAATATAAATAATGTAACATGTTATATAATATATCTATATATTATTTATTAATGTATATACTATATTATGACATATTATATATTATCTAATAAAACATAGCAACATATAATTAAAGTTAATTTATATTAAAATTTTTAAACAAAACATATAAATAGGAAAACAAATATAAATATTATACAGTGAAACTAGGTTGAATTATTTTTGAAAATGCAAATTAAGTTCACACTCTTACAAAACAAGCTGAGATAATATCCTGGATCCTTTTATTTCCAGTGCAAAGTTTGCCCTATTAAATTAGGCTGCTCTCTCACTGTAATTGGAAGTGAATATGGCGCATCTGCTTGTTTTTCATGAAATTACCCATTAGAATAAACTTCCAAAACTTCATGTTTTGGCTATTATTCTCTATTAGTGTTGGTGAAAAATGGTTTTATTCATTTTATATTCTATAACAGTTATACATATATAAATTTTTATTTCTATTATATCATTTGATTTCACAACAATTTAAAATTGTTTAGAATATTGTATACAGAGGGTGCCAAAAATGTATACACATTTTAAGAAAGGAAAAAACTGTACTAAAATGGTAATACTCAATATATACCAATAACAAAAGATGAATACAAGTCATGTTTGACCTCTGCTATTCTAAGAGGTGCTCAATGTGTATATTTGTGTTTTTCGTAATACATAGATAACATCGCTTCTAATGTGTATACATTTTTTGGAACCTCTGGTATTACGAAAACAATTATTATTTTCTGATTTCCTGTATTGGATTATACAATTTTGATATTTGTCTATGAAATTAACACACAGATTCCTTCTTTCCTTTTCTTTTTTCTTTTTTTGCATTTCATGGTTTTATTGAATTATCATTAAAAATTCCCAGAAGTGAAATTACCATTTCTAAATGTACCAACTTAAAATATCTAACATCACATTGAACAATAACTTGTTTAGTCCCATTGGGAAAATAGGATTTCTAAAACTTAGGCTTGATTAGATAATATCGCTGCACAGTAATTTAATTCTGCTGTGTTTTGTTAAACCACTAATTGTCCCCTATTTTCTGTTTGTTACTATTTATATAGACGGTACTTGTTTGGATTTACTTGTATCATTATCATTCGTTCTATTTGTTCACCATGCTATCTTGCATTCCAGACTGCCCTTCTAGAATTATTTCTTTCCATACGTCTTCCTTAAATTTCCTGTAGTGTTGTTCTTTGGTTTTAGTTTGTTGTTGTTGCGTTGTTGTTTTAATCTGTGATTTTTTCCCATTTTTGTTCCTGAACTTTAGGTATGTTGCATGTACAATTCTTATTGAATTGTTTTGTTTTGTTTTTCCTCAGATTATATCTTCCTGGGCTTGTGATTCTTTTATAATGGATCTCTCCTTTCCTACTGTCTTGATGTTCCTGCAGCTTTGTGTATATTTATTTCTTTCACTGTGCTTGAGATATTTTGTTTTCCCTGAATCTGTGATTTCACATATTTCATCAACTTTAGATAATTATTACTTTGAATGCTGTATTTTTTTAAATTAAAAAAACATGTTTTCAGCACTAACCTTATCTGTACATTTGGTTGAATATTTCTCAGAATTTTCTGTACTGAAAATAGTTTCCTTAATATTCAGTTTCTCACTTTTAACTGAAAATTTACTACACTTGATCTTAGTCAAAGGGCCAAGAAGCGATTTAACTGAAAATTTATTTCTCACTTCTACTTACTAATTTCTCCACACTGATATATTTTCAAATTCCCTCCTATTCATCAGTTTTTTTGATGACTCAATAATTTCAGGGGGAGAAAAGATTTTCTACAGTCACCATACACACACACACACTTTAAAAAAATATTCCTTTATTCAAAATTTCTTTTCTCTCATACTCACTAACAAAACGACTCTCTTAAAGCTTGCTAATAAACAGATCTAATGGCCTTTGTTCAGTCTGTAGGTACGGAGAACGCTCTTGAGGCAGTATTTGGCCAGTCTTCAGTCTCGCCTGCCCAAAACTGTACCTTGACCTTTGTTGAGGGTCCACTCTCCTGATCCTCCTACCTCTTTAGTTTTCTTTCCTTGGCTAATCTTTTACTATGCTATAAATTCTCCCATATTCAGCCTGTGCATTCTTTCACATGTCGCTTCTTTCCATGCTGTTAGACACAATCTTTAGGCTGATGACTACAATTTGGTTTCCAGATCTAAGTCGAAAACTGTAGGGTACCATAGCTGTGTGTCTCATCATCCTCTTACGGTTATCATTTCGGAGTGTTTAGACTAATGATAGCAATTAAAATCTTCCCAAAGAGCAAGTCTTTTCTCTTACATTTATCATTTCAATAGTCAGGTAATTTTATTTTCATATTAGACTGTGTAGGAAACATTTATGATTTTGCCTGACCAAAGTGTCTTTGTATCAAAACTTCCTCGTTAGCAGGGGCGTACAACCTCTGGCCCAGGACGGCTTTGAGTGTGGCCCAACACAAATTTTTAAAAGCATTATGAGATTTTTTGCGACTTTTTTTTAGCTCATCAGCTATCATTAGTGTGAGTGTATTGTATGTGTGGCCCAAGACAATTCTTTCAATGTGGCCCAGGGAAGCCAAAAGTTTGGACACCAATGCTCTAGACATTCTTCCAAAGGGCTAAATAGAAGATTCAGACGAGGCTAACAGAAATCTCCACTGAGGTTTAAAAAACTGGATAAGAAAGAAAAAAAAGTTTTTTTTTTGTTTTTTTTATTACATGGAAGTCTACACAAGTTTGATGTCATACCTTCTAGAACAAGCTGAGTGAAGAAAGGTTGGGATAATATGGCAGAGAGAGAATAAAATTTAATTCTCCAGTTCTAGTCCTGCCTATGGCTGGCCAGTAACTCACCTGTCCCATTTTTTTTTTAGCTGGAGAATAAAATATTATCTCTTGGCAATTCAGCAATTGTGAATATGATTGTTTTTTCATGCAAAGAAATAATGCTCAAAACAACAAAAAAATCCTAAAAGTTTTTTTTGGAGAATCTAGAGAACATTGCCTCTCTTTTTATTAAATCCTCTGTATATACTCATGTGTTGTTATATAATTTGCAACTAGGACTCCCAAATTTTAAATTAGAGGCCTGTCTTAAATGAGAGGCCTATTCTTCATATCAATTCTACAATGAAATATGATGCATTCACTTGACAATACCATAGAGGCTAGTCCACTTTATCAAACAAAGTTTATGACACTGCTACCTGGTACTTTTTCTTATACTAGGAATAATACACCGATTTCCATGGAATTATAAATAAGTAACATTTTGGCTAGCATTCTCAGCAACAGTTTGTCGTTTCCAGAAATTACATTGGCATTCGTATCGCTGAAACATTAAGCACTGGTTTCCAGGTGTTACTCTAAATAGAAATGAATTTTTCCTGCCAGAAAGTGTTTTACAGTCTCCTTCCTAATGTGTTCGTTTATGAATTTGGAGCTGAATTTCCAGAGACAATGCAGCTCATGTGGTAAGTTTAGAGAAAAAGAGAGCTGCCATAGCTCAAAGTCATAGCTACTGTCCCCCGGAGAGTATTGGAGACAGGAGAGCTTCTTATATAAATCAGTTTGTTGCCTTGGTGTACACACATCGAACTTTGAGCATGTGCATGTACAAAGACTAAGACTTACCGAAGTCCCTAAGGTAGAAAGCAGATACCAAAGCATAGAGCAGAAATGGTAGAACTAGGGGAAGGAAAACAAAGCGATACCTGTGTGAGTGAATTTGACTACAGCTATGTTTTTATATTTCCTACAGAAATTGTCACATTATGTCTTATGGGAGGAAACCAGAGACGTCTGTTTGAAAACAAACTCCACACTCTATGTACAAATGGAGATTGAGTAAGCCTTATTTTATTAGATTTTATTACAATGTGGGATTAATCATAAACAACACATCTTTTTATTTCTTTAACAAGTATCAAGTTTAAAAACCCCACTCTACATAGTGTTATGTCTCTGAGCCTAGTAAACCCAAATGATCAAATTGATAGTGCCTTGAGTAAGAAAAGTCAGGCAGTAATTTCCACTTGTATTGTAACAGCTATTTTTATAAGCCTAATAACTAGTGCTCTGAAAGAACACGCACAAGGAAATTTTGGTACCTGTTTCAGAGGAAGGCCTCAAAATTGTTATCACATCTGCTTTCTCAAGATATATATCAGCTTAATAAAAGTATTTACTATATGTCAAATGTTGATGCATTTCAAAGCATTGAAAAAAGAAGAAAAGAGGGAAAAAAAGCAGAACTAAGCAGATGACATATCCTGGCTCATTTCCCAAAACAAATGCAATAAACAAGATATGTGAGTGATAATATCACCATCACCCTTGTATGGAAATGCTGGAGATGTGTTAAAGGGGGCTTTGCTTATTAACGATTTTAATAGGCTTCCTTAGAGCTTTAATTAGCTAGAGATCCAAGTAGTAGCTGACAGCGAGCTGAATCTCTTTTCTTGAGTTAAAGTCAAACTAATTAAATTCCAGAAGGAAAACATTTTCCTTCTTTCCTTCTAGCACGTTAATAGTCATCTTTGCTTAGCAAAAAAATAAAATACAATTTAAAAAGTTAATTAATTAATAGGGAGTCTGATGGCTTGAAAATAATATAAACAAATAATTTGTAGTTGTGAAATAGTGATGAACCAATTTTTTTATTAAGAAGTTTAAATTTTTCAGTCAGTCATCACAAATTTGGTTGTATAAAAATCAATCCCTGTTAGGTCATGTATAGCTCAAGGAATTCAGCAGTTTTTGTTTGTTTGTTTGTTACGATCCTAGTGTAATATTAATGCTTTCTTTGGATATTTTCTGCACATGTTTAAATATGTATAGCATATAAAATATAAGTTTTAATGTGTTCTTAAGAACTATAGTTACATGAACACACAAACACACACCAGATGTTTCTGGATTTCTTTAAAAAGACCAGTATCAAAGGTGATGAATCATACATATTAGTTATATATGCATAGACTATAACAGATTCAATAAAAACATATATAGCTATCCTATAAAAATACCAAGTAAAATTTTCTTAGAAAGTGAAATTAAAATTTTATCAACTGATTATTTTAAAGAATCATTTGTTTCTTAAGGAGATGCTATATTATTTATTTAACATTCGTAGTTAACAGAAATAAAGATATACTATCAAAATTGCAAAATATTATGTTGCTATGAGAGATCTTTGGGTATCATTTTCTTATTCTTAAAAATATTTTTTTTTTCTTTTTTTAACAAAAATCTCAATCTCCACCTGGGATTCTGCTCTTCTAAGCACTGCTGACTGGGCGGCAGGATATTGGACCCCATGCTATAGCCACAGTTGGGCCAATAGGACTTGCTTTCTTGTCAATAGGATTTGTGGCTCAGACACGCTAGTGGTGATCTTGAACTTGATATGAAACTTAAGCTATGAAAGTCACATTGGTCCACTGCAAGGAAAAACAACATTCAATAACAGCAAGATGATCTGTACAGGAATTTAAACAAGTGATACAGGCATACGAAGCAAATAGAAATTAGGGAATTGTGGAGAGAGAAAGAAATAAAGAGAAAGAAAGAGAGAATAACTTTTAACTGTTTTTTGCTGTTCTTTTAAGCACTGTTCCCTTCCTTCTTCTCTTGCTTCGTAAGCCTGTTGGGTACTCTTTCTGCTTCCTTTCTTCCTTCCTTCCTCCCTTTTTTCTTTCCTCTCTTCTTCCTTCTATCTTTCTCTCCATCACTGTTTTTTCTAAAAGTGCTATTATTTCATGTTTATTCTAAACTATATTCACATAACTTACTATCCCCTTTTGATAGTTCTCTTTTACTTCATATTTTTCCTCTTTTTTTTTTTTGGTGCTTTTTTCTAGCTTAACTTACCTTTTATCAACTGTCTCTTTTGCCTTTAATTTATTTTGCTCTTTGTTCAATGACATCTTAATTAATGGGCCTCACTTATTTAAAGGAATCCACCGAACATGAATGATGAGATTCATTTAAGGTACCTAGCATCTCTAGTATCAGTTTTTCAGGTAATTATGGTTCCCTACCCTTTTCCTTCAGGTCAGGTCATGTTATTGCCCAAACTTTCTAATCTAGGCTAATTAACTCTGCATGTTTTTTTCCCCCTGTATTTCATATTCTCTACACCATCTCTAATACAATGATCTATTTTGCTATATTTGAAAAATTCTTCTCGTGATTATATCTTCCCTCATGCAATGAGAGAACTTTTAACATTTTTTCTAGTTGTTTCCAAGCTTTCAAAGTTGTTAAATTTTTACTAATTTTCAATTACTATGTTTCTCAATTACTCTGCCTCCTACTTCTTCAATAACATTGTCTTGGTCTCCACTTAGAGACTTAAGTATATTTCTTAACTATTGTCTGCTTTCATTATTTCTTTTGTAAATTGAGATAAATGAGTATCTGTCTTGGGCTATTGTGATGATTAGGAGAATAAATGCAAAGTTTAAAAAGAAATGCTTAACACATAATATGCACTCAATCAGTATTACCTATTTATTATCATTTCCTCAAACAAAAGAAGTATTTAAGTCTTTTTTCATTAGATACGCTTTACTACCCTTTAGTCAAATGTTGGTTAATGTCACCCATTTTTATATCTTCAGCAAGGATTTTTATTTTTAATTTTAAGAGTTTTTCTTTTTTCATCTTAGTAAATAATTAACAACTTATCTTTCCAATATTCTACCGTAAGATGTCATTGTATTAATAACAAATGCAATTTATTTGTCATTATATAAATTGATTTTATATTAACACATAGGTAAGCATTTTAAATCTAGCTATAAAAAAGTATTAAGCAACTTACATTAAACTTCTCATCATATTAAAACACTGGAGATACAGAGATAAGTAAGAAAAGATCCATGAACATAAGCGATGCAACATACAGTGAGAAAGAGACATTAAAGAGAAATCTAATGTAGTCCAAATACCTTTCTTCTCCACGTCAGCATCAAGATTTAAGTTTTGTTTGCTGCTTGTCTTGAACTTTTCCTCTGTGAAAAGTTTTGCTGAATTACTTTTGCCCCATACTCCAATGTGTGTCACCCTCTTTCCTCTGTCTGGAAGTTGCAATGATGATCAATGTGATAGAGGGATGCACTCTCGCCATACAAACCAGCAAAGAGCTAAAGTATGCCAAGTCCCTCTTCCTCTTTTTTCTGATACCTTTATTTTTCTGCCAAAACTATCAGAACTATCAGAACTCATGTATATAAATATTTTGCTCAATGTTTGGACACCAATTCGGGAGGGAATTATATTGTAATTACTTTATAATTCCTTCCTGAAGCACTTGATAGACTCATAATTCTGAGTCTCTACCTTAAGATAGAGAATATCATTCACGATTCTTTATTTCTTTTATTGTCCATTCACGTCCACTCAGCTTTTTGAAAAATTAGCATCTATGATCATACACTTTAACTGTTGTCCTAAATTTTGACCCAGTTTGAAGAAAAATGATGTATCCACCATAGTAAAGTGTTATCAGTAGCATTCATATTGCCACAACCTATCAACAGTTGAAGCCCTGTCTTGCAGAAATTCTCCATGATATTTGACACTATTGAGAGTTCTTGGCTTCATGCAGAAAAGAATTCAAGTGTGAGCCAGACAAAAGAACAAAAGTAGTTTATTGTGAGGTAGTCCACTCAACAGGCAGAGTAGAAGATGCCTTTAGGCAAGAGACAGCCCCAACCGTCCTTAAGTCTGTGGTTTTTATTAAACTTTTTAATATGGGAATAAAAGGGAAGAATATTCTTATTAGTTCTTGGATGGAGTGAACTGTTCCTGGAATTTGAAATATACCACTTTTTTGTCCTTATATGGTTCTCTCTGGGGGTGTCAAGGGGCTGGCGTGTAGCATGTAGCATGGGGATATATTACAATGACCATATAAGGTGGCTGAAGGTTATTTGGAGGTAAATGTAATAGTCACCTTAGTCTTGACTGGTTTGGGATGGTTTTCTTGTCCTTTGTCTTCAACTGGGGGTTAGTGGTTTTTCTTGGACTTTCCCCCCTTCCCCCCCTCTATAGCAACTCTATGGCATCTTTCTCTTCTTACCTAATTCTTTCTCTATTATCATTTATTCTGTGACAGTGAGTTCTTTGCTGTCTTTTGTCCACGAAAATGTGTCCTTTTCTGGAATCTACCTTTGGGTTACTCTCTTTTGTTTCTCAACCTCATTTCAGTAACTAACTTATTTGCCTCTGTGCTGCTATAGAAATATGAACACACATCTTTTTTTTTTTACACTAAAATGAACTGAAGTTTTTTAATATGTTTACATGGCTATGTTTCTCACTAGAATTTAAGTTTCTTTGAGACAAGGACTTCGTTATATTCATCATTGTATCTTAAATACTTAGCATGTTGTTAGGTACACAGAGAGGGACAATAAACTTTTGCTGAAATAAATTGAACCAAACATTCAATTTATTTTGTATGGATAAACCAGAGAAAGTCCACAATTTGAAACATTTTATAATAAAGAAATAAATTATTTGCACACAAAAATGTAAACACTAAAAATATTTTGAAAAAGAAAAGAGTAACAGAATGGGAATAATAATTTTTCACAAACCTAAGATATAAATAGACCAACATAAGTAGGAAGGATTATTCGGATTCAAGACACTGAAATGTATTAAAGTGCTTTTCACCTTGGTTACTTTTTTTTTCTCTCTAACTTTACATTCTTCCTTTCAATCACTCTAATGAATTAGGAATATTTTTAAAAAGATTTGGGTTAAGCTATAATTTTGAGTGTATGGAAATTTAACATTATACAATTGCAGAGTTTTCCATGCACACATTGCAGAGAAAATGAAATGCTGGCTTGCAGCTAGAGCATAATAGATCAGGTTGGCAATGGAAAACCATTTAGTAAATTTACACAAGTGAATTTACCCAAGTGAGAGTTTTTCAGGTGAAAATATGAGAAAATGGAGCCAAATTCTCATTATATGTCTCAGGACATTTGATATTACTTATACTTTAGATAAATAAGAATATTAAAATTACTCCTTTAGGCTAACTTGAGTAAATGAATGAATAAGTAAGTTTTTTTTAAGTACCTTTTTGAAATTATGGAATTTACAGATAGAAATAAATTTAAAAGACAGGGCCTCTGGCCTTCATTATAAAAGAACCTAGTAAATTAACTGGGAACACAGCAGGGCTTTATTATCAAGGAAGAAATTAGATCAACGTCTTTTTAAACACAATTTTAGAAACTGTGAGTTCACCAGAAGGCAAAGTAAAAAATATAGTTGGCTGCCAAAGAACAGAATTCATTAACTCTTACTGGTTCTCTAGTAATGTTCTTTCATTTCTTTTTCTTTCTCTTCTATTTGGCACTGATTCCTAGCATTTTCTACTTAGTACAAAGGGCTAGGACTATAGTAATCTTAAAAAAAAATAGGAATTACAATTAATTATTTTTTATTCAAGAGATAATTAACCAGTATGCAAGCTGGTTTATTTAGTTCTTCACCATTCGTTTTATTTACAAATTATTTCCTTCTCCCTTTCTGCCAAGTTTTACTATTGTCACATACTCTACAATGATGAATAAGGCAAAATATCTTTTGTCAAGGTGTGCATGGGCTGAATGGTCATATTTTCTGAAAAAGTTTCACGGTTAACTCTGAAGATCTACAAAGGGATGAGAAAGGCTGGCAACTGAAGCAAACAAATATTTAATGAGTTGTAAATGGTATAACAGTAGTATGAAAAAAGTGTTTCCTTTTTTTTTTCAATTGACATATATTTGACATACAATAATTTTTTTAGTTTCAGGTGTATATCACAGTGATTCAATATTTATATATATTACAAAATGATCCACAATAATTCTAGTTACTGTCACCATACAACTTTATTACAATATTATTCACTATATTCCCTAAGGTATACATTACATTCCCCTGACTTATTTATTTTATAACTGGAAGTTTGTACCCTAATTCCCTTCACTTATTGTATCTGCCCCCACCACCCCATTATAGTAACCAGCAATTGTTTCCTCTATCTATAACTCTCTTTATTTTGGACTACATTAAATTTTACAACTGATTATATCAATTTTGTGTTAAAAATCTATGTAACATTAATAAAGAAGTGCTTATATAAAATGAACTTTCTTAATAAAAGCTACACTAATAGTTTGCTCTTTTTAGGGGCTATTAAAATACTTTAACCTCATAGGAGATTATGATATATTTGTTTTAAATTTAATTTGTTGCTTATTTTTAACAATGCCATAGATAATATTTTCAACTTTGGGGGGAATGCTGAGTGTACAAAAATTTGCATTTCCTTATCAGATTCATAAAAAACAGGTATTTTACCTTCCTTCAATATTTTCTAACAATTTAAAATAGTGAGGCAATCAAGGGGCTAAGACACAGTGGTGAGAGACTTGAAAAACAGTGAATGCATTTTCTTGTATTAATCAAATGTATCTCTTTCCTTTTCTCACCTTATGTGCTTTGCTTTGCTTTTTCTTTCCTATTTTGTCTTTCTCTTCCATATTGTCTCCTACCTTTCAGTTCTCTTATTCACTTCCTATACTTCCTTCCTTACTATCCCTTTGAATAAGAGTTTCTGTTTCTGAAAATACTCATTTCTATTTATAGTATTAATCAAAGCAAAGTGAAATTTGAATAAGTGAGAGATCTTCGCTATACCACTATGCTACAACCTCACTTTTTTCATGAGAAGGTACAGTAGAGTATTCCTAAAGTCTCCTCTAGTCTTAAATATTCTAAAACATTTGGAAAATGTACTCCCTTAGAAGTACTGATATGATAATGGTAAGATTGTGCACTAAAAGTGATGACATATGATGAATCTATTAAATAAATAGATAAATAGAAAATACGTGGGGCTGTTCGAAGAAAACAATGGTTTCATTAAAAGCTTAGGATAATTTGAGTCAACCTAGGAGGAAAAAAAAAAAAACTAATCAATTTATCAGTATATCCATATCTACTTTATTTGATGATTTTACTCTGGTTTTTAAATTCATCCTGATTTAATGAAACACTTTTATAAAAATTATACCTTCGGATTTCTCAAAGAAAGGGATTTATTATAGCACTATTATTTAACTATAATATTATTATTTTTTATTGAATTTCCTAATATACTAATTTTCTCATATGTCTCAGCATTATCCTAATTACTTTATACACATTAACTCACTTAATTTTATAATGGTCCTGTAAATACAGCGAATTTTATTTCTCTGTGTTCACTAAAACACAGACGCATTAAACCTATTCTAGTATTTATGTTCATTTTCCAGCTCTTTTTAAAAAAATTGTTATTTCAAACATTTTCTTTAAAAATTGTATATTTATGTGTTTCAAGCAAGATGACAGGGTAGGGAAAAGTTGTGCTGACTGCTTCCCATGACCTCATTAAAATTCAACTAAATTACAGAACAATCATCCTTGAGAATCATCTGAACACTATCTGAGCAGAACACCGACAATTAAGGATATAGAGAAAAGGCCGAATTAAGATTGATAGGAGGAGCAGAGACACAAAACAGACCTGCCTGACACCTACCTGTAGTGGTTGAGCCTACACAGGGCATTCCTGGAGCACACAGTGCAGGCAACTAGGAAGACTGTGCTGCTGGGCTATAAAGAACATCTCCTTTATAAGGCACCTGGCAAAGACTGAGAGACACAGGAGATCTTCGTAAAATGGAGAAACAATCACAGAGAAGCAGCCAAGGTGAGGGGGGGAAATGTCCCAAATGAAAGAACAAGAGGAAACTCCAGAAAAAGAATGAAATAAAATAGAGACAAACAATTACCAGAGACAGAGTTCAAAACATTGGTTATAAGGATGCTCAAGAAACTTAGTGAGAATTTCAACAAGGAGATGGTAAACATAGAAAAGGACATAGAAACAATGTTTTTAAATTCAGAAATAAAGAATACAATAACTGAAATGAAGAATACACTAAAAGAAACACTTTGAGATAAATGAAAATGAATACACAATGACCCAAAATTTATGGGACAAAACAAAATCAGTCTTACGAGAGAAATTCATAGCAATATAGGCCTACCATGAGAAACCATCTTACATATAAATGAACAACGTAATCTTACTTTTAAAGAAACTAGAAAAAGAACATCAAACAAAGCCCAAAGTGAGTAGAAGGAAGGAAATAATAAGAATCAACGCAGAAATAAATGAAATAGAGTCAAGAAAACAACCCAAAAGATCAATGAAACCAATGGCTAATTCTTTGAAAAAGTAAACAAAATTAATAAACCTATAGCACAACTCACTAAAAGAAAATAGAGAGGACCAAGAAAAATAAAATTAGAAATGAAAGAGAAACTGATAAATGACCCCACAGAAATATAAAAATTATAAGAAAATACTTTGAGCAATTACACATAAAAAAAATTGGACAACTTAGAAGAAATGGATAAATTTCTAGAAACATACAATTCCAAGACCAAATTAAGAAGAATAAGAAAATATGTACCCATGCATTAATACTAATGAAATTAAATCAGTAATAAAAAAATCTGCCAACAGACAAAAAACCTGGACTGGATGAATTCAAGGGTTAATTTTACCAAACATTCAAAAAAGAATTAACCCCTATTCCAAAATACTCAAGAGCAGAGAAAGCTTCCAAACTTATTCTACAAGGCCACTATTACCCAAATTTCCAAAGAAGACAAACACATTATAAGAAAATAAACAAACAATTTTGAGAACACTATGCAAAAATTAATTGCATTTCTATATACCAGTTGTTACTGGCCAAATAGGATCCCCACCTAAATTCATATGTTAAAGTCCCAATCCTTAGTACCTCAGAATGTGACTCTATTTGGAGATAGGTCCTTTAAAGAGTATATTATGTTAAAAGGAGGCTTTTATGGTGTACCCTAATCCAATCTGGCTGGTGTTGTGATATGAAAAGAAAATTTTGACACAAAGAGCAACTTCAGGAATGCACTTGCATAGAGTAAAGACCATGTGAGGACACAGAGAGAAGATAGGTATCTGCAAGTCAAGGAGAGAAGCCTCTGAAAAAAAATCAGACCTGCAGGCATCTTGATCTTGGACTTAGCCTCCAGCAGTGGGACAAAATAAATTCATGTTGCTTAGACACAAACAAACAAAACCTATAAGCCAATATCCCTGGTGAAGATAGATGCAAAAGTTGTCAACAGAATATTAGAAGACCGAATTCAGCAATACACTGAAAAAGATCATACACCATTATCCAGTGGGATTTATTCCTGGGATGCAAGGTTGGTTCAATATTCATAAATCAATTAACATGATACACCACATATATAAAAAATAAAAATCATATGATTTTATCAATAGATGCAAAAAATGTTGAACAAAGCCTAGCATACACCTCTGATAAAAAAACTTTCAGCAAAGTGGGAATAGAAGAAAAATATCTCAACACAATAAAGGCCAGATATAACAAACCCACAGCTAACATCATACTCAATGATGAAAAGCTAAAAGCATTTTTCTTAAAGTCAGGAATAAGTGAAAGATGTCTACTTTCACCACTTTTATTCAGTACAGTATTGGAAGGCCTAGCCACAGCAATCAGACAAGAAAAAAAATAAAGGTATCAAAATTGGAAAGAAAAGAATAAATCTGTCATTATTTACAGGTGACATGATATATAGAGATAACCTAAAGCTTCCACCAAAAAACTATTAGAACTGATAAATAAATTTAGTAAAGTAGCAGAATATAAAATTAATATTGAGAAATCAGTTGCATTTTTATACACCAATAATGAACCATCAGAAAAAAAAATTAAGAAAACAATTCCATTTACAATTGCATTAAAAAATTAACCTAGAGATAAATTTAGCAAAGGAGGTAAAAGGCCATACTTAGAAAATTATAAGACATTGAAGAAGATACAAATAAATTGAAGCATATATCATGATCATGCATAAGCAAAATTAATACTATTAAAATGTCCATACTATCCAATGAAGTCTATAGATTCAATGTAACCCCTTCAAAATATCAATGGCATTTTTCACAGAACTAGAACAAATAATTCTAAATTTTATATGGAACCACAAAAGACCCCAAATACTCACAGAAGTATTGGAGAAGAAAAGTTGGAGGTATCATACTACCTGATATCCAACTATACTAAAGGAGCATGGTACTGGTATAGAAACAGACACATGGATGAATTCAAGAGAAAAGAAAGCTCAGAAATAAACCCAAGTGTATATGCTTATTTAATCTATGAAAAAGGAGGCAAGAATATACAATCAGGTAAACACAGTCTCTTCAAAAAATGGTGTTGGGAAAATTGGATAAATACAAGCACACACACACAAAAATGAAACTGGGCCACCTTTTTACACCACATATAAAAATAAATTAAAAATAAAGACTTACATGTAGGACTTAAAACTATAAAACTCCTAGAATAAAACATTGGCAGTAAATTCTCTGACATTGCTCTTAGTGATATTCTTTTCTGATATATCTCCTTGGGAAAGAGAGGAAAAGAAAAAATAAACAAGCAAGACCACATCAAAGTGAAACTTTTTGCACAGCAAAGGACAGCATCAACAAAATAAACAGACAGTGTACTGAATGGGAGAAAATATTCACCAATGATCCATCGGATAAGGGGTTATACTATCCAAAAATATCACAAAAAATTTTACAACACAATACCAAAACCCCCCAAACAACCCAATTAAAAAAATGAGCAGAGGACCTGAACAGACAATTCTCCAAAGAGAATATACAGATGGCCAGTAGACATTTGAAAAGATACTCAACATCATTCATCATCAGAGAAAGGCAAATTAAAACCACAATGAGATATTACCTCATACCTATCAGGATGGCTATCATCAAGAGGTAAAAAAATAAGTGTTGGCAAGGATGTGGCGAAAAAGAAACCCTCATCCATTGTTGGTTGGACTGTGAATTGATGCAGCCACTATGGAAAACATTTTGATGGTTCCTTAAAAAATTAAAAATAGAACTACCTTATGACCCAGCAATTCCACACCTGGGTATTTAGCTGAAGAAATTCAAAACACTAATTCAAAAAGATATATGCATTCCTATGTTCACTGCAGCACTGCTTGCAATATCGAATGTATGACAGCAACTGAAATGCCCATCAAGAGATAATTGGATAAAGAAGAAATGGCATATATATATATATATATCTCACACCAAAAAACAAAACAGAAGTAGACTAAAGAACAAAGTGACCATTACTAGATAGGTAAGGAATTGGGGGGTTGTATGAAACAAGTGAAAGGGTTAAGAAGTACAAATTGGTGGTTACTAAACAGCCATGGAGATGTAAAGTACAGCATAGGGAATATAGTCATTAACATTGTAATAGCTCTGTAGTTAGTGCCAGGTAGATACTAAACTTACTGAAGGCATTACTTCATAAATTATATAAATGTCTAGTCACTATGTACACCTGAAATAAATAGAAAATAATATTGAATGTTAACTATAATTTTAAAAATTAACAATGTAAAAGAAATTGACTTATCTGGTTTTGGGATAATTTTTTTAACTCTATATTTATGTTACAAAGCTTCAGAAACATTTTTCTTCTTAGAATCACTCTTACAAGAAATATACACACTTTTAAAGTAAGGTACACAGAACCTTTTTATAATACTCTTAATTAAATGTTTGAAAAAAATTTTACTCATGAAGATGCAAGGTTAGTTTTGAAAATAGCTTTGAAAGTATATTGTTTTCATATTATTTACAATATGGAGTAACATATACCAACTAGTCACAGAGATCATTTCAGTTTACTGTGCATGTATAGAAACGATCTCTATGGACATTTATGCAAATATTTCTACACTCCCAGTGATAATAATATAGATACCTAATTAAAATGCACATTTAAGAATTGTAAGTATAATATGTTGGAACAAGGCTATTTTTATGATATGATTTCTGCTATGATAATGATGCTGAACTGCAAGTCAGAAATAAGCTTTGCACTGAAACAAATTTGCTATGGGACTGAGTGAATCACTTGACACTTCTAAATTTTGTTTTAATAATTTACTTAATCATCTCTACCATTATAGAATCTCAGTGCAATAAAAACGGGAACTCTTTTTGATAATCTAATCCATACCTACATTTTTAGCAATGGGTAAACTGAAAATCATAAAACTTGAAAACTTCCCTCGATGACATAGTAAAAAGCCAAAGTAAGTCCAGAATTTAGCTATTTCACTTCAGAGATCCTTGGTCATTCAGGTATATATATACATGTTGCAGTGAAATGCATCTTGTTTCTGAAAACAATTCAAATCATATAGTCGAAATAATAAAAGTAAATGGCTTCTGTAATCAAAGAACAATATGTCACAGCATAATTATGAAACATAATAATCTAGCAATAATAGAATAGCCAGTACCAGAAGACAAGAACTCTGAATGAAAAACTTATGTGACTATTTTTATTTATATATGTACACACTGTACAATTGATCCCATGAAGAACTATTTTGGACTATTTTTGTCACAGATAAAAATAGAAGTTCCAACTCTAAAATGGTAAATTCCAGTTTTCACCAGAGAAAATTATTCCTCTATTTAACACTTCATATTATGAATATTTTCTTTCATAATGCTGGTGTCAATTCACATTCCTGTTAAGCATTTATATATATTGCAATGTAGTGTTCTTAAAAATAAGAATTACACATTAGTGTCAGTGTGGTGGTTTTTGTGCCTGGAGTAATATGACAATCATATGGCCTGAAAACCTGAACAAATAAGAAATTAAAATCATGAATTAAGTAAAAACCATTTTGGAAGACATTTTAACATATTATAGTGAGTTATACATGATTGCAAGCAATAATAACATTCTTAATGTGTAACAAATTGTTGTAAATATTAAAGTAAAACCATTCTTATATAGTTTATATAACACACAATCTTACAATTGAGAAAAAAAAACTTCAAGGTCACAAGTAGCCTGTAATAAACAATTGTTAAGCAGTTTGTTGAGGTATTTAGCTTTGTTCTGATTTTCAAGCAAGCAAAAACTTCATTAAACTAAAGGCAATTAATTTCAAAATGCCTCAAATGGTAACTAATGAGTCTACAGGATTCATTACCAGTGAAGGTCACAGAACTAAGTAGATTCCTCAATTTATCTTTATCTGTAGCTGGATGAATGACTGAATCAAGTATTGGGAGGTCTGTTGTGCAACAATCACACTACCGCCCAGACACAGTGCTGCAGCAAGCACGCTAATAGGAACTGTCAGAGTGGATTTTGTGGACCATGCACATCATATTAAGCTTAAATTATTTTTCTAATGATTTCACTCTTTTTGTGAAAAAGTTTACTTAAATCTCAAAGTGTCCCTTGCTTCTTAACATAAGAATGGGAATAAACATGGTCTCTCTTAACTAACATCTTGTACATGTTGTTTTATAAAAAGCACCGAGAATAAAATATTTTATTTTCATGAGTCATTAGTACCTAAAGCAGTTTATAATCATGGAGGGTATAGACAGAATGTTCCATGTTGAAATCAGTAGAAAGAACCCTGTAAATCATCTTGTGGCCACTGTGACTGAGATGGCATTGAAAAGTATTCATTAATCATACTTTAATATGCATTTGTTCCCCCATTAATGTTTATATTCATTTATTTGTTCCACTATTCACTTTTGAACAATTGTTTGTTAAATAACTATGGAACAGTAAATATTGTATAGGGTGGTAGGAATAAAAATACAAAATTAAA
Organism: Lyroderma lyra; assembly: GCA_004026885.1. Lineage (NCBI taxonomy): Eukaryota > Metazoa > Chordata > Mammalia > Chiroptera > Megadermatidae > Lyroderma > Lyroderma lyra. Next base: position 193,143 of record PVJL010001570.1, on the reverse strand, counting down.
ATGAGCTCTCCGCTAAAGAAATTTAGACTCTGGTGAATAAGGTAATGTAAACATTCCAAATACAATAAAGAATCATTACAGCTGCTATCAAAGAAGCCTTTCAAAGCACAATGAAACCACTAGCGAATATTTGATAAACATAACTAATCCTTATAAAAATGTAATTATAAAAAATTGTACTTCTCCTACTTAGTACTTTTCCACTAAAACATTGGTCTGTTCTGACCTGCTAGGCCTTACGTGTGTGTGTGTGTGTGTGTGTGTGTGTGTGTGTGTGTGTGTATACACTCAATATTCTTCTATTTACATTTCATAACATGGCATTTTGAAGTTATAAGACAAGATACAGAAAGACTAGATTAAAGCTGATTGAATAATATTCACAATCTATTATGAGTCTTTGAATTAAAGCGTTCGTAATATTGACAGAAAGCAGGTGAAATATACAATAATGGACAGAGAAAATAGTCAGAATTTGTGGCTTATTTAATTTTAAAGTCGAAGGAAATGAAGGTTTTTGGCTAATATAATAGACTCCATCATTTGAAACAAGAAAAATGGATTTGAGTAGAACTGGTTTGAGGAAAGAAACAACTAAGTAAGATGCTAAGCGTGGTAGTTTGCATGTGCTTGGGTGACTCTTAATGGATGATTCACAGGAATTCAGTGGGTACATGGGGATAGAGCTCATGTACAGATATTGGTTGGTGGTTCCCTGGTGGTCTAGTGACTTAGGTTTCGGCATTCTCATTGCCGAGGCCTGGGTTCGCTTCCTGGTCACAGAACCAACCAAAAAATATACGTGTATATATATATATTGATCATCATTTCCATCTTTAATTAGAGGGAGTGAAATTCAGTTTTGTGGATACTGAATAATAAATTTGTAATTATATATATTTTTGTCTCTGAATATCTGGCATCATTCAGAGTAACATAAACACTAAAATTTTACTACTTAAAATTCACAAAACTCAGTAAATATAAAAGAAGTGTACAACACAATATTTTTCAATTTATAAAATTTATAATTCTGAAATTATTAAAGTTTAAAATTAGACTTAGCCTTATGAGCATCCTGTGTTAAAATATGGCCTAAAGAAAAATATTTAATGCAAAAGTATCAAAGAGAGGGACAAAAATTAAGGAAAAAGATCAGGTGCACAGAAGCCAAAGAAAAAATAATTTCAAGAAATAAATGGTCAATGGTTTTGAACACTTTATATTGGACAAATAAGAAAGAACTGAATAATTCAATGTATATTTTATATCAATATTGACTAATGTGTTGTACTTTTGGTATTTTAGTTTTAAGTTTATTTCAAACATCAACAGAATTTTCAGCTGCTAATAAAGAATCCAGTGAAAAGGGAAGAATTGCTCTTATGGGAGAGAAAAGGAGAATGTCATTGAGCGAAATTCCAGAACAAATGGAAGTGATCGAATAAGGATCTGAAGTAAAGAATGGATCCCTAAAAGTAGATTAGCTGGGAAAAGATAACAGATATACAGATTGAGTAGTAAGTTTTAAAATATCGACTGCTTAGAAAATTACCTTTTATAGTCATATTTTTATTTTTTTATTTGTCCACTAGATATGGCATGGAATTCAGAATTAAAATTTAAGTTTAAATTCTAGCTACTACTTCGTAACTGAGTGACTTAGAGCAAATAATGTCTTCGAAAATTGGTTGTCATTTGAATGATTGAGACAATAATTACTATCTTAAATAGTTGATGTGATAACTGAATAAGACAGTGTTTGCAAAAATATTTAGTAGAGTGTGTGGCAAATGCTCATTTTTCTCCTAGTAAGACACACAGTGAAACAATGTATTTTAATTTTTTAATGAATTGACCTTAGATAGCTAAAAAATATACTCTCTAGGACTTTCATTATAATGTGCTTTTTCTTACATAAAATGTATTTAAATTAAAAATACAAAACCTTCTTTCTCTTTTAGCAACTCTCTTAGAAAAGTATAATAGAACAAGAAGTTACATAGAATAATAAACATGTTTTTAATTATTTATCTATTTTTCTATATCCCATGCAAATGATGGATGGTGCAACACAAGAATGCATTCTAAATTACACCTAAATTAATATCAGAAATTTTGTTGCATTAATCTTTTTCAAAAAGAGCTGGTTGCAGTTATCTGGTTTTCCTATTTCCCTTATATGAGGTCTGACAATTAATTTCTTGAATTCTTCCTAGAAAAAGTGCTGTATATCTCATTGCTGCACATCACTATGGTCATCTTTGAAGTATTCTCCTTGGGAAACTATGCACTGATGTTAGCACCTAGTCCACCCTTCAAAGCAATTCGGGAACAATTTTTCTGGAATGACCATCAGAGATGTCATTACGACCCTTGATTTCCAGAATGTTATAAAAATGGCTTCCTTTTAATATTTTTTTATCTTTGGATAAAGAAAAAAGTCAACTGGGGCCAGATCAGGTGAGTAGGGAGGGTGTCCCAATACAGTTACTTGTGTACTGGCTAAAAACTCCCTCACAGACAGTGCCCTGTGAGCTGGTGCATGGTTGTGATGCAAGAGCCATGAGATGTTGGTGAAAAATTCAGTTTGTTTTCATTTAACTTTTTTCATGCAGCCTTTTCAGCTCTTCCTAATAGTAAACTTTGTTGACTGTTTGTCCAGTAGGTACAAATTCATAATGAGCAATCCCTCTGATATCAAAAAAGGCTAGCAACATAATTTTGACTCTTGAATTGGACTAACGGGATTTTTTTTGGTTGTGGAGAATTGGCTGACTTCCATTGTGCACTTTGAAGCTGTTTCAGGGTCACATTGGTGCACCCACGTTTCATCACCGGTGATAACACGGCCCAAAACATCATCTTGCCTCTCCGAAAGGTCTTGGCAAACTTCAACTCTCTTTGCTTTTGTTCATCAGTGTTGAAGTGGCTATCACCAAAAAGATAAGAAATAACAAGTGTGGTGAAGATGTGGAGAAAAAAATCCTTTGTGCATTGTTGGTGGGAATATGAACTCATGCAGCCACTATGGAATACAGCATGGAGATTCCTCAAGAAATTAAAAATATAACTACCATATGATCTCACAATTCCAACTACGTATCCAAAGGAAACAGACACACTAATTTGAAAAGATATATACATTCCAATCAGCAGTAAAACCACCTTTCTATAATCCTCCAATCTCTTCTTACTAATTATTAAATAAAGGGTATATTTCCTAGCATTATATGTTAGAACATTAATGATCGATCTTTCCTAATCATTTCTAGGATCCCAATTATTGTCATTCTTCACCTACATACATCATACCTCAGCAACATAAAACTATTTGCTAGTCTTCAAATGTATCCTGTGTCTCCTATAACTATTCCCTTGACATCAAGTTCATGCTTTATGAAATTTTCTCAACTGCAGTATTATCTGCTTTTTTAACTCCTCATAGGAAATTGAATTTTTGTTAGCTTTTGACTGGTGAAGAAGTCATGGGAAACTAAAATTAGTCAAAAGACAAATTTGATGGAGTGTTTCAGCGGGGGGAGGTCAGGCCCGTGGACCAGAACTTCCCGTAGGATAGTTGCGTATTTATTTATTAAGCAGCACAAAGGAAGGCGGTCTGAGGCCAGGGGTTCGGCAGTGGGAGGTTTCCTTGGTTGTCCTTGGGTTTCCCACATCCTGCTCCCGGGGTCCACTGTAGTCGTGAGGTCCCACCTGCAACCTTCCATCGTGCAAGGGCCCTCTCACTGGTCCTGCACGTGTGGCCTTGGGCAATGGCAAAGAGAGATTGGCAGTAAAGCAAAACAAGCAAAATAAATGTTTTCTCTCACTTCTTTTTCTTTCTTTTCTTATGGCCTAACAATTTTCTTGAAGACAAGAATTTTATTGTATTAATCTTTTTTGTTTTTTTTTTCTTCATTACACCTTTGACACGTAGTTAACTTTTAAAACCATTGAATTTTTATTGAATGCATGAAATAATAAAGGTATGGATGAATAGATCTAAGAAAGGATAAAAGAAAGCTGACACTCCAGGTTGGAATGAGGTTATACTACAACTATATCGTATTAGATCAGACTTTTACGTCTTATTTTTGCTTAGCTAGAACTTATCCTCAGCCAGTGCCCTTACCATTAACTTGCCCCAGATTGTAACTGATTTATTAAGTAGTCTACATATCAATCAGAAATATTTGTCCATTTCTTTTTATCATCAAAATTTTCTAGCTCCATAGGCAATAGCCTATCCCCTGCCCTCTCTTGTTGGGATAGCTTTGAAAACTACAGATCTCAACAAGAATACAGCTGACACATACCCCAAAGTACAATTTGCTCTCAGATCCCAAACATTACTCTACATTTCTTTAATGTTGCCCTGTATTATAATGACTACCTATAGTAACTTGGTGCTGTATTATAATTATTATTTTTCCTGGCTGCTTTCACTTATTCCCTGAACACAACCAGTGGTGTCATCAAAATTCAGTGGTAACTGAATGCTGAGGCAACACAGTGCTTGTGGGGAGGACATACAGACAAATATGTTGTATTCTTTCTAACTTTTTCATATTCTCTTTCAAGTGTTTGAGATACACAAAATAATTTGGATCTACACTAATATCAAATAATAAAGAATTTTATATTGCAGAAAAAAGCAACATTTAATCACTACTACTCTAAAAGTGCACAATATAAAATTTTGTTTATACTATTTTAGTGTTTTTGTGATTTGCCCCCTAAATAATGAAATCTATAGAAAAAGATCTCTTTAAGAAAAATGAAAGTACCATTCCAGAATGCATAACATAAGATCACTCTGCTAAGTGCTTGCTACAGGGGTTATTAATGGCCTTTAGCTGTTTTAGTTATTCCAGAAGTTATTAGCATTCATTAATTTGTAACTCATCAGAATCTCCAAATCATATAATAATGATTCGACAAATACAAACTATGAAGTCGACTTGTGCTTAATTTTGGAAACATAGAATATTCATGAGTTGCTCCATTACTTTCTTTAGGTATTTAAAACTTTCTTAATAACTACTTTCGAAGGAATAATTGACTCAGTCATTCAATCTAAACATGCATTTGATGATTATTAAACTCAGACACATGTCTACAGAATTCAAATATCCAATCTCCATTAAAATTAAAATATGAAATCAACCTCCCATTCATAACATAATTGTACTGTGTTTTGACAAGTGTAGCATTCTAATCTGAGCATTGAGTTTGGATGTGCAGCTAGTTCTTCAATGGCCAGACACGTGTTCGTCCTTTTACCACCAGATAATTTGCTTATTACAAATGACCCATGTGCCTATAATAAAAAATGCTTCAATTAAGTTGAAGAAATCCCTGAATAATTTGATGATGTAAACTCAGTACTGAATATGCAATATATTTTAAATGCTTAGGGTATTTTCCATGGGTGAAACAACTGCTAGCATATTGATTAGTGTTAGATGTGACATGAGGCACAGATATGGGGTCGGTATATTGGGAGGATACGTTAGAATAAGGGCTTTCATCTTGCAACTCATCACCCTGCTATCATGAAAGGATCAGCGGTATGAGGATATGACTGAAAGAAGGTTCTTCCTCTCGTTCATTAATTTTAAAACCAAGTTCCCTACGAGAAATTAACTTCAATTTACTCATTTGTTCACTTTTATTTGTTCACTAAATATTTTGATTACCTCTTATGTATAAACAAAGTGCTAGATAATATGAATACAGAGATGGATACATTAAACATGCTTTATGGACTTAATTCCAAAGGGAGAGACACAAGAAATAGTTATTAAACAATTAACTGTGATAAGAATAATGAAGAAGTACAGAAAGCTGTGACAGTATTATAAAAGAGCCCTGATGAAGTAAGAGGAGGCTTTTTTTGTGGTAGTATTATTCAAATTGACATCTAACTAACACTTACATTTGAGCTATCTAAGAAATGGAAGCCAGGTGGACAGAGTTATAGGATCAGGAACATCTCCTATAAGGATTGTGGGATTAAATGAAACATTGAAAATTTGCAAAAAAGCCTGTGAGGCTGAATCACTGGGATCTGAGGAGGGAGTAGTTGGGGATTAGGCTTTGAGAAAGACAAAAGCCAGATAATGGACGTGTTTGTAGGCCACATTAAGTATTCTGTATTTTATGCTAAGAGAAATTAAAGGGTTTTAATAACTTCTACCTGCATCAGAGTCATGACATACATAAGATCAATGAATTGTCTTTTTCTCTTTCATGGCCATAAATGAAGTTCTTTGCTCAGAAGCAGTGTTGGTAGACTGACAGGGCAGTGTGTATGACACTAACCAAATTCAAAGATGGAAATTCCACAGAGGCATAAAATCCTAAACAAGTGTCTATACTGATACCAATAAACCTCTTCCCTCTTCATGATGGAAAGGATGCAAAGATTCCTACATAATCACCTTGGAGACTGAGCCATGGCAGTACCCAGGTCAGTCTTAGTAAGGGAATGGTCATATTGTTGAGACTCTGCATTGTCTCCTGTCTGCAGCCAGGATCTTGTGTCTCTGTTTCATAGGGAGGAATGCTGACCTGTATCACAAATGAATGATCTTGTCCATCTTGTCTTATTACAAATCCCTGCTTTGAGAACTTCTGCTGACCATCCACATGAGATATAAGTATTCCTAAATTCTAATAAAAAATTAGGAGATCCGTTAATATTGCCTTTTCCCAAACTTATTGAATATATCCATTTACTTTATTTCTTCTAAATGTATGATTATCCTATCAAAGCATTATTCACAGACACCTCAGACACCTCATACTAGGTCTTGAGGTAAAATTGTAAATGTGATTGTGCTAGTTGAGGTTCCGACTACTAAGAAGTTTTTCTTTTTTCACTGTAATACAGTATTATGCAAAAGTGGATTTCAGTGCTAGTGTAGTGTACTTTTTGTCCGTGTAAAGTAATCAATATAGTGTTATCTCTAAACCAGATTTGGGTATTTTTCACATCAGACCAGTGTTCACAGAGTTACTGTGGATTTCATGTGTGTGTTTTGAGGTGAGACTTGGAAAGGCACACAGTCAAGCTGTGCGTGTCAATCAATTACTAATACAAATTGCTTATACCTGTCCAGGCCTGCTTGAAATCATCTCGTATGTACTGCCTTTGCTTCATGATACAGTCCTGCTGGAAATGTGTAAGTGTATTGCTAATAGGACGTAATAACTCCTAAATCACCATGTGCCATTTAGGTTGGATGATAATCTCATGTCTCATGGTCAAGCATTTTACTTTATCTCATTGTCCAGGAACAAGAAAAGGAGAATTTCTCAAAGCAAAAGTAATTAATTGCTAAAATAGCTGTCCCCTCTCCCAATCCTTGGGGGACATCACTGTAACTCTTGTAATGGGCTTTGTCTGAGTTAAACCAAACCTATCTATGCAAATATACTTAAGTAACACTAGACCACAGGGGTTAAAATAAATAGATAGCAGAGCTGTATAGACTGTATCCTTTATCATGCAGGTAGCTGTCTGAGTTATTTCAAAGTTAGCATTCTCTGACTTTAAATGGGACCTAGTAGTACTGCATATCATATGTTTTGCCTTTAAGTTCTTGAAAAGCCTATCAAGAATTGGTCTAAGAAATAGCATGCAGAGAAGTGCCCTTTATTGTGGACTGGATATCTCAAAATTTCCCAATCTACTAGATTCCCAGTTATCCCACTAATAGGGCAGATAGCAAGAGTTACCTGGTGAAAATGTGATCATTCACTCTTATTTTCGAAGACCCATCTGTTTCATCATTTAGAAATAATTGATAACCAAAAGTGGATGTGAAAGGAAGATTTATTTCTTCAGTTAAAATTTTTAAATGGTTGAATAAATTTCATGGAACTTTCCAAATTTGTGTATTAGCTTTGATAGATTGACCAAACACTAATATGTAATTACTATATTCCAAATATTATGTGTTCTAAAATATATATAGCAATTGTATAAAATATAATATTAAAATACATAGGTAGGAATTAAAGTCCAAAATGACTAAAACAGTTGTGTAAAGTCACCAAGCATTTAAACAGTAGAACTGTTATTTTAACTTCTGTAGTTGGATTCTAGAGTCTTTGCTCTCAACCACTATTTTTGGAAGCAAGACATGCTTGTAGGAGTTTTCATTTAGATTTTTCTAACAATAGACCTTACTTCTTTCGTCAAACAACGATATGAGAATTTTTGTAATTGTACAGCATATTTATTTCTCAACTACCAATCTAGCAAATTATGAAAGAATAATGGATTACTTTTAGAGTCAAAGAAGGTTCTTAGCGTGAGGTGAATTCCATTCAGGCCTTCATTTATTATTTGGTGCTTTAGTGTCCACTGTCATTAAGGAAAGGAGAGCAGGCTTTAGTCTTCAGATTAATGCAAATTTAGAGCCACGCTTAAGAAATACTCAAAAGAATTAAGTGCTTCATTTTCTGATTGTGCAGTTATTACTTTCTCTTTGGAGAAGATTAGAAAGAAGATTCTGAGACCTATTATGCTATGTCTTTCTGAATCTGTGAACTAAATTGACTTAGAAATTAATTCAGCAATCATGATTCTATTATTCCATATCAAGCCTACATTTCCTAAGCCTAATTTTATTTTACTTTTTAAATTATTAATAAGTGGAATGTTAACAGGTTGACAATCATGTGATCTTAGCTGCTACTGAAGACTCCTTTATGTGAAATTCTTCTGATTAACCCTCTGCTCCTGTTGTTTCCAGAACCCACCTTGTGTCTGGTCATTTTGCCCTTCTCAGGACCCTGCCATGCCCACCAAAATTGATGAGCCGTTTTCAACTGAAGTGAATTTCAAGATTATCATTATATAAAATGGACTTATAGTACATGTGTTCATCATTGGCTACTAGTGAGATTCTGTCTCAGACAATCTACCAAGCGAACAATGCATAGTTTATTCTGATAACTGACTGGAAATCAGTAGGGAAGAAATCTCCAAGTGCAGATGTAGGGAGATAGAGGAGTTAGAGAGGGTTTCTAATCTGTAAATCATCCATTTTGCATCTGTATCTCCTTGTAGAACCCATAACACTTCTAGTTAACTAAAGCCTTGAGAAAGTCATTAGTGAGTAATGTATCAGCATCTTTGAAAAGCATTGTAATTGCTCTGAAAAGCATTTATTTGTATATGGGTGAAGAAAGCAATGTGGTGTGCAATTAAGAGTGCAACTCTGAACCCTAATGGCCTGGTTCATACTCACCACCTATTAGTTTGACAAACTGTGTAAACGCTTTATGGCTCTTTGTCTTCACTTGGGAAACTGAATGACACTAATAACAACCTAACAGAACAGCTATTAGTGTTACCCGACTGACAGAGAAGTCCCCCCACATTTTGCTATCTGGTTTCATAAAGTCTGGCTATCAGTGAGGGCCGCTCACTGCTTAATATATACTGTAGTCCCTCCTTCCCTGCTGGGGATGTATTTCAAGACCCCCAGTGGGTGCCTGAAACTAGGGATAGTATTGAACCGTATATATACTCTTATTTTTTTCCTATACCTACATACCTATAAAAAAGTTTACTTTATAAATTAGGCACAGTGAGAGATTAACAATAGCAACTAATTACAAAATAGAATTATAATATACTGCAATAAGTTATGTGAGTGACTTTGGGGTCATTATTAAGTAAAATAAGTGTTACTTTGACACAGGTTCTGTGATACCACAGCAGTCCACTTGATAACCTTGACAGCTAAGTGACTGACAGGCACATAGTGGACAACAGGACAACGCTGGACAACAGGACGATTCATGTCCCAGCCAGATCCAGCAGGACAGTGTGAGATTTCATCACACTACTTAGAATACTTAGAATAGTGTGCAGTTTAACCTTTATAAATTGTTTATTTCTGGAATTTTCCTTTTGATATCGTCGAATCATGGTTGATCTCAGTTAGCTAACTGAAACTGTGGAAAGCAAGTCTATGGTGAGGAACTCCTGTAACGTAATTTCTTCATTGTTTCTGCTGTTTGGATTTCACCACTGATGTTGGATTTACAATTTCTGAGCTTTTTTTAGGTGTGGTTTTCTTTTGTGCTTTTAAAATTTTATTTGTTTATGTTTTGTTCATTTATGTTGTATCTAATTAGATGTACCTTGGCCCTATGGTCTTGCTCTACATGCTAGGGTAACTGATCAAGCAAATATCTAGTCTTTTTTATCTTGTATACTCAGAAGTGAGTATTGTAGCCTATGAAGTCTTAAGGTTACATAAGGTAACCTGTATGAGATTGAGATGATTGAAAGATAATGAAATGATATGTAACTACTTCAAAGATAGCTCACACGATTGACTCCTATATTTGAGTAACATTCTGATTATATTTATCTACTTTGGTTAATCAACTGACAAAAAGAAAATTTATTAGTCAACTCAAAAGAAGTATTTAAATCCAGATGGTAGTTAAATATGATTGTGAAATTTGCTAATGGGACTCCATTTAAAATGTAAAAATTGTGGGCTGTAGTGGAATGCCTGTGGAACTATCTTTAAAATGACATGGCTTTCAATTTTTTTTTTTTTTGGTGTCTATTTAAACTCAAAAGACATCGTCCTTTCAATTGACTCTGGGAGGTAATAGTTATCTATAATTGTTTATAGGTAGAGCATACATAAGCAAAAGGCAGAGCAGTATATGCCAAGCAGTAGCCCAATAATTTATTTTAATAAACTATGATGAATTATTTATATTTCACTTGCTTATGAACTGAGAGATTTTCTGGACTGAAAATCATTAACTTCCAGTTTTGATAGTATACTTATAGATATGTATTTGGGAGTCAAATTTCAAAGTTTATATTAATTGCTCGGCTGTGTTTACACCTCTACATTGTCATGTAACACAGGTGTTTTTTGGAAGGTGTTATATTCAAATTTAAGAATATTTAGCCACAATGTAAATGCCCAATAAGGAATTGTACATTTTAATTAAAGAATGGTTTTGTACAAAAAATCACTATCTCTCAATTTGTTTGATCAGTAAACTGTAATTTTGTAATTTCTGAAGAAAGAATCACATCTGCTCTTTTACTATTTCTTCTCATTTCACCATACAGCAATTGCAAAAAAACGTATTTCTTCTCATTTTACCACACACACCAATTGCTAAAAAACATCTGTGATGCATAAATAAATCTACTGTCTGGAGCATAGCACAGTTACCTAACTGATATCTCCATTTCAATTCTCAATTCAATCCAATCTACCCTCTATGCAGCAACAAACTTAATCTTTTAAAACGTAAATTAGACTACATTGTTTTGATTCAATGTTTCCACTGAAATTAGAATCAGATCCCAATGTTTTGCTATGACCCACAAGACCCTCATAATTTTCCCTTTATAGCTTCCCATGCCTACCTTGTGCCACTCTCCCCATTGTTTTATACACACCTTCCCAATTATTCATCTTTTAGATTTTACATTCATCAAACATTTAGACTGAAGGTCTTTGCACATATCATTCTCTTTATCCAGAAAAAAACCAAACACTAATAGTTCTTCCTATTTTTGTATGCCTAGCATCTTTGCAGAACTCAGATGTAAATATTACCTCTTTAAAGAAACTTTCTTTCACCTTTCCACTTGTAACCTTAAACTCTGTGAGAGCAGGTACATGGTTTTCTGTGCTCATAATTTTACAACAAGTACTAAGTAAAATTCTCGATGCATATAGATATTATTTATTGAATGAATGTAAGAAATGAATAAGGATTCACAATTAAACTCTCTTATTTGTATATATATATGCATATGTGTATTAATGGGTATTGTCTTGTTTTGCTTATTTGATTATAAATAACTATATCTAGAGACCTCACAAAAGTGTTGAATAATAGACTGAATGAGGATTTTCAATGATTTTACAAATTCATTTTGTAATGGATCCATGAAAAACACTATTCTAGAAAATTAGATTATGCCGTTTCTTCAATAACAGTACATACATACTTAACATTTATATTAATGTGTATGCTTATAAATATATAATGATATATATGGAGCAAGAGAGAGATTCAGTTTACAAATTAACAGCTATTTTGCATATATTTATAGATAATGCTTGAAGATATAGATCCTAAAGTGCAATTTTACTAGAATCATAGCCTTATTTTAATAATATAAAATTTGTTATAAAACATATATACACATATTTATATACATGTATATGTGTATATATTACATGTAAGTATATGTAATATATACTTATGTAAATTTACACATGTCTATGTGCATGTGAGGATCTTGTTTTCATTTGGAAGTATTTTTTATTTTTCTCTGAATTGTGACAGAGACACACACAAGTAAAACAACATTTGCAATCAAATATTACAAATGTTATAATGAAGTGATTTGGAGAAAGAAAAAAGAATAGCAGGAAATGCTTCTTATCAGGAAAGGAAAAATGTAGCTGAGCCTTCGTTGGCTATAGATTGGAAGACTTAATGTTGTTAGGTATCCATAATACCTAAGCAATCTACAGATTCAGTGCAATCTTTATCAAAATCCCAATGGCATTTTTCTATACAGAAAAACAACTGTGAATTTCAATTGGAATCAGAGAATATGCTGAACAGCTAAAGCAAACTTGAGAAAGAAGGACATAGATGAATGCATGAACACTTCCTGATTTCAAATATATATTTAGAGCTACAGTAATTAAAACAGCATGATACAGGCATATTGACAGGCATATAGATTGAGGGTTCAAAATAGAGAGTTCAGAAATAAATGACACAGATATGATAAACTGATCTTAGACATGGGTGCCAATAATACACAAAGAGGAAAGGATAATGTCTTCAAAAAATGATTCAGGAAAACTATGTTTACATGTAAAAGAATGAAATTGAACACTTACCTTACATCATACACAACAACTCAAAATAGAAAGGGTTAAACAGAATACATGGAACTATAAAAATCCTAGAAGAAAACATAAGGAAAAACCTTTATGACACTGGTCTCAGCAATGATTTCTTGGATATGATGCCGAAAGTGCAAGAAAAAAAAGCAAAAATCTAAAAGTGAGACAACACCAAGCTAAGGAAGTTTCTGCACAGAGTGCATAATCAACAGAGTAAAAAACAAAAACAAAAACCTAAAGAATGGAAGACAATATATGCAAACTACATATATGACAATGAATTAATATTCAAATGCTATACTCATAAGTTATTATAAAACAAATAACCTGATTAAAAATGGACAAAGCACTTGAACAGACATTTCTCCAAAGACACAATACAAATAGACAACAGATCCATAAAAAGTTGCTCAACATCCCTAATCATCAGGAGACTGCAAATCAAAACTACAATGAAATATCACTTCACGCTTTTTAAAATGACTATTTAAAAAAAAACAAAGATTGCTGGTAAGCATGTGGGGAGAAATTGGAATTTTTGCATACCGTTGATGAGCATGTACAAGAACGTAGTTCTATGAAAAACAGCATGCACGTTCTTCAAAAACATTAAAAACAGCACCACCATGTGATCCAGCAATCCCATCTCTGAGTATATGTATATCCAAAAGAATTAAAAGCAAGATCTTACAAAGATATCTTCTCTTCCATAGTCATTACAGCATATTCACAAAACAGCCAAGATAAGTAAACAACCGAAAAGTCCATCAATCGATGAATGAATAAAGAAAATATGATACAGACATACAATGAACTATGAGTCGGCCTTAAAACAGAAGGAAATTCTGTCATGTGCGAAAACACAGATGAACCTAGAGGAAATTATACGAAGTGAAATAAGCCGGTCACAGAAAGACACAAACTGCACGATTCCACTCCTATGACGTCACTAAATAGTCAAACTCGTAGGATCAGAGAGTAGAACGGTCGTTGCCGGGGGCTGGGAAGAGTGGGAATGAAGAGCTGCTCTTCCATAAATAAAGTTTCAGTTATACAAATTTTACAGATTTCCTATACAGCACTGTGCCTTCAGTTAAATGTACTGTATTGCACACTTAAAATTTTAAAAAGGTAGATCTCCTATAGTGTATTTTAATAAATAAACAAACAAACAAGCAAATGTTGGTCACCTTCAAAAATGTAAAGGGGATTATTGTGAGCAGCAGGTATAAACAACAAAGGCCACTGTGCTTGGGGCACACCAGACCACTTGGTAGGGTCCTACATATGTGTAATTCTGTATAATGGATTGGACACAAATCAAACTTTCCTTTGCTTATACTTTAAAAATACTTTAATCTAAACTACATGAATCATAATCATTCCAGTGATGTTTTTTAAACTTTTATTGATTCCTTAAATCTATCACAGTTTATATATTCAACAACATTAAAAGTTAAGTTAGACAGGTTATTACTGCTAGTTTTGCATGCAAGAAAGATAAAAGCAAATAGAAAATTCATGATAAATTTTTGACAGTTTGACTAACAGCTCAAATAGCATCTTTTATGACTATTTTTAAAAGTTATTCAAAAGCAAAAACATTTTCACTTGAAAACCCAAGAAAATGTTAGTCTAAATAATTTTACATTGAATAAAGGACAAATGAATAAGCACCTTGTTCAAATCAAGTTTCAATACCAAAACCCACAATATACAAAGAAATAAAATTTACCTTGACACAACATCATTATTTGTTAAGATAAATTAATAAACGGCACCTTTGGGTGCAACCAATCTATTCAATTGCTGTCAGTGTTGATTACAATATCTTTCTAAACTGTAATAAACTGTGAATGTATTAATACATGAGAGTGTATTTTGCTTATTTAATGTGAAGCAATTACCACTTATTCATTTCACCAATCATCATTTTCCATGAGTGATTTCATCTCTTGGTTACAGTGTTCAAGTGAACAAACCGTTCTTCACATATTATTGTTGCCCAAAGCTATTATTTATTTTGAGTTAGTGATACTGTGGTGATTTAAGTAGATAACATGTAACTTCACTAATCAGGTTTGTTCAGGAGATGCAAGGTAAGTAATATAAAAAAGAAAAACTATCACAAATAAAAAAAAACATAAGTTGAATCAGTGTATTCTACTGGCTAATTTCAATAACATTCAATTAAAATTTTCTATGTATGTTTTTTCTATTGAAGAGTATAATGTTTCTTATGTATTAATATTTGGTTTTATATAAACTTCTTTACAAAACAGTTATGATAAATTGAATGTTAATTGTATTGCAAGGTAATCACATTAATTATAAAAATTCTTTTAAGTTTTTAATAAAGTTTGACTTTTAAAATGTTATTTTCTCTCATTTTTGTTTTTTATTTTTTAAAGATGGAGACTAATTATATATCGTATTTTCTTCTTATATCCCATGCTATAGTAATGTACTTCTTTTATTCCATGACTATTAAGAATTCCAAATACTTCTTTAATATATGTGGAACAGTTATTAATATAGAAGAAACCAGCTGTGGAAAAGTTAAAGACCTTGCTTGCTTAGAGTAATACTCAAAAATTTCTCCAGCTGTGGTTTTCCAAAGCGCTCAGAAAACTTGGCTTCTCATTAAAACACATTAAACCTTTTGAGCTAAGGGATCGAGTCAAAGAGTTTATTTGAAACATTGAAACGTGGTATCTGAATTTTTAGGTACGTGACTACTAGTGACATACATGGTTTATCTTTCTGTCATTGATATTGTATCTTTATACAGAATTTAAATTCCAAATCATGTATATTAACGATAATCCTTCCTAATGTTATATGATCCACTGTACTTATTCACAGTAATGCTAAAAATACAATACTTTTTCTATACCCCAATAATGTTCAAATTGTACATTTCCTAAAATAATTGCAAAGAAGAATATTTTGAGGGTTTTATTTTCCTGTAACTTGGCCTTTATATTATTAGCTAGTTCCTGAGCCTGTCACACTATGAGCATCACTAAATAATTGGATTCAAACTCCCTATACTGCCATAGACACACTAACATTTCCAAGTAAACATCTTTGTTTTAATCTTTCATTAATGTCTCAGCAATTGCATATATATATATATATATATATATATATATATATATATGTAACAGTAAAGCCAATAATAGAACATTTAGTCAGATTTCTATTCCCTTCAGTTGTCAGCTGACAAAGTGTTGCAACACACTGCCACATGCGATTCAGAATCAGAGGTAAACAATCCCTTGACCCCAACATGCCCTGTTGTAAAGACAGGCTGACTGATCACACACTTGGATGTCATGACGATAGTACGCATACAAGGTTGTAATTCTTACTCTCAGTCATGGTACTTATCTGATAAATACATTATCAATGACAGCATTTGATTGCCTGGACCCAGTCCCTGGACTACACTTAGCATGGCACACTGCTCTAGAGGAATGAAAACTTAACACATCTAAATGTGTGTAACTTCTTTTCAGGGAACGGATTTTTCAGACTCAGTGAGCATCAACAACATTGGAGATATGTAATAAATCACACATTGACAGGGTTCTTGCTCAGTAGTTCTATAATAACACAGAAAGCGAGATAAGCAGCAGAAAAGACATAATTGTATGCATTCGACAGTGAGGCAAATCAAAACAAAAGATTTTCAAGTAAGAAGGTGTCCTTTATTATTTATTTTTATACCTGTCATATTAAAGTCTTTCAGATTAAACCTATTTACAAATGAAATGTAAACAAAGGGACTTACTGGGCATTTTACACTCAAATTACACATTGAATATATGGTTCTGAATATTGTTTTGTTTCTCCTGATATGAGAAAACCTATCTTGCCAACATTCAGAGGGATTTGTAGGCATTTGAATATTTTACTACCCTTTGATTTTTTTCTAATTAAACCCCATATTATCAATACAAGGAATTAACAGAAAATACTTAGAAACATAGAATCATGCCATTGTTATAGTTATCCTACTTACATTTTATCATACAAAATAATGATTAGGGTAAGTCCCTTTGGCTATTGTAATTTGTGAAACTTGGCTGAATTAAAATATTTTAAATTCTATCATGATAACTAGTTTCCTAGTGAAAACAATGTACTGATTGAATATAAATATTAAAAATGCTAGGCTCAACTAATAAAGATATGAGCTTTATTAGTTCATATCTTTTATAATATTCAATAACTTCAAGATTTTGATGTCTTTTGTTTTAGTGACCTGAGTCCTTTCCATTCATTAATAAATTTTCTTCTATAGGCAAACTGTGTCTTTTGGTAACTGATGTTTTTACTCAATAAATTTAATACACAAATTACAGATATTAATATTTATTTATTATGTATACAGATCACAGTTATAGTGTTAACCATTTCCCTCATTTGGTCACATTACGATAGCATGTATCTATAAAAAATCAATTAAATTGTAAGATTAATAGAAAACATACTCAGAAATCAGGACAACACTTGGCACATATATTCACCTAATGACTGAGTTGGAATAGTGGCTCTATTGCTAACTAAGAATAATAATGTCTACCTTCTGAGAAGGCTTTAAGGAAGTCTGATGTACAAAACTCAATCTATCATTCTCCCATTGTCTTTCTTTTGACAGTTGCTCCTCTGAGTTGCATGTTCCTGTCAATGATTCTTTGTTGTGCCATAAACCATCATTTTCTCTGTTATGTGTGCCATTGTCTGGATCTATGGACTGCAGATCTACAGACTGATACTGTAAGGTCCTTCAAAGAGGTCTCCCTGGGTTTTGTGTTTAATTCATTCAAGGAAGACTCCACACATTTTAAGATCTGATAACTCACTTTATATACATTTATTGTATTATATAAATACTAAATATATATATATATATATATATATATGCGTGTGTGTGTGTGTGTATAAATGTAAGTATATCAAATTTTACTAATTGAGAAAAAATATAGGTTGAAAAAAAAAAAACCAAGACAAGAGTAAAACCGCCCTAATTATTAATTTTGCAGGCATCGGAAGCTTCCATGTAGTTATGTATTTATGGGCTACTCATGATCCCAATGACTCAAGAAAAAATCCAAAGATTTTTCTCTGAGCAATAGGAAGAATGAAATTGTTATTTATGGAGATTGAAAGGATTATGTAAAAAGGTTTGGAAGAGAAAGACACAGCAAGATTTTACGTGTGTTCGTTATGAGATACTCTCATAACTTATGAGATATTCAGAAAGAGAAATCATGTAGGCAAATGTATGTAATACCTGTATTTAGAGAGTGCTATGCTAAAAATATAAATTCTGAAAACATCAAGTTATACATAACATTTGAATTTACAGGACTGGATGAAACTATAAAGGAGCTATGTTTAAAAATAGAAAGAATTAATAAAGAAGAAAAATAGAACTCAGAAAACACTTCTAGGAAAGTAGGAGGACCATAAGAAATGGTATCAAAGATCATGTGAAGAAAGATTTTTTCAGAGGAAGGAGTGGTAGTCTACGAAGAATGTTGCTCATCAGCGCAGATTGGCATTGGTGATGGATAATTGGATTTATCAACCAAGATATTATTGGTGGTCTTGAAAAGTATGGTTTTGATGGAATGGTATAGATGATTAAAAACATGTTTGCGAAAAAAATGAAAGAGAACAAAGGCACTGCAAGTCAAGTATGGACAACTCTTTGATGACCTTTTGTTATACAGGAGAACAAAGAACTGGAAGTCAAAGTGAGCTCACTTATGAGAAATATTATGGAATATTTCCATGATGGTAAAGATTTATTTGAGGTGAAAAGAATTTTAATGGAGAAGATACAGAAGACAATTGCACAATGATATATTTCATATAACATTTTATAATTAGAAACAGTTATTTTAAAATTCTGTTTAAAATATGATCAATAATTAAAGGGAAAATCAAACAGGACAGTCACTCTGTTTATATTCCTGTTTTGAATAAAAATAAGTGGGGGGTATCTGAGGGGAAAAATGTGGTTTCTAAAAGATATATGCTTTACTGTGGTTAAAGATTGACAATAACTTTGCTTCATTACTAGACAGGACAGAAATGTTAACAAAACAATTAGTTACCCCAACTGTCCCTTTCTAGAAATCTTATACCATGACATAATTTTATGTCTGCAATCTCAATCTCTAAGTATTCACAAACAAGAGTATTTTAAATATACCTATACTGGAACTTTTAAAGAGATACACCCACCCAATTTGTGAGGCCAATTGTAAAGATTTATGTCACCCGGTGTCATTCCATGAGCAAAATTGACATTTTGTCTAATTAAAGCTTTTACAACTGTTCAGTTTTCAGTTTCTAATGAACTTTGTATGTGAGACACTCATATGATTCACACCTACTATTAACAGAAGTATCTGTTAGAGGAGTAAATACAGCATTAAGTCCATCACGATTTCATATTACAAGGTTTCTTTTCATTTCATCAATTAAAATATCATCAGTATTGTTGAGTAATAACTAAACATGAGCTCCCATTATATGCCTAGGTCCTCTGCTAAGGGCTTGGTCTGTATACACTCATTTATAAAAGACCAAAAAAAAAAAACACCACAAAACAATAGAAGATAAGAGTATTCAAGGAAACTGTATAAGTTATATTTCTAGGATGTAGAACCTTTTAAACTTGAGCCCAAAATGTTTTTCTCTAAAATCTGAATATTCTTATAATTCTTATAAGGTATGGAAGAAAGGAACTGAAGAAATTTTCAACTCTGCATAAGGGAAGAAACAAAAAAATTGCCCCCTCGAAGTTAATTCCAAATAGGTACTACAAACAAACATATAGACAGACAAGATTATTTAATCACTTTTGACATCATTTCAGTGCTCAGTGTAGAAACGGTCCCCGCCTCAGAGGGAGGGGAACATGAAATAAGGGATGCTGAGAAGAGACAATTAAGTTTGGTCAAAGCACCAGGAAAGCGAATGGTGATGAACGAACTCTGGGGACATGATTAGTGGCTGCCCTGAAGGTAAGAGTTTACACAGTCCCTGTCTACCCACGTCATGAGGAACTCCTCACTTCGCATTCTCTGTCCCTTACGCACTCCCCTTTCTTCTGTGCCACGGCTGCAAATGTATTATTTTAATACATATTTAGTGAGAAATATGCCAGGCATTCTGCGTATGATAGACACGGGGCATATGATTAACACAGGGTTTACCCTCAAAAGTACGTATTTCCCACTAAAGAAAATAACACCAACAGAAAGAACACTATCAACAAAGACACAGAAATTTCAATGCAATGATAAAGATGTCAATCTGATGACAGTGTGACTGAGTTTGGATGATTACAAATGGAATGAACCTCAGCAAAAAGAAGGTGTTCTTAAAGTGAGGAAAATACGGAGGATGAAACAAATAAAATAACATTTCGATCACGGCAAAATTAAGCATTATTTTCAGTGCAGAACACCTTGAGTAAAGGTAATCAGTGGAGTAGAATAGAACAAGAGCACATAAATCAGCAAAAAGCAAAAGCAGACACCGGATAGCACGATGGGAAATTGGGTGATGGCTGTCATGATGGTAACCGGGGAGCCACACAGAGTCTAACAAGTCAATAAAGTGATCTTAATCTCATTCGTAATTAGTGAAATACAAACACAAAACCATACCAAATATCACTTCAGAGCAATCACAAAGATGAAATTAAAACACTGACTAATTCGAATGCTTTCCTAGGGTGTAGACACTGCTCTGTGAGGGTTCATAGTGGAACCTTTCTGGATGGCGGGCTGTTACTGTGGCTAAACAGCCACAGGAGGTAGAAAAACCAATACGACCTAGCAATTCTGTTGCTGGGCTTTTATCTCAAAGAATTCTCACCTGTGAGGGGGTATGTGTGGGGATGTTCATTTCAATATTATTTCTAGTATTAATAGTAATAAGAATTTGTAGACCAATTGGGTGTCTACTGCTTAAAGGGTCAATAAGTAATATACGAGGACTGTCTGGGAAAAAATCCAGCCATAAATGTCTCTATAAGTCATATTACATGACTGGACACCTTCTAGACAGCCTTCTATATTAAACACCGTGGAGTACGACAAAAACTTAAGGGCAACATAGAAAATGCACACATGGAACGGCAGATGCAACTTGAAAGTACACGTATACTATTGATTGAAAGAGAATGACCTATGTAACAAAAGAATATTTACATATTACACACACTGAACATAACATTAGACATTAGAACCATTGCCTATGGTGGAGAGCTGGTGTGAGAAAGTGGGATAAATGGGAGTGAATGAGGAAGTACAGCAGAATGGTGTCTGTGCTCCTTGTGATGCACAGTGTCGTGACAGCCCACGGTGTCTGAGGTCCTCCTAAAGAAAGAGGAGAGATGAAATAAATGGTGTGACATGATGTGGTAAGTACAGTTTGCCTCTTTTCGCATGATGCTGCACACTATACACGTACACAGTCCCTCACATTCAAAACTGCCTAAATATTAGGAAGCCAACAAAGTCCAGTCAGTTTGCACCATCAGACACGATCACAAGGAAGATGAATAAACCAGGATGTAGTCATTTCCTCACCCTCAAACTTTGCACAGTCTGCCACAATGATTTCCAATGCCCACAATGACTAATTTCCTTATATTAATCTGGTTTTTTTTTTTTAGTCTCATATTCCTGGAGCTTGTATTGGATGAAACATGGTGACAGAAATTCAGTTCTTTTAGAATACATGTCAGTGTACAAGGGGACAAATATTGCCCCAAAATTTGAGATAGAGCTAGTCCAAAAGAGTGGAAATTAATTCAGGATTTTTATTCCACAGAGGACTGCCTGTTGAATTCTAATAGGTTAATAATTTTAGGAAAACTACTTTCAAATAGTAAAAATCGTAAGTTCTACCATGAATCAAAACCCATTGTGGCTGAATTGTGAGGTCATAGGTTACCCTGAATTGAGATCTCCAGGCAGACCAAGTGCACATTAATTCAGTATTTTCTAATATTATAGTTATAGCAGAAATGAAAGCATATAGCTCGAATACTCCCAAGGCTTATATTTTATGCAGGCAGCACAGAACAATGATTATAAATCTCCTTCTAGACATAGCAAAAACCAACTTACAAATCCGCCTTTGCTTTAGGTAGCACAGGGGTTGAGGATATGATGAGAATTTTTCTAAATAAGTTCCCAGTGTCTTGATAAATGGAGTCATCCATCACCACTAATGTGGACTAACTGAATGAAATTAATTATTTTGCAATCATGATCTGGTATAGAGATCAAGGTCATGTTATTACATCAGCAGAACATAGACCAGTTGTGAATTATTCTTGATGAGACATCCAATTCTTAAATCTTGAGCTGGTAGTCACTGGTGGCCTATTAGCCATTATAGATTAGAAGGCATTTTATATAATACTGTTATTCACAGCTCCTACATACTGCCTCTGTGAATTATAATAATGCACATGGCTTAGGAAACTAACCTCTAAAGAATACTAATATCTGGGTGGCAGGTTAAAAAATTATCTCTGTGATTATTTAGATATACTTGAGTATTTAGCATTTATGATATTTGTAATGACCCTTCTCTGTATCTGAAAATGCCACAACACAGTCTGTGTTCACCACTTTGTTTTAAAGTACAAATGAAATTCAAATGATGTGAATATTAAATTAAATTAAATAAATTTATTATTAATTTTCAATGTATGCATTACAGTCACATAGAAATGTAATTTTCTTTCTTGTGATACAGTTATAAGACTCTGAGGATCTGAGTATTTTAAGAAGTGAAACATGGAATAAGTAGTCTCCAAGATGAATCAGGATTTCACCAAGTCAACCTAATATGACCTGACAATTCTGAAAGTTTTGTATTTTACTAACTCGAAAATATAAATAAATGTGATGCCTATAAATATCCAATTATATCAATAAATTAGTGAAATGTAAGTACTATGAATTTAGTACCTAGACTGCATGCTTTTTAAGACAAGTTTTGTCTCTTAGAGAAGAAATCACTTCACCTATAATTGAGTCTAACGTACAGTACATCTTTAGTACTTGCATAGCACATAGATGATTAAATTAAGATATCCATATTAAATTCAGTATCTCTTGTATTTAAAACTGAGTAGAGAACCTTCCCAAGTTTTATTCAAGAAAGACTTTACTATTTCAAATATATTATATCATAGAACTCAAGACTATTATTAGAGTTATTATTATAAAGTTCTTTGAACAGCGCTATCATTTAAATATTGCAAACCATAAATTTTAACTTCCTGTTATATTAAGTATATAGCACATATTTTGAGTAAATTGAGCAATTCTATATGCATGAAGTATATAAGATATGGTTATTAAGAAGTTATACCTAAAAACACTTTAAATGACTGTATTTAAGGGTTAGTATAAAGTTGGGAAACCATTATATAATATACAGAGGGTGCCAAAAAAGATACACATCTTAAGAAAGGAAAAAACTGTATTAAAATTGTAATACTCATTATATATCGATAACAAAAGAGGAATACAAGTCACATTTGACTTCTGTAATTACAAAAGGTGTTCAAAGTGATTACCATCAGCATCCAGATACTTATTATAGTGAACTACTGCTTGAGTAACATTGATCGAAGTATCCACTTGTTTCGCTGTGTGAAGTACTGCCAGTGTAGTTAGTTTTCTATGATACACTGCATCCTAAGGTCCCCCATAGGTAGAAGTCAAGGGGTGTTAAGTCAGGAGAAGGTGGGGGAAACTGAAACAACGTTCTTGAATTTCAAATACCACTTCAAAATGGTCTTGTACCATGCTTCTGCCATTGTCTTTGACTGTCCTGCCTGTTGCATAGTGACACTAGCCTTCATTTGATTAACGCCATCTTTTGAGAGAACGTCATACTACACATTGCTACAGTAATTCAATTCAACTTCGAAAAGTAGTACATAGATAACATCACTTAAAATGTGCATACATTTTTTTCACACCCTGGTATGTGTATGAGAAAGAGAGAAAGAGAGAGAGAAGTAGAGAAAATACAGTATAATAGTACATGTCTGAGGAAGGAACTAAAATGTCAGGATATAAGAGGGCCGGAAAGTATCCAGTCATGTAATATGAAAAAATGAAACATTTATGGCTGGATTTTTTTCCAAACAGCCCTCATTAACTACCACTGTAAAGAAATAAAAGTTTAAAATAAAATATTCTTTAAAAACTTTATATGTATAAGAAAGCTGGAAGTATGGTGATGAATTAGTGGGCTAAAATATTAGTTTAAAATATAGCAGTATGTGACAATCTAAGAACTTGTCATTTGGTTTTGAGGGTGCATCAGAGAAGAATTAATACAATACAAAGTTCAGCCTTGATTTACCCAAATATCTGATTGGATCAAAGTAACCTACTCATATTCTGCTGTGAGATGGAAAATTAAAGCATTTCTGGAGACTGTTAATATCATGTAGTACCTTTTTAGTCATAAACAATGTCTGACATGCAATAAAACACGTTAAGACCTGACAGGGGGGAGTTCCCTGGAGGTGTAAGTGGCTTAAGGCTTGGCGCTGGCGCTGTCAGCGCTGCAGCCTGCGTTCGATTCCCAGCCAGGGAACTACCCACATACCAAAAAGCAAAAAAAAAAAAAAAAAAAAAAAAAAAAAAAAAAAAAAAAAAAAAAAAAAAAAAAAAAAAAAAAAAAAAAAAAAAAAAAAAAAAAAAAAAAAAAAAAAAAAAAAAAAAAAAAAAAAAAAAAAAAAAAAAAAAAAAAAAAAAAAAAAAAAAAAAAAAAA
>PVJL010001570.1:0-168266 GCA_004026885.1 Lyroderma lyra | reverse complement strand
GACAGGGAACAGGGCCAAATGACCAAAAACCAAGAGACAATATAGATCTAGATGTTGAAATTATAGACATAGTCTATAAAAAAACTATAATTAATGTGCAAACCCAAAGAATACAAGATACAAAATCTCACTGAACTATCTATAAGAAAGAATTAAAATTCTAGAATTGAGAAATGCATTATATACATAGGGGTGATCTGGAAACAATCCAGCCATAAATGCCTGTATTTTTTCATATTACATGGCTGTTTGCTTTCTGGACAGCCTTTGCATATATTTAACAGCTTAGATACAGCCAAGGAGAGGACAGTTGCAATAAATGATAGTGTAATAGAAAACACCAAAACTGAAGCTTGGAAAAGACAAAGAACAATTTAAAAATCAGAAAATAGTTTTGAAAGCATGTGAAGAATAAATATAAGGTTTAACTTATGTCTATTCAGACAAGAAGAGAAAAAGAAGAGTATATCAGATGGGATATTTGAAAACATTGGCTGAAAAGTGATAAAATATGAATATTAAGCCTCAGACTCAAGAACTCTATGATACCCAAGCAATGTAAATGCAAATAAAATCATATATAGGTAAATAGGAGACAAGCACTTGAAAATAAAAACAAAAACAAAAATCTTCAAATCAGGCAGCAAAAAAAAATAATAACATTGCATATGCTAGTTTTTGTATATGAGCCTTGTCCACATTGATGGTAATTTCACTCCCTACTAAAAAAATCTCACCACAGCCCATAAATATGCATACTATGATACATGTTTAAAAATGGTCATAGAAAATTGTTACCTCCAAATTATAATTAACATTTTATCATTTGAGAGCTGAGTTGATAAATTATGGAATTATGTTAAACTAGAATACAATATTATCACACAGCAAAAATTCACAAAGTAAAAATATATGATAAAAACTACATTGAAAAAACCTAAACTGGACAGACAAAAGAAGGTACAAACTATGTGATTCTATTTATGTAAATTTCAAAGCAAGTCAAAATTTTATAAAAGGCTAGGAATGTTTATTATATTTATTGGAAAGAACGGGAGATCTGTGACCAAAACAAAAGATGGACTTTGGGGGCTCCTAGGAATATTATATTTTATTTTGATATCTATTAATTGGAATTTTCAGTAATAACACTATATTATAATTAATTATTAAATTGTGCATTTATACTTTATGCACCGCGTGTGTATGCATGTGTGTTGAATTTCAAAATTAAAATTAAAAATTTTTAAAAATCTATCGATCTTTGTATTAGTTTTATATTGCTGGCACAGCAAATTACCACAAACTTAATGGCTTAAAATAACAGAAAGTCATCTTACAGTTCTGTAAGTTAAAAGTTGGATATGAGTCTTGCTTGGTTAAAATCCAGGTATCAGCAACGTTGTCATTTTTTCTGGGTGCTCCCAGAGAAAATGTATTTTCTTGCCTTTTCCAGTTTTTAGAGCTCTCCCACAGTCTTTGCTGCATGCCTCCCGTCCGCCATCTTCAAAGCCAGCAATGGGGCCACTCTGACCATTCTTCCATATTCACATCTTCCTCTGTTTCTCTTCTAGGGCTTCCCTCTTCCACTTTTAAGGATCCTTGTAACTACATTGGTGTCACATAGATAATCCAGGTGACATTCCTTATGTTAAGGCCTACCAATTAGCAAACTTGATTCTGTGTGCAACCTTAGTTTTTCCTTGTCCTAGAAGATAAGATATTCCCAGGTCCTGAGGGTTAGAATGTGGACATCTTTGGGGAGCTTCTATTCTCTCTACAACAACTCTAAACAACTTAATATACTAATTAAAGAGACAATATTGTCCCTGATATATAATAATGGTGCACAGGCCCATGGCCAACAAGCCACACTTGAATTCTTTTTAAGTCCAATGAAGTATTTGTTACTAATGAAATGATTTGTTACAGTAGAATGAGGTTAGTTAACCTTTCTCTTGACTTTTTTTAACTCTGTGAAAACTAACAAAAGTTTTACCAATTTTAACTTTTTCAAAATATGGTTTAAAACTAATGGTATTTGGCCCACGTATCTCTACCACTCCTTCCAGGATACCTCTTTTCTTGGCATATTTAAAGCTTTTATACAATATATTTTGGTAAATACATACTTTCACAGCATACAATACCCTACCTTTGATGTCTAATAATGGTAATTTTTAGTAAAGTGAACCTAATGAGGTTTGTAAAAAAATTTTAATATATTTGGAAGAACAATAATTAAAAAAAATTAGTATACTCATTGTTGATTAATCTTTTTAAGTACAAGTGAGTATCAAAAAATTGTTCAAGTCATTTTTAGGCTTCTACTTGGAAATTCATGTTGCCTGTCAGAATTTCACATATTTGAAATGTATGAAATAGCTACAAATTATTCTATAATTCATAACTTTAGTAATTTACACATAACCACATCTATTAACCTAAATTTGTTATCTTGTGTTTCATTTGTCTGTTTTCAGACATGTTTATTTCTTAGAATATACTTCTCTGCAATCATTCCCTTTTCTTATGTCTTCATTTTTATGTCTACCTCCAATCCTGTTTCATAACCTCTGTATTTTTCTTTAATTATTTTACATATAGTGAGCTTGCTATTTTTGGTCAACTCTTCCTTATCTTTTTATTATAATCAATAAAATACTGTGGAGTCCCTGGGCTAGAGCCTTTTGATGCTCATCACAGTAAAACTGTGCAGATGACCTCAAACAGCTCATTTCAGATGAGCATTCCAAATTTCTGATGTTTATGCAAATTTTAGCCTAATTATCCAAAAGTTTTTAGAACAATGACCCCAGGATTATGACCTTCCTCTATAAACATCTTCCCTTACTAATAGGCTCTGGAAACCCTTTTTCTTCTTTCCTTCCATTTAAATGGAAATTGCTGAACTTGTGTGCACTTTAGTATTATTAAAAACCAGAACCAGTGGGGAGTCTTAGCAGAAGCTGATGAAATATTTTCAAGTTGTTGAATAAGGGAGAATGTCTAGGACATCATCACCTCCATGTTGCACTTAATAGAGAATTTGCCAAGAGAGAAGACTCACCTATTTGCTTTAAGAGGTAGGATATGACCTTTATCTGACCCTTGAGACAGTCACAGAATAAGGGTCAGTTTTCAACATTTCAAAAAAGTCAGTTATTTAAAATTTGTCTTTGTATTTCAAGAAAGCAGTTATTACCAGAATATTTAGAAACAAATATGAAAATAATTAGAATATACGTGTCTATAGTTTTAAATTTTCATTTGGGAGGCCTTAGGACACTTAATTTTTTTCAAAAAAAATGTGTATTTTGCAATTACACAATTGTTGAATATTCCACAATTATATATGTAAAACTGTACTTGTGAATGTATCCCTTTGTGAATTTAAATATTTCAAAGAGAAATATCGCTAAAAACTCAGAAGTGCAAATAAGAAGGCATTTTCCTGAGGGAATTGTAAATTTTAACACTAATGTTGTACTGCATATATTTTATCGTGTTGTAAATAAGACTTTAAATCTTAGAACTAGATACATTCAATTAGAAATATAGACATAGTTTTAAATTTTACTGCGGATTCTATTAAAGAAATAACAAAGACTAAAATTGTTAGGTATCGTGGATATACTTTAATGGTTTGTTGTTGAAGAAAAATTAGAAAACAAACAAATGAAGTTTGACTTTGAATATCAATTATTAAAATTAGCCAAGTTCATCAAAACTTTTAGTTGGATGACAAACACCATATTGTTATGTTAAGTGATCACTACAAAAGCCAATTCTCCCATTCATTGAATTTGAGAAGCATATATATCAAATAAATGTGAAAAAAGCGTCCACTTTTATTGTCAGTGAAATTATTTTTTTGCAACGTCAAAGTATAACGGCCAATCATTTGATTCCATCCTCATCAAATTCAAGGTTTATAAATTAGCATTAAACTTTGCAGTTTTCATAAAGTTGTTTCTCTAACAGTAGAGATTTAAAAACCCTCTGTGGAAGTATAAGTTGGAAATTGCCTGTTCAAAGAAATTTATGATTTTATTACAGCTGCATATTGACTATTCCTCTAGTAACCCGCAGGCAGAGAGTAACAGTTTATTTATTCAAACTGCAAATGAAATTGGGCAAGAAAAGTAATTAGCAAGCAACAAAAAAATAATGGAAAAGCACCATAAAAGCAGTTTGGAATTTATGTGGGTTGTCAGATTGTTATAAAAATAACACTTTAATTTCAAAAAGGTAGAAAACTGCATATCATATATATTTTTCAACCAACTGCCTAGGTAGAGATTTTTCAAGCAAAGGCTATCCTTGCAAACACCAGAGTGGTTTCCTAACTTTTCAGGTAATTTTAAATACTTCCTAATATAATTTTAAGTACGCTATTTAAAATAGAAACTTCGTAGAGCATGATGTATTTATTTTTTAATTAGAGAGACAGTTTTCAAGAACCTATTGATAACATTGCATGGTGACTGACTGTAATTTAGAAAGATTATCTAACTGTATATGGGCGAATATAGGGACACTTTGAGACATATCAAATGTGACTCATTTACCGGAATACTTCAAATTATCTACTCCTGAGCAGACTCTAAGCCAGCTGAAATCACTTCCTACTCTGTGCTTTCATAGTGCTTAAAGCGTTTGTTGAGCGAATCTCTCCTTATAGCAGTTCATGAATTATAACACCACTGTCACACTCGACTCAACAGCAATGCAAAACTGCCCAAACATCTCTGCATTTCTGATGTCTTTTATTCCCATCTTTGCCTTATGTTCTATGCTCTTTAGAACTCAGGACATGTCTTAAAGGAAAAAAAGAGCACAATGTGGTACTCTGTTTGTTGCCTCTTCCTTTTCACTGCAATTCTAGTAAATGTCTTTCATGAAGCCTCCATTTCCTGCCATGGGTAATGAGTCTGAAAATGGCCTGCAGGAATTTTGGTTCACGTCTTTGAGGGCCTTTCCATCTGCTTCTCCGAGATTTTGTCCCCTCAAATCTTGTCTTACTCATCAGTTATCCAGTGTCATTTGGTTGTTTCTTCTTTACTCACTCCCTTTCTTTCTTCGTGTTTTATTTTTTATTTAAAAATTTCATTATTTTTAGTTCTTAGTAGGAGTGTTTGGTTTGATTTTTAACTACTCCCTTAGAAACAGAACAGGAAGTTCAAAAGAGCTTTGACATTGGAATCAGACACACGTGGATTCACATTGTTACACACCTGGGAAAGTAACTTACTCTTTTTACAGATTAATAATTTTATTTCACTCATATATGTGAAATAAGATTAACATTGTGGTTCAGGTAAAAAAAATTCTAAATAAATACGAGGTATTTTTAGAGTAAAATAGTGGATAAGATATAGAAAATACCATATAATAATAATTTAAATATTGTATTTTAAAAAGGAAAAAATTTTTAAGTATGGAAAATGGGCACTAATTCATTCTATATGCACAATACAACAAAATGGACAAGTAATTGTTTAAAAATGGTAAATTTTATAAATGCAAGTATCAAATATTCGAACTAAAGAAGATGATGTGGAATGGTATTTTCTAATGATGCTATTTTCCAAAACACAGAAAAAAACAGAAATTAAAAAAAAAAGATACAAATTAAGTATACCAGCCCAATTCTTTTAGTCTCTGAAAAATGATCTGTAGTCTTATCAGTATTAGCATCCTATTAAAATAGTATTTATTTTTCACTGAAAATATGATAACCCTGCTTGATTTTCATATTATTTTGATGAGAATTGAATGCTTACAAAATTATAATATGCCCTGAAAATTCTGTTAACACATATAGTATATGTATGGATCTGCCTTCTCCTTTACCTAAAATGAATTTGACAAAACACTGTTGGATAAAACATGATTTGATCTATTTCTGTTTATATGATAATGTCACTATTCACATGACACATACAAACTTGGATACACAGCTGACAAAAAATAAATAAAAGAGACATTTATTTTCTTTAAATTGGAATGAAATGTAGCATATGCCAAATCATTTCTATTTTAAATAAGTACTATAAAATCAGTTAGAAATTTTTTTCATAGAGCTTACATAGTGCTATAATAGTTCAAATTATGCAATAAATAAGTAAATTAGAGAAAGAACTTAAATCCCTGAAAGCATTTGATTTCACTGATCACCAATGGGTATTAAATGTCTAATATTTAATTTAACATTCTTTTGCACAGTGATAACTGAAGATTTCAAGCCATCAATAAGAAGTGATTTCATTAAATGGAAATAAAGATTTGTATGCTCTAATATTGATGAGGCAACTATGAAGATGGTTTATTTTTATTTTGTTTTCTTTCTTCATATCTAATAAACATTGGAGCATGATATTTTTGATTTGACACGCTATAATTTAATTGATTTAAATAGCAAATGATTATTTTTTAATCTAGATTTGATTTATGCATTAATATATCCCTCATTTAAATAGCTTAAACTGCATTTCTTGTTAATATGACTGCCTTTCTTATAATTCAAACTCATGTATAATTGCCAGAGCACAAAACAAAATCATTCAAAAAGTGAACTAGAAGCTCTTCTATGCCATCTAATTTTTTCTGTCCTCAGATTTGCACCTTTTCCATTTTGGTGAGCGCGTTCCCACAGCCTTCTCCAAGTACCATTATTGAGCTAATCAAGTTGACTTTATTGCCTCCACTGTCAGTGGCATTTCCCTTTTAAACCTGATTCACTTTCTTTGGAGGGGTGTAACTATTACTTTAAGATGCATGTGTGTGTGTGTATGTGTGTGTGTGTGTGTGTGTGTGTGTGTGTGTGCGTGTGTGCGTGTGCACGCACACTGGTACTGTATTTGTTTGTTTATTATCAGAATAAACACCTCATATAGATGCAATTTTGAGAACAACTTGCAGAACACTTACAATCTCAAGAGTGTCATCTCATCACTGATCACCTAGCCTATGTTGACAACCATCTTTTGAATTCTTTACTCTGATGGAGAGATCACCTGTGGGGATTTTCTGGTTTTATCACGACATAAATTATAATACAATTAGCTCTGTTTGTTTGATTAGTTTGTGTGTCTTTCTCAACTATTTTGTCTGTGAGGAAAAACTAAAGAAATGAATCTGACATAATCATTTCTGAGATTTTTCTCCTATTTCATTCTTTATACCTCAACTTCTCATTATTTTCTAAGTCCAAGACAATCTATAGCTAAGGCTGATATGTACATTTCTCCTCAGTTTGGAGGGAGCTATTATTCTAATGTTACAGAATTTTTTGTGTCTGACAGAAATATCTTTTAAATTTACATTTTAATTTTAATTGTGAAATTAATCAATAGTCATTCTACAGTTC
The DNA here is from genome assembly GCA_004026885.1 of Lyroderma lyra. Lineage (NCBI taxonomy): Eukaryota > Metazoa > Chordata > Mammalia > Chiroptera > Megadermatidae > Lyroderma > Lyroderma lyra. The sequence goes on along the minus strand of PVJL010001570.1, from coordinate 160,894 downwards.
TAGCGATTCATATAATACATAATAATCACATAATAAACATTGCACATGTGCAGTAATCCTTCCTATCAGAGATTTTTATTAATACATTTAACATTATTCTTATCCCACTGTGGTTTTGGTAGGGATTAATGGATTTAGTGTGTTTTGATGAGTAGATCAAACCTTTTGGGGTGCGTAGTGCTTGAGAGGTTCTTCCTGACACTACAACTGCCATTTCTTAATCTGCATGAATACTGTCCTCTTGTTCAAATCAATTTTTACATGTGGATGTAAGCTTTGCAACAGCAGGACTTTTATTCTGCTCAGAGCCACATTTCCATGACCTGGAAAACTGCCTATTTTATAGTAGAAACTTGAAGAGCATTTCAAGAAAATAATGAATAATTATTGCACTTATAAATCGAGAAGGAATACTTTCTGACAAAACTTCCAGTGATGTTTTAGGAGAAGAGATATTTTTCTAACACTTCAAATTACAGGAAATGGTTAACAAACTAATTCCCTTCTCCATAGCTGAAGCATCAAGGAACAAAAAAAGAATGACAAGTCACCAAAATCAACTTCAATGCACAATGCTTGGCTTGCATGTGTTCAGTTTTAGAGAATCAGTGGGGTACATTTGGGAATTTCTGGTACCAAACTATATTCACTCCAATCATTGTAATGGGCCATTTAGTTTAGTTCATTACACAAAAAATTTGAGCCCGTGGAGTTTTCAATTAGGCTCAAGATTTTGTCGGCTGCATGTTGGTCTGAAAACATATCCAGCCACATCAGCCAGAAAGTTTTCTCCAAAACATTTTAGACTCTTTAGAATTCCAAGGTCGCTGTTTTGAACAGTACTAAGAAAGCAAGTTGGAAAACACAAAGGAAGAAGATTTCAATGTTTCTTTTGATTTTCATGGTTTTTGAAAAAGAAAAACGGAATAAATCAAAAGAAAGAAATGTCATCTTGAGGTGACTCTGGTTTTTAAAATGAGATAAAACTAGCCATCCTGCCAATAATACAATCTCTTTATATTACAATATAATCTAAGCTGCTGAAGTCAGAGTAGAGCTTAAAAAGGCGACAGACAAAAGTGCTTTTCCTGGTGTTGCAAGTACTAGAACATGTGCATGCACATGTGTGTGTGCATGTGTGTGTGTTTGTATGTATTTAATATCTCTTGCAAATGTTTTCTGTCTGTGCAATGTCACAGAAGAATGTCCTTGCTCCTGAGTGCTTAGCCCTATGATTCTTACTGATACATTGTTTAAATCACATAAAAACATTTGTCCTTTTAAGCAAAAAAAAAAAAAAAATCCACTTAACTAATTCTGTCACTATACTTTCACAATAACAGAATCCATTTGTTTTCTTTTGTGTTAATCTAATCCATATTGTAATAGGTCTTCTTTCACTTGTCCTCTTCTCTTAGATTTTGCATATTTCTCTGTTTCTACCTTTGCTTTCATTATATTGTATTCTTTTCCCTTTCTTAATTTCTATCAATTCTTTTTTCCCTTTTTCAATTTTTTTCAGTTTTCCTAGATTTTATCATATTCTTTTCCAAAAATTTCTATTTTGCTATTTTCATCTCTCACCCTTTGAAGACACTTGGAAGTACCAGAACAGCATATATGCACTTTCTATAGAAGAGAAGCTAACTGTTGAATAGAAAGGGATTGGATTCAGCAGTGACCTTGTGAGCGATGCAAAACTACAGGCAGGGAGTTCCCTGATGGTGTAGTGGCTTAAGGCCTCGGCGCTGGCACTGTCAGCGCTGCGGCCTGGGTTTGATTCCCAGCCAGGGAGCTACCCACATACCAAACAGCAAAAAACAAAACAAAAAAACAAAAACAAAAACAAAAACTACAGGCAGGCAAACACTGATCCTCTCCTTCCCCAAGCATCCTTGCATTGCTGCCTTATTCAACCCGGCGTGTGTCCTTTTAACTTGTCAAATGTTACTAGGCAATTGCTTATCAATATGAGAGGGGTGTGTGTGTGTGTGTGTGTGTGTGTGTGTGTATGGGGGCTGTCTGGAAAAAATCCAGCCATAAATGCCTCTATTTTTCATAGTACATGGCTGGATACTTTCCAGACAGAAACTCGTACATATTCTTTCATTCTAAGTATATGGTAAGCTCTATTACTGTCAGGGTATTCATTACTTTTGCTTTATATATAGACAAGGTTTGTAGCTCCAATTACTAAAATACAACTTAAACTTGATGGACACATTTCTTTTGAACACAGATTCACTTATTCAAATGCCCTTTGCGAAGCAACTCTTTAACTTCAAGAAGACTGTCATCGTATGACACCTACACTTCTTCAGAATCACTCACGTCTTTCATGCATCAATTATAATTATTCCTCCCCAATCACTAAATGGTCTTTCCATCCTCTTTTTCCTTTATATTCACCTAAGGTAGAAACAGCCAAAGCAGATGTGGTTAAACACGATTATCCACTTCTCACCATACCTACATCCACAGGGCTAAATTAAGTTGGAAAAAACTTACAGCTCTGGTGAGAATGTGCTTTATTATGAACACAACTGCTACAATAAACATAAAATTGACTTGAAATCCTCCTATACTTTCTGAGCTGTTGGCTCTCCCACTCACCAAAAGTATGTTATCGTCAAGTATCCATTAACTAACTCTCCATGTTCTCCTAATCCTCAGCAAAAATGTCAACTCTATCAAGAGCCCTTCTTCCAAAGATTAAAGTAGGTTCTTCACCACCACCTGCTGCCAGTCATTAATTCACACTTCAGACCAGAAATGGATAGTCTGAAATGATACCATTTACTTATTTGCTCAATTGTAATTCCTATCTCCTTGTCTGTGCTGTGTGTGTGTGTGTGTGTGTGTGTGTGTGTGTGTGTGTGGTTTCTTTCAAACCTCAGAATAGTCATATGATCTTAAATTTATTAGCCCCACTTCCCAGTAAAGAAGCTATCACAGATAGATTTAAATGCAGCACAGTCATTATAACATTTTAATATACTGTAATACTTCTTTTCAGACAAGACAATTAATGAAATAATGTCCTAAATTTTCTACATCCAGTAATAATAGAATATACTACTTATACTATTAAGTAACTTTATAGAGTAAAATTATTTCAAAACAGTTAATACATTACAGAAACATTATTCCTGTTTAACACATAAAATATAAGCTAACTACAAAATGTTCTTGAAAAGTTCTGACATTCTCACAGCTATTTTTTTTCTGCTGACATTTTTGTTTCTTTTTTTCCACACATTCAAATTTTAATTGTACTGGCAAATTATATTTTTAAATGTATTTATTAAATTTTTTATGGTGACATTGGTGGCAAGATTATAGGGTTTCAAGTGTACAAGTCTATACTACATCATCTACGGGCTGCATTGTGTGCTCACCACCCAGAGTCAGTTCTTCTTCCATCACCTTATATTTGACCCCCGTCCCTCCTCCACCACCTCCTTCCATCTGACCCTCGGTAGCCACTAAATTATGGTCTGTGTCCATGGGTTTCTGTTTCTTGCATAAAGCTAATTTAAAATATGACAGGCTCTTTGGAGAAAACTGGCAAAAACATTGAGGAAAAAATCATATATGTGAGTACCTATGAAGAAAGAGCAAACTAAAGAGAAAAAGAGTAGCTCCAACTTTAGTAAGACAAATAAATGAATGAATTAATTATGGAAATAATTCATCAGTATATAGGAGCTATTCTTATTTTATTTTTCATAGAGAATTCAAGCACAAGAACGAATAATATCTTTAAATTGTAGTTACGGACCTGATAGATTTTAGTAATTTTTTCCCAAAGAATTTTTTCTTTAGCACATTTTCTCAAATCCTAAAGTCATTCTATAATGCATTACCTAAATATATGTTATTAAAGTATATTTATAGGACCTAGTGAAGTAGTTCAGTATTTAAGAATTGTTCAAAATCCATGCTACAAATTCTTTTCATCTAATATATTATAATAGAAAAATACCTTCCATATCCTATTTGTACCCTTAATTCAGGAATTCAGTCATCTCCTCAGTGGAAAGGCAGTGATATTAAGATTCTTTATGAGGAATTAATGTTTTAACATATAATATTGATCATATTTAATAGTCTTTCATGAATCTAATAGTTGTAGGTTCATTTAACTTCATTTAAAAATGATGGTATACTAGAACTCTTGGTTTAATTTCAAACGACAAGATTTTGCATGTGGACACAATAACTAAATGTATGAATATAGCTAAATTACCTAATCTCTCTGGGCTTTCCTCATTGGTAAAATCAAGTTAATAATACCTACTTTATGAAGTTTGGAAAATAAGATGACATATTACTTGTGAGAGCAACCAGCATAGAGCCAGACTCACATAAGAAGACCAATACCTCATAGTGAGCTGGAAAACTCTCTGTGATTAATTTTTGTCAGCCTTACATGTGATTGAAATATATCAACATTTTTGAAGCAGTTTTCTTTCCATTTGTGGGTTGCTTCTGGGAAGATATGAAACGTACTGTTGACCATTTAACAGAATTTGCAGAGCCTGTTGTATTTGTAATGATCTTAATAAAGCTTTGTACCTCATAAACAAATACTGCAATGTCTGGCTTCCATCCAGTATCAAATGTTGTATCTAAACAAACTAAAAACAGCTAGTCAATTTAATATTGAGAGGAAAAATCAAGCCCAAAGGCAGGACATGTGTAAATACTAAATTTAAAGTATGTAAGACCTCTGGATTTAATTAGATTTGAAAGTCCCACTTTGATGTAAAGTGCCCAATACAGACGGAGCAGGGTGACTGGATCAATCACAGCTTTTACTTTTGATTAAATTTAACTTCCCTACATAGATGCAATTGAAAACAATCAATGCAAGCAAAATAGGGAACAATAATACATACTCTCAGAGGTGAACAAAGTTTCAGGGTTATACACATAGAAATACAATGTTATCCACTTTGATGATAAACAAGCCTACAGCTTGAATTTATGCCTTGCATATTTCATATAGTAATAAAAGGATCAGTCACAGCAGACATAAATTTTAGTAACAGCAAATCATCTTAAAACAAACTTGAGATCTTGAACTCCACTATAATATAATAGGATTATATTATAATGGACACAAATAGGATTAGCAGCTCAACACCCATTTTTTAAAAAGACCTTCCTCTCTTGGTATCTATATATTTGCTGTGGAGTCCTCTGTGTTAGTACCAGTTGATGTGACATTCTTTCTCAGGAAGTGGGGTTGGAAAAAGGGGAACTCATACTAAGGAGACCACAATGTACCTCTCCCCAAGAAGCAGAGAGAGTTTGGTCATTCTCTCTATATTGACTGAGCATGAGTTTGATAAATTCGTCAAGTTAGAGTATATAATGCTGGGGAAAAAGTTCTAAAATCTTCTTTAACAACATGAAGATATATTTTTTTCACTCTAATTAAAGTCGCTGTTAAGGGCTTGTGGTTCAGGGAGCAGACAATCTTCATACTGTCACATGTGGTCTACAGAATATTCCTAGCCTTTCTGGAGTCTTCCTTCCTTGCTAGAATCTTTCATATGTATTTTTTCTTTAATATTTACTAACAATATTTATTGTGCCATAGGACTCACCAGAGATCATCCTACATTTTTCTGGAAACATCTACAAGAGAAATTTTGTAAAGCTCCCAATATTTTAAATAACATGAATGGGTCATATGTATTTTTTAAACAGTCTTGGAGGCATCTAGCTGACTACTGGATGTAAAGTGAGAAAGGCTTTGAAGGCAATCCTCCCATATTTATCTGTCCAAGCAGCCTCTATGCTATATCACACTTGTGCTCATTGCCCAATGGTCAGAATTAGCCACATGATCCTACCGAGATAGGAGGGGATGGACAAATGTTTTTCAGTGAGGCAGGGAGAGGACATGAGTTTGTTGAATATCTAAATCATTTCTACCACAAGTTATAGTGGTAGAAATGAATTAGACATGCTTGGTGGTTACGTTTCCCACCAGGTACTAAATAAATAAGCTTAATATATTTAAAGTTAAGAAATGGACCAAAAAACTACTCTCACTTGAGACAATAATGGCAAGTTTGGGGGTACCCTAAACTATTCTTAGTTTGGATAATTCCCTAGAACTCCCTGAAAGCTGTTATACCCTGAGGTAAGGTTTATGATAGCTAAAAGACAAAGGTTAAAATTAGCCGAAGGAAGAGCCACATATGGCAGTCTCAGAAAGTTCCAAAAGTGGATGTTCTAGTTGTTTTCTCCCTAAGTGGTCATGGACTGTGTGGTGCTCCAGGCACTGAGGTGTGACAACGTAGAGTGACACTGTATTTTCTATTTTCAGGATTTAACATTCTAAGTTTAGTTTGATTCAATGTAATTTAGCTTAGAAAGTTTTAGAACTTTTTGCCTTGCTCTGCTTCCCTCCCCTCCTGCTGGCCTTAATGGCCCTGTTTTTCCCACGGCTACATGCGTGCCACATTAATCTAGTTAATAAGCACAACACTAACTTGCAAGAAACTGGCCACCAGGCTGCACATCTGGGCTGAGATTCTGTCAGATGACATAGGAATCACCCCTAAGACCAGTTTTGAGATAACCATCAAGGAACAAAGTGGACCCCAGGAGATGTCTCTTGGATGAGTCACATGACTAACTCCCCCTTCCATTTGTTCTGCTTCTTCCTACGTGCCTAAAAACTCTCTGGCTGTCCTTAGAACAGGGAGATGACCTTTGGGGACAGGAACCTGCTCTCTTCCCAAAATGCTGGCATTTCGAATAAACACTCTTTTCTTTCATCAACCTTGTCTGTCCACGACTGGAAGAGCAGCCAGCAGCCAGACCTTGTCCCAGTAATGATATTACACACAGAGCATTGGCCGCCCAGGAAGCTCACTTGAGTTGAGTTGAGTCTTTATTGGGACTACACCACCTAGACAGGGCAGTCTCCCCGAGTGACTGGTCTCAGCCTCCAGTCCCTCAGGAGATCAAGCTTATACCATTGATCCAGAGTCCTCATCCTAAATCACATTGTTAGATTAGCTGGTGGGGCCAATCCCATCCTAAATTACATTTTTAAAAGACCCAGGTGGGGAGTTCCCTGGTGGTGTAGTGGCTTAAGGCTTCGGCGTTGGCGCTGTCAGCGCTGCGGCCTGGGTTCGATTCCCAGTCAGTGGAGCTACCCACATACCAAAACGCAAAAAAAAAAAAAAAAAAAAAAAAAGACCCAGGTGATCCAAGCCCCCAGACAAATAAAAATGCTTGGCATTCCAGAATGGGAGCTGAAAACCAGACAATTCTTTGGGCCAGATTAAATTTTTTACTATACACCCATAGACATAGGCATGGTATTAGAGAGAGATTAGGACAGCATCTAAGCCCCTGTTTCCAGATGTTTCTGAAATCCAAATTTCTTTCTGCAGTTTATTTCAACCTTTCCTTTAAATCAGTAATGCCATAATTCCTTCAGTTAGTCATACTTGCACATATAACCTAGGGATTACATGTGTCTTACCTAAGCACCCATGTTTACCAATATAGTTGACATTAATTGTGGTCATAAAAATAAGTGGCTTCTGTGACACCAGCTGTAAAAATTCAAATACATGGCATGCCACCCAAAGTAATAACAGGATAAAAGGAATTCCTGAGGCATGGAATATACTGAAGAGAGCACAAAATCTGATTATGAGAAAGTTTTAACATTCCAGGTAAGGAGTTAAAAAAAAAGATAAATAAAATTTCATGGAGTTATCTTTTTTATAGTAGGGATTTTATATAAAATTATTTTTTTAATTCACAATGCCCACAGACTTCTAATACTTTTGTTTTTTTTAATAGGGAAAACATTGATATTGTACAAGATCTTGGAAACTGGTTTAAGCCAGTGAATGAATTAGTAAGCAATGGATGTAGTATATTTAAACAATGTTTTTACTGGTTAATAATTCCTGTTACATTGCTATGCCATGTTCCTTTTAAAGAAACAACCACTGTCCAGCCTATAACTTTGCTTAGGACTTCTTCTATTCTGTACAAATATCTCATTAAATTTCTAGAGTAACTGAAGTTTTCTCTATTTTTTCATCAACATCTTAGTGTTTACATTGTACATTTTTCGGTTAAGCATATTTTTTAATAGCTATTGCTTACAAAATGTGCAAATTCCCAAGTAATATTTTGACAATGAAGTTGGCATATAATAAAATCAACAATAATCATTTTGTAAATAATAACTAAATTCTCTATGACCAATTTGACTTGATAGTAAGGCAAAAAAGTAAAATCTAGGAGAAAAAATTTTAAATGTAATAAAATATAAATTAACGAGTAATGAAAAAGTGCCTGAAAATAAATTGACCAATTAAACTGTATAGAAAGGTAAACAATGCTTATCTATGTTAAGGGAAGGCTTTTTAATAGCAGATAATGGAACTTTAAGATGTAGAATGTAGTTTAATAAAATTACAAAAATGAAAATAAAAGCCACTAAGATAAAGTTTAAATTGTATGAAGAGAATGAAGTGAATAAAATAGACTTCATTTTTATTTTTCAATTATATTGCCCTGTATTATCGACTTCTTCTAATATAATTGAAAAGTAAATTGGGTATAATAAGGAAACATTAATTTTTAATGAGCTGATCGCTAAAGGGATTAAAAATTAAGATACATTTGCAGAGTTTTTATTTATGTTTTTTTTTTCATGTTTGGAAGGCATGACTGACATTTTTCATTTTTAACATATTTTTTTAACTGACAAAATCAGGAAACTGTACCAAGTTTATGTGAACCATTCATCAGCTCTAAAGGGAAGGAAACAGCTGCCTGTAATAATTATTTAGAATATATTAATGCAAATTAGTTTTACTGTGCATACTTATTTTTCAAGAAATCACATACATCTAATAGAAATTTTACATAGCAATTCTATTAGTGCATTTTAGCTAAGCTAACAAATAGCTTCTGAGCTCAACTCACCAGGGTGGACTAGGTTAGGCCACTGTTCAACAAAGATCACAGTTTGAGTCTTGGTATAGCTAATCAGGATGGAAATCAAACCTCAGGAAGTACCGATCTCCTAGGGATTCAGGACTGGCTCTTAAGAAAACACTGACGCCAGGTAACGGGGGAAATGTAGAAAATGAGATTTGAAAGAAGTGGCTTAGGAAGAGAAAATATAAACAAAGATTTAGAAAAAACAGTTTGCTTCAAAATAATCAGAAGAAACTGCAATTAGGCATGGCGAGATTATTTTGAATGGAGAATTAACATGGAGTCAATTTTTTTAAAAAATTACTTCAAAGGATAATACTGAATAGTAGCAAAAGGAAGTATTATAAATATGCTCATATTTTTCTCACTTTTTTCATGACTAAACATAAAGGTCATTATTATAACTTTCTTCACTATTGCTATTACTTCCATAACCTTGGAATAGAATATTAATAAAGAATAGCCTTAGTCAATTGTGCTAAAACTTGAACTCTCAAAAGGAGAATTCTGAAGGCCCACCTCTGGTTTCCAGCAGAGTTGTTTGGCATAATTGGGTCAGTCATCGTTTTAGACAGTAATGACTTTTAAAAAACATATACACCAAGTTTAAATAAGAGAAGGATGGCAGAGAGAGAGGACCTACAGGAGAAAGGAGAATTTAAAAGAAAAGTAGGGAATGCCTCTGCCTATTTTATTTTTAAAAATCAGAATTTATTACTTTTAATGTTATTAAGAATTGTCAAAGACAATTTGCCCCTGACAAGTGAAATAAGAAAGGAAAACCTTATTCAAGAATGTAGCAAAAAGGTCAAGACTATTGTAGTAGGGGAGAGAGATTGCACTTAACTCCATTAAAATAACAGAAGGGAGTTTCGAAGCACTGGGAAGAACTAGGGGAAAGGTACTGGAGGACATTAAGGGAGAAAGTTGGCCACTGTGATTAGGATATCCATGTTCGCTAATGGGCACACGCAGAAACCAGGTTTCTACCCTCCCACAGAGACTGGGAGCTAGAGGTACCCTCTTTCCTGGTGTTTGCATTTCAGACACCTGGCTCCCAGGTCCTTGAGGAAGACATTGCTCAGTTGTAAAACTGGCCAGAGGCCAGGAGAAGAGTTACATCTCAAAGGAGCAGAGAAAGAATTTGTAATTGCAACTGTGCGTGCTTCTTTCTAGAAAAAGGGAGTCAGGGGCCTGTAGTCACGAGGAAACGTGCCTAAAGCTTAGTTAGGGGAATGGTGAGGCTGTCTTAGCCGCAACTACGGTTCATCTTTGTCAGTAGACGAGCGCTGTCTGGGAAAAAAACAGCCATGAATGCCTCTATTTTTCATATTACATGGCTGGGTACTTTTCGGACAGTCCTTGTATCCCATTCAGTGGTTCACTCACGTTGTGCTACTCTTTTTTCCCCATGTCTTTGCTTTTTCACTCTTTCCTCCAAGGTAATCATGCCTACACTTATTATTTCATTTTTGTGTTGTTTGTCTCCTTCTCAGTGCTCTTTCTACTAGCGTTCCACCTTAGTTACTCTCCAATGCCAACCTCCGTTAATCAAGCTGCTGGTGGCTGCTCCTCTTCATATAAAATGTATTAATTGCTTGACTAAGAATGAGTCTATTATTCAAGATTTTAAACAGAGAAACAAGGACACTGAAACAACATTAAAAGACAATCATAACGCTGTGTCCACATGGGTCACGCTCTCCCCCGCGGGAGCCGGAGCGGGAGTGGAAGCCGAAGTGCCAGGAGTCAGAGGCCGCGGCCTGGTGGCGGCGGCTAGTGGTGGCGGCCTGGTGCGGTGGCCTGGTGGCGGCGGCCTGGTGGACACTGCTGCTGCATTGGGGCAGTGGGCGGGGACTGGCAGCGAACGAGGCGGAAGTCAGTGGTTAATTGAACCTGAGAGCGCAACTCAACCCAGAGACGAACTTCACTATGGGAAACAGCACCCATGGTTGTGTCAAGGGTCGGGAAAAGGTAGTGGCAATGGGAGAAGAAAGAGCCCCTCTGCTTTCTAAGGACAATGACTACGCTAAAACCAAGTGGGCTCAATTAAGGTCCCTACCAAGACGCTTAAGCCTGAAAGCCCAATCTCAAAGACATCTGCTGCTGTTGCAGCTCCAGTAGGAAAAAAACAACAACATCCGTTTTAAAAGCATCGAACACTCTATCCTTTGAGACATGAGGAGTTTGCGGATAATTTAGAAGTTGGGAAGTGAGTTTGCGTGAACAGAAGCAAGCCTGGATTTACCCACTTTGTGGGAGAAACTCAGTTTGTACCAGGCCAGTGGGCCGGGATTATTTAGAAATGAACCCATAGGCAAGAATGGTGGTCCAGTGGCAGGAGTTCGGTATTACCAATGGGAAATTTTAAAGGCCATAGGCCTCCAGTCTTCAAAGTTGATGAGGAAGATGCAGGCAGAAAATGAAGCTAGGCCTGCAGACAATGTGTGGAGTGACTTCAGCTCTGTCCAATTCTGCAGCCAACATGACGTACCTTCCTCAGCTGCCCCCTCAAAGGAGAAAGAGAGCTCCAAAGTGGAGACTGATTGTTGGTGGCCCTAAGGCTGGTGTAGTCTGGTCTCGTGGGGAGACAGACTTTGCCAAGGGAATGATGTAGTCTGGAGTTAGAGGAGCCTCTCCAGAATGACGGGGCTGTTGTTGCTGGAACAAGGTATTTTCAGTGTAACCCTAAACATGGATTGTTTGCTCTTGTCCACAAAGTGACCAAGATTGGCTTTGTTTTCACCATGCCAGCCAAAGCCACGCCTGTCGCCATGAAGGGCGTGATGGCCTCCTGCCTCCTCTCTCAGCTCCATGAGCTCCAGGCCTTCTCCGTAAACAGCAAGCTCAGATGGACTGGATTATTGACACAAACCTCCTCACCCTTTTGCAGGAAGATCCCCACCCCACTGTCCTCCGGGAGGCCCTGAGGGAGGGCTGCTGGCTGGCTGGGATCCAGAGAGGGTAGAGGTGGCTAAGGCCACAAGCCACATCTGGCTCTGGCCTGGGACGGACTCCAGCAGCACTGCCTGGAACTGGAGGCCAAGTTGGATCAGCTGCAAACAAAGGTGGAAGCTATTAATAGGGAGAAGGTGGAGCTTCCCAAGCAACTTGAAGAGAGCAGAGGAAAGCTGAGGAACTTCAGGTCTGGGTTGAGGAAGAATCAATTACTAATGATGATCTTGAGCAAAAAGAGCCAGATTCTGAGGATCCTGAGAATGTAAGAGGGCACTTAACTGTGTGGATATTTCCCTTGTTAACAGATTGATTACAGATTGAAATGCTTATTGATATACTCAAATACTAACTGCATAATTTGACATTGAGACCTTGACTTTAATACTTCTGTGAATGTGGCTTACAAAGCAGTGACATTTGTAACCTGAAAAAATTATATTTAATGACTAAGCTCTATAAAAAAATAAAGGCAATCAAAGACAAAAAATGACAACAATAAAAAGAACAGCTAAACCCAGAACCCAAAATCTTTAGTGGAGTCATCTCCTTTTTGACAGATATCAGATATTTTATATTATGGGATACGTTTTAATTGAATGATCTTCACTACTAAAACTTTTCATAAGGATTCCACACAAAAATATTGTAAACATTGAAGTACTTTGAAAATGCATTGCCTTTTAGGCAAAATTTTAAGTATATGTATCAAATAATAAATATAAACGTGTTTCTATACCTACATTCTATCATTCATGCATTAAGGATATAAATTTAGCATGTATTTCACAGTATAGTCTGTGCATTACCATTAATCAGTAAGTGGTAGATCTGCAGTTTTAAAGTGCTTTACTAGTTTGATAACATAGATTATATTTCAGGTTGGATGAAAACAGTGGCAACTCTAACCTCAAAGTCTGGATCAACTCACATAGGTTATAGTATAAATATATGAAGATCCGTTTTGTGTTCAGCACTCAGTTTATAAACAATAAGAGATGATGTAATAAAATATAAAACAATCTTGTTACTCTATGAAAAAATATGCGCATTAATCTTTCCATGTTGACGTCTGATACACTTTTATAAAAACTGATGAAAAAACGTACATATTAATAGTTTTGAGAGAACAAAATTCATAGGTATTTTTTAAATAATTCAAACTTATACTATTTAAAAACGTAAGTAAAATAATGTCACACGTATTGACATCTTTTCATAACATTTGAGTAAGTGGATAGATATAATTATGTGCAACATGTTTTTGTACGTAAAATTTTAAGCTTTCTCCATTATGTGAGCAATGTTTATACAAGTAATACCTTTGTTCTACCAATTATGTTTATACATTGGAGATACTCTGAAATAATTTGAAAACTATCGTATATCAGTAATAGACTCAATGAAGTTTTTAGACCACATTTTTCCTTATTGAGCAATAAGGAAAGGTGACATCTTATATGTCCGTGTCTCCTGAGGCCTCTCACAAAGGTTACCATCTATTTCTGTTATTGAAGTTTCTTGGAGATAAATACCAGTGCTCCTTTCAAAGTCCTAGATAGATAAGTATGTCTGTCAAATTCTACTCAGAATCTGGCAGAATAAAGCATGCCACGTTCTTTCAATGCACGCCCTTTGTTATTATTATTTTTTTAGTATTCTTTATGTGAAATCTAGTTGTAAACTGTGTAGACATTCTCAAATTCTGATGATAGTCAGATGACCAGTAACAGAACAGTGCAAATATTTCTCACTCCTATATTTGCATACAAATATTAAAGCAAACTCTTATTTCATCATCTTCTGATGCTAGAACAATGATTCTCAAAATATTGTTTATGACAAATTATATAAAATTAGCTGGGATTTATAGTAAAAATATAGAGTCTGAGGGTCATCTGAGTCTTACTAAATCTTGAGCATAGAACACAGGAATTAAAATTTATTTTTTTCAAAACCCTGTAGTTTGCTGTGTATGTTATTTTTTAAAATTAAATTTTGTTTACATGCAAATTTACACACATTTATTAAATCTAATTTCTCCAAATTATTATTTCTTATATTTTATCCCCTTCCTAGGACATCTTATCATAAATCTGTTATGCACAATCAGTAAAATATTGATTGATACTATTTGCTGAATGAAGTTTATTTCTTCTAACTAAATGGACACTGGTTTAAAGACTTTTTCTTAAATTGTTCTAGTTAAAAGAGCTCAGATTTTGAAACTCAGCAAAAAATAAAATCTTAGTTCTTCCCATATCAAATTCAACTTGGACAATCCATTAACTTCCTTTAAAACTCAATATCCTTTTTTTTAAAAATCGAAATTAATACCATAAATTGAGGATTGACAATTGATACAACATCTAGGCCTTGTCCCCTCCCTAGAGGTCCAAATTGAGACTATGGTTTCCACTCCCTAATGACTTGGTTCTCCTGGCAGCCAGGCCCCATCCTTAGGTGGGGTCAAAAAGTCACCTCATTATAATTCCAAAAGACTCTGCTGAAAATCTCAACACTTAGGAAATTCTAAGGGTTTGGGAGCGGTGAGTCAGGAATCAGACAAAAATCAAATATATCATGAGTATGGAACACAATATTGCACTTTGTATACCAGGACTAGCATGTTGCTTGACACGCAGTAGGCATTAATAAATAAATATTAAAGTTGGAATGATTGATTGAAAGAAGTGAGGAATTAACTTCATGTTCCAGGACACACAAAAATACTCTCTAAACAAGAGCTTTACAGTGAAAACAGATAGCAGTTATAGATAAATCAAATCAAATCCATAAGTCTTAGTGGTTGGTCAGATCTTAAGAGTAGACATTTGAGTATTGTTGCCATTGCTTTTTCTTTTTTCCTTTTCTGTTTTGTTTTGTTTTCTTTGATTCTTAATGCAGCTTTTTAAAATTACTGGAGAAACTCACATAATGTGAATCTTGTCGTTATAAATTCCTAATGTGAAATCATGTTTATGCCTTCAGTGATGACCGACAATACTTCCACATCTGACTACTCATTTTCTAAACTTTCACCCTTCTCTTTGAACCCTCTCAACTCCATATCCCTCAGCTTCACAGAAGCAAACCAGATCAGCATTTTCATCTACTATTTTCAATAATCTGAATCACTGTCTAACCTTTATCCTACCATTTACTAGTGAAAAAGAATATTTCCATTTGTCTAAGAGATGTCGTGCTTAGAGTTACAAAATGGAAGGACAATGACTGAGGCCATAATTCTGAGGCGGCAGTATGGAAATTGTAGGAGAGCTTGGGGCTCAAGATATGAGACAGAAAGAACAGGTAGGTGGTTACTGTCCTACTCAGTCTGGAGTAAAGGAGACCTGAACCAATCAAGTGTTTGAGGTAATGAAGAGAAGGTGAAGATATTAAATTGAGGGAAGAGGCAGAATTTAACAAGACGTGCTCACAAGTTTGGATCCAAGACATAAAAATGAGGAAGGTAGGAATGACTTGGAATGTCAGTTATTCTCTTTGTGAGGAGCCAATGGAAGTAGATGTTCAGTATTAGGATATCATGTGAAATATGAATGTTTCTTATAAAAAAGGTAAACATTTTTAAATGACTCATGCCTATCCTCTATGGGATATGACACAGACATAAGTATAGCTAATGTTCATGCTGAAAGAAGAGTCTATCTGAGCCGAATTTCTGAACACAGAGACTTTTCGCATTAAATATAAGGGTTGGATCTTTCGTTTATTAATAGATCCATTCTGTAGGTATTTGTTATATGACTGACACTGTGCTTGGTAATGGAAGAAGTTATGGCAAACGGAACTAAACTCAGTTCTTCTTCAAGGAGCTTTAGCTTAATGAAGAGTCATACAGAAATCCAATAATCACAAAAATAAATAGAAATACAGAATCTGATAAACATTATGAAGAAAGTATATAGTGCCATAAGGTTATAGAACAGGATAACAAGACAGGGGAGGTTTCCTGGACAGTGACATTGTCATAATCATTCTTAGAAAAATAAGAAACAGAACTATAAAGAAGTTTTAAAAAAGTAAAAAAGAGAGCTTACATATTTCCAAATTAGACCTTGGCAGTATGACAATATTAAGTTAAATGGAATTCATGTTCTTTTCCTTTTTTCATAATTTTTTTTAGTTTTTCAAAAAATAATTTATAGTATCTTTGATCAAAAGATTATACAACTCTAAAATCAGTTCCAGAACCAATTGTCAGAGAATAATTCAAAACTTAAATAATATTCTTGGCCCAAAACACAACGTGAGATCCCTTCTGTATAATTTTGTTAATGCTACTTCTTATAAGAAAGTTATAGATTTTTACTTCCTCTATAGTGTTTCATTAAACTATGCCTCATAATCAAGGTGAAAAACATTCTCTTGAGCTCCTCAAAAACATAAAATTATGGAATTAATGTGCATCAGAAGCTTTTAAATACAGTTTCAATACTTTGCTATGTGGCATTCATAGGTCTTGAAAATAATACCAAGACCTGGGTTTGACATTTTACAAGCAACCACAAAATTAGAAAAAACTCAATAATAAATTGTAGGTAAGAGAAAGGTAAGAACACAACAAATACTTCTTTTTTGGTTATTGTCAAAAAGCAGTTTTCAAATTTTATTGATAAAATATCACAGCCATCTAGTGATGTACTTTTTCACTTTATTTTGGATTTGATAGCATCATACTTCTGAAAAGACACAAAAGGGCAGTTCTTGCAGCTGAAGGTCACCTTTATTATATCTTTTCCTAAGTGACTTCTCCCAAGATTGCAAAGCCAAAAATAAAAAAAAAATATTAGGAAACAATAGCTGGCAGAGTTGTGCTCTTTTTTTCCCTCTCCCTACACCAAATTATATTGATCTCTATGCATTCATCTAATTGATTTTCTTTAAATGATATGCAAAGAAAAGTCATTCTTAAATGTTCATTCTGTCATGGTGACTAATCCGTTTTTTTGTGTCCTGCATTTTACAGCTTGGGGAAGATGCTGTGTCAGTGATCATTTTCATTAACACATTCAGCACATGTCAAATTTTTCACATTAACAATCAGATAACCCTTATAAATGAAAAAAGTTCCACTGAGTTAGTTAATAAGAAACCATAGTCAATAAGAAAAACAGTACATAAAAATTTATCTTTGAACAAGATAATAGGACAGGGAGCTTTCCTGGACAGTGACTACTATAAAATAAATTTCTCCTGATTAAGAAATGCAGTGTAAACTTTTTTGCTTCCTGTAAGATGAACTTACCCAGCAAACAATATAGCAGTCACTTTAATGTGCTTAAAACGTGACCATAAAACCCCAGCCTGTGAAGTAACTCTAATGCTTTCACTGGAGAAGGGTAATAGAGGTTTTCAGGTAATGTAGATGTAAAAGTCAGCAAGGAGGGATTAGAGCCCATGCAGTCTGAGTCATAGTTAAAATATCCAGAGTCAGCTTTAAATGTGTGATGAATCTTCACATTGATTATTACCTATTTCCAAAAAAATCTAGGAGGATAGGTGAGGCATTAAAAATTAAGTGCACTATTCCAAGTGTGAAAAATCAGTTTAGCAAACATTTCTTGAGAATCCTGTTAAATTTAAATTAAATATGTTACATTCCATTCTGCACAACTGAACTAGAAAATATAGGAAAAGTAAAAATAGAAAAATGAGAGATTAAAATATTTTACATGTTAAATGATATGCATTTAGTGTCATTCAAAATCCTCACCATACTTGCTTTAGTTGTAGACTTGCTGTCTGCTGTGTATGCTTGACCCACCTTCACACACTTGAGTATGCTCTTCACAAATGCAATGCATGATGAACCATTAACCTCAGTCAACAGTGTTGTATCAGTTTGCTTTTTGTACACCCAGTTTCCAAACACAATCAATAGTTAATAAAACGTGAAAAAAGCAGCTTTACTTAGACAAATAAGCATATATACACACATATATACATACACACACATATATAAACACATATACATACACATATACACACACACATATATACACATAATTGGACAATTAATTTCACAAACTCATCCTAGAAAAAGTGCTACATACCTCATTGTTGAATATCACTACAGTCACCTTCTAAGCACTCCCCTTGGAAAGCTATGCACCTATGCCAGCACCTAGTCCACCCTCCAAAGCAATTTTGGAACTCTTTTTCTGGAATGGCCATCAGAGCTGTCATCGTACCCCAAGTTGTTTGTGCAGTGCTGCCAATGTAAGCGCGTGGTGGCAAGTTCATGAACTTAAATTGTCCGATTTTGGGTACAATGATAACTCTGATGGTCGTGTGTGTGTGTGTGTGTGTGTGTGAGTGTGTTTTGTGAGTGTTTATGTGGGCCAGAAATACAAAAACATATCAAACTAAAATCATAGTTCACATCTTGAATAATGCTAGAGCAGCCAAGGGATTAATGCTTCAGACATTGGGAATTAAAATTCCTCCACTTAAAACAGGGGAAGCAATGAATCTTCTTAATAATCCCAGTAAGAAAGGGAACTTGTAAACAAGCTTAACTCCTGAATTTTAGATAGGCTAATTCTTTCGAGAAATTGGAAATGAATGCAGACACAATTTTAGGGAACACAATTTGAGATTGAACTTTTCCAAACATTTGGTGATTGGATGCCCAATATTATCATATCATCATCATTCCAAAACAGGTTTATACATTCTAGTTCTGTTTGGGGGGTCTAGAGGCCCATTTGAAGCAACTGTTTAAATATTAGATTGATTTTTCAGAAGAATGAGAAGAAAGAGGGACAGAAATAGAAATTGAAAACATTACTAAAATATATAAACAATGGAGAAAACCTCTAGCAAAAAGAAATATAGTTACAAAAATACAAATTAAAATTCAAAAGAAAACCTGGTAGTGTTTGTGGATTATAATGCTTGTGTTCATTTTAAAGCCAAGATTATATAATGATCTAATTTAGGGATAATTATTTTAGGTAAGGATTAATTTCAATTATCTGACATACTATCTGACATACTATTAGACATACTTTTAGAAATAATGAATGCTCACAAACATTAGGCGTCTAACATCAATTTTCTTTCTCTCTTTGCTCTGTTTCACTTTTGCCACCTTCGTATACAAACCATGTAGTAATTTGTAGATTTCCTCCTTGATATAGTTAAAAAATGTGGTGTGACACCAAGTAGTAGTATCCATTAGATAAACATGGATTGTTTTTGATCTACTCTGCTTCAACAGAAACTGCTGTGTATGTAATCTCTTTAATAGTTACTTAATTCCAGAAGAGCATAAAAACCCTTCTTTGGCCAGAATATTTAAAATCTAGTCATTGACTACATAACTGAAAAAGAAAGTATGTCTTATTCATAGTGCTGTTGACAGTATTTTGAATATTAGATTTTATATATTCTTATTTCATCTTATTGGTCTTAACTTACTTACTTTGCAAGATATTTTCTTTAGGCCCATTAGTATTCATGATTAGATTTAACATAGAAGAACTATTCAATTAAATTTAAATTAATTGCTTACTTATGTATGTTTAGAATGGTGTATTATTCATTGTTTATGCTAACTCCATGTCACTATATCTAGTACTGGCTCTGGATTATCTACCATGCTGAAAAATGCAGCAGGCTGAGTGTTTTTTTGTTTGCTTGTTTTTTTTGAAAGATAGCAAGATAATGGTGGTTGAAAATTACTCAACAACAGCAGAATAGAAAATTTTATTCAAGCACCCATGGAAATTTCTCCAAAGCAAACAATCTTCTGGGTTATTAAATAAATGTTAACAAATTTAAAAGCATCAAATCACACAAAGTATGTTCTCTGACTCTAATAAACTCAAATTATAAATCGGTAATAGGAAGACAACAGGCAACTCTCAAATCACTCAGTAATTAAATAGCACATTGCTAAAATAATTGATTGGCCTGAGAGGGCAACTCTAAATGGAAAATACGTCAACCAGAATTAGAATGAAAATATGACATATCAAAATATTTTTGATATGTGGCTAAAGAGTGCTGCTGTGAGGTAAATTTATAGCACTAAGTTAAGTACTTACATCAGGAAAGAGTGAATGTGTTAGATCAATAACCTAAGTTTCAACCTACAAGAAACTAGGAAAAGAACAAACTAAATCCAAAGCAAGCAGAAGGAAAGAAATAGTGATAGGAGAAATATATAAAATTGAAAATAAAGCCTGTTAAGAAAATGTAAAGGTGGTTCTTCAAAACAATCAGTAAAAGTGATA
This sequence comes from Lyroderma lyra, assembly GCA_004026885.1. Classification (NCBI taxonomy): domain Eukaryota; kingdom Metazoa; phylum Chordata; class Mammalia; order Chiroptera; family Megadermatidae; genus Lyroderma; species Lyroderma lyra. The sequence continues at coordinate 140,681 of PVJL010001570.1, read as the reverse complement.
AAGCTTTAGTGAGATTAAATAATATAAGGAGAGAAGACACATTCCCAATATGAGGACTAAAAAGGAAATTGCATGATTATGAAAAAAGTAAAAAGGAATTCTGTGATAAACTGTTCATTGAAACTCAGAACAAATGGGCCACTCAAAAATCAGACAATCAAAACTCAACCAAAATATCAACCTGGATAGCACTATACTATTAATGACATTTGATTCCTCGTTGTTTAAAACCTCCCCAAAAGCAATCTCAAGATTTAGGTGATTCTACTAGAAAGTCCAACTGAGTATTTAAATAAGACTTAGTATCAATGTTATCCCATCTATTTCCAAAAAATGGAAAGTGGAGGAAACTCCCCCAAACAAAACTAGCCAACTAAAATTCTATACCCAGAAAAAAAAATACGTGCTATAAAAATGAAAATTAAATAAAGGTTTTTTAAAATCTTTGCTAGATGAAAGCTAATTGGCATCATTTCTAGCTGACCTATGATATAAGAATAGCCAACAGTTCTTTTTATTATTATTATTGTTTAATTTATTGATGTGACATTGGTTAGCCAAATTTACATAGGTTTCAGGTGTACAATTCTACAATACATCATCTATGTTTTGATTATGCATTCACCACCCAGAATCAGTTCTCTTTCCAATCCCCCTTCTGGTTATCTAACCCCCAAAATCAAAAGGCTTAGTCCACAAAGACTATGTACCCCAAAGTTAATCTCGGCACTGTTCACAGTGGCCAAGACAAGGAAACAACCGAAGTGCCCTGCGACAAATGACTGGAAAAAGAAGCTGTGGTACATACACACATACACAATGGACTATTACTCAGCTATAAGAAAAGATGAAATATTGCCATTTAAGACAACATGGATGGACCTTGAGATCTTCATGCTAAGTGAAATAAGCCAGACAAAAAAAACAAGAACCAGATGATTTCATTCATATGTGGAATATAAAACTGAAAGCAATGAAGAAACAAAAACTCATGGACACAGTCAATACTTTAGTGGTTACCTGAGGATAAGTAGGGAGTGCGTGGGAGAACAGGGAAGGGATGGGAGAGGAGGGAGGAGCAAACAGTTCTTGAGATGAAGAAAAACTATTCAGATCAAAGAAGGATCTGCATGAAAAATGTGTAAGTATGTGAGTAAATATAAGGAGACATTGAAATTTTTTTATTATGTAAGTATCTATAGACACATAAACACACATTTTTCTTCACAAGATTGTTTAAAGTGAAAATAATAATAATGTACATCTGACTTTAGAACACATCTAAAAGTTTAAAAAAGAACACAAACAATGCTAGAGAATAAATGGAATTACTCTTTCATAATATTTTAACATTGTGGAGGAGAATATTTTTTAAAGGTAGATTGTGATAACTAAAGCATGCATGTTGTACTCAGTAATGCAATTAGTAAAAAAAGGGTAGAGCAAAACAGCTAATAGCAAAGATAAAACAGGAAACAAAAACTAAAAATTACTTCACCTACAGTAAGGCAAGGAAGAAGTAAGACAGGAAAAGACAACAAATAGAACATACATAAAAGCAATAGTAACACATTGTATGTAAACATGGTCATATCGATTATATTATTAAGTGTAAATGAACTAAACAGTCTGTGTAAAAAGGAGAGGTTGTCAGGATCAAAAACCAGGACAACTATATATTATTTATGCAAACACACTTAAATATAAAGGCAAAGAGAGGGTAAAAATAAATGAGTGGAGAAAAAATTACATAATCATTATCATGGGAAAGAGAATTAAAAATAAAATAAGGTGTTAGGGGAGAGTAGAACTTTAAAAGTAAAATTAATGAATTTATGTACTGGGATGATGTGAGAGAAATGTTGACAGGGAAGAAAACTTTAAAAAGAAAGTATTGTTAAGTGGTATGGAAAACAATACAAAGCAAGAAAAATCAGTGAAGCTCTTAAATTTATGTTACAGAATGACATATATAATTTTTATTCTATTTGTTTTTATATTAAAATGAACTACAGGAAAAATATATAATTGCTTACATATACTTGTAAAATATTTTTCACATATTTTATTGCTTTCATTATTTTATTGAGTGTAATTAAAAAAAAAAATCTCACATTTTTGCCAAAGACAGTGCTTGGCTCACATTAGTCTCTCTCTTTTTCTCTGTGAGGAGATACACACACACACACACACACACACACACACATATAGAAATATATACACACATATATGTGTATATATATTTATGTATATGTATATGTAATTATATATGTATACATACACATTTGAGAATTTTAATATCAAGTAAAATTAATATCATTGGAGTTCTCTTTCTCAAGAACTATTTTAAGATCTGATTAAATAACCCTTTTGATACCATGATCACTCGTTATAAAAAAGGCTACATATCTGGTTTTTCTAAATTATAATATAAATTTAACCAAAATGTCATTAAAACAAATAGACGTCATAATTTGGTGGCTTTGAAAAAAATTTCCAAATTGAAGTCAATAAGTGCCACACATAATATTTTCCCTGTTAAAAATACAACTAGTGACAGTACAAGGACTATTATAGGATATTAGTTGAATAATTTTTAAGCTTTTTTTGAGATTCCCAGTACTGTCATTTTAGTTATATTGGAAAGTTTTGTTTTTTAATAGGCCAGGTATTATTCCTTATGTCTAAAATGCTGTCTAAGAGAAGAATATATTTGTATATGTTCCCAAAGAGGGTAATATATATATTTTGGTATTCTCTGTTTTAAAATTTTTCAATTAAAATTCAGAAATAGAACCTGGACAGCAGGAGAGATAAACTATTTCATGTTCTCTAGAATTTGTCTCCTCACTAGCCCTGCTGGTTTGTAATTCTTTTGTAAGGATTTTTGAACGTTTATATGTTTACCAAGCATTATTTCAGGGACAGTAATTTGATTAATATTGTGAATATAACTTGTCAACACTAGGTTTTATTTCAGAATCGTTTGCCAAGCATTGTTTAAAACAGTGGGTGCCCATGAAGCTACCAACTTCCCCACCAACTCCTTTTCAAAATTACTTTAAAAACCAAAAATCTGCCATCAGATATTTGCTAAAAGTTTACTTTTCTAACTGAAGCTAAAAGACAATTACATAATAAATAATGTATTATAATTGAGACAAACAATTCAAAGTATTTGTTAATTATAATTGTAGTATGAATAATGTCCTGTTTCAACTGTGACAAAAATCAGGCTATCATCTTCTATCAGTGCTGTATTCCATAGACATAAAATGTGGAACTATTGTGTGTCATCCTTGCACAGGGGCCATGCTAATCTTCTCTGTGTCATTCGCAATTTTAGTATATATGCTACCAAAGCGAGCACAAAATGTGGAACAACTGTAATTGAAAATGAAAAAGGAGGTTCAAGTATCACAGAAACCATAAGAATGATCAATCTTTCCTAACTATGTTAAGTTCCCACACATCTTTCTTTACTCTCAAGACCAATGACCACATACAATGATCTCATTGTATTTGCTACATTTATACAATCCTGTTTATTAAATAGACCTGGTTATGCCATAGAAGAGCATAAAGGCCTGTGGAAGACTAAATCTTACCTCTACTTGTTTTATTATGATACTAACGTAGGGAATTTTGCAAATATGGTTTGTATACTTTGGGTCCTTAAAATAAACAAATGCCTATTATTTTAGAGCATTTCTTGAGCAGTTAGAATGTCATTCCACAGAGCGGTTTTTATCTGCAAATGAAAGTAGAGATTATATGTGGCTTTTGTAGATGAGTGACATTTAAACCAGACTGCATAGAGTATCCTAAAGAACTAGAAGCAGCAGCTTGCAATGACACCATAATAAAATGTTTATATCAGTTTTTGAGAATTTTTTAAACATGTTGATTTTCTTACTTTCCATACTGACAGCATTTTCTATTTCCTTATTGTTTCCTACATTTTCTATTTAAAAAATAAAATAATTTAGTTTTTAGAAGTTTTTTATATTAATATAATACATAAAACAGGAGTATATGTATAAAAGCACATTTTAGCCATAACCTAGTACGTGTACACACACACACACACAAACATACACAAATATTGTCATCAAAGAAAGCTAATGAAGAAAGTTAAAGAAATAAATATACTATGATACTACTAAAATTATTAATTAAGTACAAATAGTAAATTGAGAAGGAGATAGCATCTAATTTTTAAGGCTTCACTGAGGTATGAATTACGTATCATAAAACTGACTCACTTTAATCACACAATTCAACAACATTTAGTCAATGTGCAGAGTAGTGCTGGTATCCTCCTAACCTGAATTTAGAACATTTTTATCCCCCAAAAGACACATGATGCCCTTTAGGCAGTCACCTAGGCCACCACAGGTCTACTTTCTGTTGCATAGATTTGTCTTTTCTGGACATTTCATAGACACAGCACTGTATAATATACGATCTTTTGTAACCAGCTGCTTTGGCTTGACATAATGTTGGTAAGCTTCATCATTTTGACATGTAATAACAATTTCACCCATTTTATTGTCAAATATAAATTCATTGCATGAATAGTTCACATGATATTTACCCATTTACTAGCTGAGGGACATGCACATGGTTTACACTTTGCATTCTTATGAATAGTACTGCTATGAGCATTCACATACCAGTCTTGGTGGGACATATTTTTTTCTCTTGTAGGTACATAGGGGTGAAAATAATAAAGTCTTATGGTAACATTTTACTCAACATGTTAAACAAATGACAAACTATTTCCCAAATGGCTGCACCATTTTACACCCCTACAAACAATGTGTGAGGGTTTCAGTTTCTTCCCAAATTCACCAACACTTGTTGTCTGTCTTTTTTATTATAGCCATTCCAGTGGATATGAAGTGATTTTTGAAAATGTAGCCAGTGGAATAGAACCATTGGACTATATAATCACAAACCATATTATCTGTGATTAGTTATATTCAATAACTTACATTTGCCTTTTAAAATGCGAAATAAAAAAACTTAGTATCCAAGATTACTGCTTCCACTCTTAATATACCTATTGAGACAAATTTCTAGAGGTAAATATCAGAGAGTGTGCTTTGCTTGCAATGCTTTGAGTATGTGGTAACTACACATTGCACCATTAATCTCTATTATGTTTCTATAAAAACGCACAAGCCATGTTCTGATGAAATGACAGCACATTAGAACCAGAAGGGTAGCACTCAAGGGGCATATGCTGTTCATAAGGAAATCCACGTTACTTCATTTCTAGTGAAGTACTTTAAACAGCTGGAGTTGAGCCTCTGCTGTTTTTCCAAACTGGAGCCCAAAGTTTTACACATCAAAACTTAACCTTTAAAAATCTTCCAGCAGCAATATAAAAGTTAGTTTTACTGGGGAAATTGGGCAGTTTTCAAACTCATTAACTGCGGCCATGGCACTTCTCATAGCTTATATATATGCACCCTATATAAAGTTGCTTATTAGTACCAGCTAAGCACTTTACAGATAGTTGACAGGCAAATCTGTATCATTTCCCTTTTATTTATTTTTCTATTCTCATCCTGTTGAGACCACTGTCTGTAACAAAAGAGAGACAGAAGCTAGTTTGTTGACATCATTAGATCACTCCAACATTATCCATGCTTTCTCTTTTTTTTTTCTTTTATTGGGGTGACATCCATGCTCTCTTATCATTTCCTCAAAGGAAGCAAAAGGAGATTGAATTCTTTCTCAATTCACTTTGACATTCTAGTACTTGAAAAGCAGGTCGCATAGGTAGACACGGATGTAGGTAATGTTTTAGTATAATTCTAGTCTGTCAACTGGTTGAGGGCCTACGATGAGTCAGATACTATTCTAGATACTTGTACAAAAGTAATGTCTTTACATTTCTTACATTGCATTGTTGCTTTTGTGAAGCCACTGCAGGACTTTGCATACAAGATATTGTAACTGGTATTAGAGTGGTAAAATTAGAAATGTTAATGATGTTCAGATCAGAGATGTATTTGATACTGACCAAATGTTCTACAATTATTGAAGTTAACATTTGGGAAAAGATAATCCAGATATGCAGAAAGGTACACACACACACACACACACACCATAATAATACATACCTATTAATACATACTAGACGTATAAAGATAATTTTTATTTAGTTAGACTAGGGAGCAGTCCTGAGGAGGGTGAGATTTAAAAATTAATGGTAAAATTAGTGACAAGTTAGGAATAGATCTATGGCTGCTTATAAATGAAATATTTTTAGAAAATTCAAGAATTCTGGAAAATATTTAGGAATCAATATATAAATGTGTCTGATTTTGTAAATCTTGTGCTATATTTGTAAGGCAATAAACACAGTAATAAAATATCATTTGCTTGTCTTATCCATCAGTTTATTATGTACTTCAGAACTGTAACATTCTGTTTCAGTTATGAAAATTAACAGAATAATGAGACTGCATTTGAACAATAAATAGCAACTGCCCTCAAGAAGAGAAGAACAATCCTCTTACAACTCCTTGAAGTTAAAGGATAGGCTATGTTTATCTTTCATCTTCAAATCTAAAATTTCTTGGCATATTTTAAGAATTTGGAGAGCATTTGTTGATTTATAGAAATTTGAAACTTGTATTTTTTTAATTATTCACTATTTCACCAACCTCTTACAACATATGCATTATTCTAATATCAAGGAGAAAACCAAAATAACCCAACATATGGAGACCAAATTGTCAATACCTCTTTAATATCTTCCAGGTAAGTATCTGTATCTACATCTATATTTATATCTGTATCTATATCTATCATCTATATCTACACCTATATAGAATTTTTAATTTATATTACATTTTCAGATAAAATAATTTCATACTGAAAGAAATCCAAAGTATTTCTTTAATCTGCAGCCCACGTCTTTATGACTTTCAATAAGTAAAATAGTTAATAAAGAGAAAATACGTTAGATTCATAGACACAAGTGTGTATTGTAAATTTTAAAGAAAATTGGTGAAGATCATGCTGTTGGGCACTTTGTTTCTGACAAGAAACACAATCTAAACATCTCAAAGAGATGCAGATGTCAAACATTAATGATAACCAATGTGCATATCCATGGCCCAGTAGTTGTTGGTACTTAATTTCAACAGAATCATGTTTTTCCTGCAACCTTTATACACTGTGTCTGTGTAAACTTGACAGCAACTTTAAATCTTGTTGACAACTACCTCCCTTCCCTTTCAGCAGACATGCAGATCAAATGATACTACACAGAATGGTAATTTCCAATTTCTCTCCATTCTCAAAATTCAAATGTCGTCACGTTGGGACAAAGCTGAGACAGAAATGCTAACGCTCCCAAAAAGGATATGCAATTGGCTGCATGATTAAAAATGCAGGAGAAAGCAGGGAATCCGTTTCATTTTAACATAAAAATCACTTTGACGTCTGAATTGTTCCTAAAATTACTGTTTGATAGTGAAGGAGAAGGAATTGCTTCTCCGGTGGGAGAGTAGAGATTACACAATCAAAATCAAAATGAAGACAGACAAATGATTCCCTTAGGTTAAAGTTTTACTTCAAGAATGGACATACCATATTATTATTAATATTTAGAGAATTCCCCCTTGCTACTATCTTACAAGGACTTCCAGCAACCAAAGTACAAATGTCTAGCATGGTCTCCTTACTGAGATAGGTAAATGTCTATATATTTGTGTGTGTGTTTGTATACTAATTTCAACAATATAAACAAAATTTTAAACCATATATATGTAATTTTAATAAGCGTATATGGTATTTTTTTGGAATCTGTGTAAATGAATTAGTGGTCAATTTGGTCAGCTGTAGAAGTAGACATAGCTTAATATACTTGCTAAAAAAAATGGCTTTTAGTCCGGGATCTCCAATTTATTAGATAAACAATCTTGGCTAATTCCCTTAAACATTCTGACTTGAGATGTCTTATCTGTGAAATGAGGATAGGTACTCCCCACACTTCATTTGTGTCAATCACACATAAAAGATTCAGTAGAGCACAAATATACAAGTCTAATGACACTGCACTGTAAACCATTCCCACTCCAAGTTATCGGCACCTTTGCTCAAGCTCGACTGTCATCTGCATGGTATATCTTTCCCTCTCAGTCTTCAAAATTTCTCTCAGGAACCATCTCATTTTGTGGTATTGAATTATCTCTGGGAAAAATTCACATCCTCTATGCTCTCATTGCACTCCATGAAAATCTATTATTACTCCACTTAACATTTTATGCTGAAATTGTCCATTAATGTGTCACTTTTTCAACTAGATTTCGAACAGCTTAAAATCATATGCCATGTTTCATTCACATATTTATCTCCAGCCTTCAATCCTAAAATCTAGTATACTCTAGGTGCTCATTTCTTGTGGCTAGGATTGGAAATGGGGCCAGAGTAAAAACAGTAAACAATTCTTTAATCATCTTTCTTGCTTTTATTTCTTTTTCTCTTTCCCTTCTGGAAGTACATTTTTTAAAAGAGATTTGGAAAAACACATTTAAGAACTAGATAATGATTTACTTCATTAATGAGTTATTAGAGAACACATAGCAAAGTCAAGATAAAAAGATTCAGAAAACTAGTTTTAAGAGCTACAAGGATTTGGAGCCTTGAGTTCAAACTCCACTATGCTAATGTTTTCATCCAAGAAGTAGAGAGAATTTTAAGATAGCATTTTGTTGAGTAAAAAAATGACATATATATATACATATATATGTGTGTGTGTGTATGTATATGTGTGTGTGTGTAATTTTTTTACTCAACAAAATTATATATATATATATATATATACATATATATATATGTGTGTGTATATATATATATATATATATATCACTTCCAAAGTAAATGTTGATGCTCACCATTTTATCACATATGAAAGTCTAAAAAATTTTTATAATTTTTATATATGTATTCACACACACACACACACACACACACACACACACACACAGGGTGCCAATAAAAGGTATACACATTTTAAGAAAGGTAAAAACTGTATTAAAATTGTAAAACTCAATATATACTGATGACAAAAGATGATTCAAGTCACATTAGATATCTGCAGTTACAAGAGGTGCTCAAAGTGGTTACCATCAGTGTCCAGATACTTCTGATCATGGCGAACCACTGCTTGAGCAGCATTGACCAAAGTGTCCACTTTTATCTCTTTGCATGCCATTTCAATTTCTTCCTGAAGTGCTGCCAATGTAGCCAGTTTTCTACAGTACACTATATCCTTAAAGATACCCCACCGGTAGAAGTCAAGGGGTGTTAAGTCCAGAAAATGTGGGGGAAACTCAGACAACATTCTCACATTTCATATACCACTTCGAAATGGTCTTGCGTTCTTGGAATGGCAACTGTGCTTCTGCCATTTTCTTTGACTGTCCTGCCTGTTGCATGGTGACACTAGCATTCATTTGATTAATGCCATCTTTTGAGTGAATGTCATACTACACATTGCTACTATAATTTAATTCTACTTCAAAAAGTAATACATTGATAACATCGCTTAAAATGTGTATACATTTTTTTGGGACACACATACACATATATAACATACACACATGTAATACACACACACACACACACACACACACACACACACACATATATTTTGAAGTTAAAATCATAAACATTTTCCTATGAGATAAAAAGGTGAGCACCAACATTTACTTTGGAAATAATACACATTATACGAGTTACTTGATAGAAATTTTTTATTTTTTCTTTCTCAGACAATCTTATCAAATTAGTTTAGCCCTAGTTCACAGATGGAGAGATTGCTAATTAAATCCACAAAGTTGCTCAATGACAGAGCCTGCCGTGACCAGCGCTGGGAGAATGGAACCAGAGGGGAAGTGATGGGCAGTTAAGAACAACACACAGACACACACACACACACACACACACACACACAGGCATAGCAAAGCTGGGACCGGGTGGTTCCCTGTGCTCTGATGGAGACACAGAGACCCTTCAGGTCTGCAGCAGGTTTATTTTATATCCCAAGAACAACAATTCTTAATTGTGAAACATGTTGCTGACCCCCCTCTTTTCGTCCTGAGTCAACAACTTTACGATTCCTCTGCCTCCCAGAGAATTTTGCTTTCCTCCTTCCCCTTAGCCAGCCAGAAACCACATCCTGAGTGGTGTCCTTGTTCACCAAGTTCTGGGCAGCATTGCAAGACCCTTGAATTTTGGATTCCAAGTACGTAGGTAGCCTTGCTAAACCCATTTTCTCAATAGACCTAGCTTCTGGCTCAAACATTGCCCACAAGAGCCAGAATGTGAATCTTGTTCCAATATTTACACTTCTTTTTCATTATAAACTCTCAAAGCATTATTTTAACCAAAGGAGTAACCATGTTATGATCCAAATTTAGCAAGTTATCAAAATTTACTTCCTTATGTCTTGTGTAGTTTTAGTCTCCCCTACCATACACTTTTTTAATTCTGATTATTTTGATTTAGAGAAAATATAGGATATTGACTACTGCTAATATTTTTTGAATAAATTATTTAGTTGAGATAAAATATTAATGGCCTACTCTCTTGAGTTTAAACTACCATTTTATATGCTTTAATATGCATGCAAAAGACAAAAACAAAGTTGGCCAAATCTACCCTAGATGATCTAGTTTCCTCTGATATCTCAAATCTGCTAAGTTTTAACATTCAAGCCCATTGAATCGTGTTTAGACTTTAGCAGGAAAAAAAAATGTTCATAAGTTTCTTTAGAGAGGACACTTTTGTTTGAAACATTGTCCCAATTCTAATAGCATTGCATGTCCTGGCAAAATACTGTACATTCTATGAGAAACTTTGGTATTATTCACTGGAATTTCTTAAACAAATCGAGAAATCAGCATTGGCAATTAGATTATTGGATCAGTTTTCTTTTTCTAACTATGACAGTGTATAAACCAGAGATCACATAAAACAAATACATGAAGCAGGTGTGAGACAGACTCAGAGTTGGAAGACTGCCAACTGATCAGCTCCACCAAGGTTTTATTATCTACCCAGAAATACATTTTGTTGATATTTAGACTTTCTCCCCCTAGATTAACTTCTGCCAACTGGATACCGTTCAGTGAACATAATGGCCATAACTATTCCAGACTCAGGTAACTGATTAGCATTATAATCTGTGTTGTATTCAGGGGTTTTCTCTGCTTGTATACAAAGCTAATGATATAATCAGGCAACTTCAACCATTTCTCAGGCTGTTTATAAGCCCAATCCAGAAAGGTGTGTCTCTACGTTGGAACTTATTTTAACAAATAATTGAGATAGCAATTAGAGCAATAAAATGTAATCAATAATTACTTATCTTGAATTGATGAGTCAAAACTGAGGTGCTTATAAATTTAAAATCATGAAAAAGTCAGGTATTATAAAAGAAATGAGAGGTGTGGAAGAGACAGGAATTATACCCACATAAGGCATAAAAACTAGGGTGGCTGTGATCATTTCTATTTTTGAATTAGATGTGCTCAAAACTTTTAGGCTTTCTTGGTTCTGTAGCTTATATATTCAACAGAAGTATTCAAATATCACAATCCTACTTCTTTTTTAGGTCATAACAATACTTGTGCTATCTCATATATACAAAGATTACCCAATTTATTCACAATACTGGAACATTGTGTTATTTCTTTTTTTCCCAAGTAATGAAGATGATTTATACAGATTTGTTTTTTAACAACAAAGAAAAATATAAGTACTAGACAGAAAATTAAATTTTGGCAAAGAAATAATAATATATTTGGCAAAATGTTTTTATCATATATGGCAGATGGTGGGTTGACATGCTTAGAAATCACTTTTTTAAGTAACAGTATTGGGTAACAATACATTAAATAAAATACACCTACTAAAATTATAAGGTTCTTTTCATTTTGAAAGATGTATAAAACCCTGTAAAAATCATTTAAGCTATATATCACCCAAAAATTCTCTCATGTTGCTTTACAGAAAATTTCCCCAAACACCCTGACTCCAGGCAACCACTGACATGATTTCTACTGCTATCATAGTTCATTTGGACTGCTATAGCAAAATGCTATAGACTGGGTAGTTTATAAACAACAAAAATATATTCCTCACAGTTATAGACATTGGGGAATTCAAGATCAAGTTTACCAGTAAATTTGGTGTCTGGTGCAGGCCCGCTTCCTTGTTCATAGATGGCTGCCTTGAGGGTGTGTCTTCACATGTTAAAAGGAGCAAGGGAGTTCCTTGCGTTTTATTTTTTACAAGGGCAGGAATGTCATTCACGAGGGCTCCACTCTCATGACCTAATCAGGCTCCAAATGCCCCACCTCCAAATACAATCACATTGGGAACTAGAGGTGGGGCACAATTAGTCTACGGCAACCACTACAGATTGGATTTCACTGTTCTACACCTTTATATAAATAAAAATCATAGCCAATTTACTATTTTTGAATTTTCTAGTTTAACTACCAATGGCCGTTATTATATTATAATGTTTTCTTTCACACAGGTTTCTTCTTTGTTCAGATGAATGGCTGAACACATCAGTATCTCCTAATTTAGGACTCTTAGCTTCGGCCAGTGTAATCAATCAACTGCCATGCACAATTCCCTGAATATTTCTTTTTCTTGCATCAGTAGGTATTTAAATTTCCTATTAGAAATCACTGGGGTAAAAAGCTAGCAAGTATTTTAGCAATTTCAGGTTACATGAATACCAATTTAATGTTTTAAAATGTAGAATAGTTTGGGGATAGTTAACCAAAAAGTTACTTTTATGGTGTAAAACTTGCAACTTTGAAATTGGAAATGGAGAGTAGCATATAAACAAGCATTCTTATTTTTCTTGCCTCCAGGAGAAAAACTCAATCCTATTTTAAATGAACTCTGTGATAGAGTTTCCCATGGGGATTTTCAAGTTTGACTTTTTCTAAACCTTCTTGTTTGCTCTGGTGGTTATATTTTTCTAATCATGATGAGAAATTAAAATATATTTCCACCAAGAGCTTTAATACATTAGCTCAGTTCTTTAAATGAGAGAGCCTTTTCACATAAACCCAAATCACTATATGTGGTCATTAAGTAAGGGTTGAATTGTAAAAAAATTCTTGTAATAATTACTTCTAATCAAATCTACCAGTAAAGCAAACCTGCATTTCAGGAAAATTAGAAAATGGAAATTAGACTTGTCAGCCTTCTTAATCTCTATCTCAGTAATCCTGTATGCTGTAATTGTAAATTTAGGAGGTAGTGCCTATTGGAATGACTATATCAATTTAGTATTTACAGAGTATAGAAGCAATAAATTTGTTCTAAACCAGAATCATGTGATAGAACTGGTTATTTTCCGTTTGTAAATAGCAGACAAATACTAATTCTGTCCAAACTTATTGTGCATATCTTCATTCAATATCCTTTTTCCCCCTCTATAAAAACAATTTTCTTCTAGTCATAAGAAAATGTTTGAAAAAGTATAAAGAATAGAATTAAAATAATCAATAATTTCACCTCATAGAAATGAGAATGATTACATCTTGATAATATTTCACACCATTCATTTTCTATGTTTAATTCATAACTTTGCTACTTTTAAGCAAATACTCTACTTGTCCACCAGCTTGTAGATGGGACACTTCTGACTCACCAGAATGTCCCCAGGATGATGTCACCAACAATATTATTGACCAAAGTAGATTTTACTCATTTTAAAATGGAAGAGAGGGTAGAGTTTTACATCACTGAGTTCATGCCACTCAAACATATACTCCTATTTAATATTTCTGTTTTCTAAATTTTTCTGGGGTAATAGATTCAGAAGATTTCAAGGCCCAGATATCTTCATGATGCAACATCATACTGATAAAAGCAGCAATCCCTGTTCTTACCCTTTTGTATTAGAAATTCTTCACCAATACAGGGCTTCCTAAGGTACACTGTGCAACAAATGAGTTGGTACAGATGCCAATTTGAATTATATTTTTAATGTTTGGACACTTAAACACTTGTTTTTTAATTTGCATCAGTTGATTTTCCAGATAAATTTTCTAATAAATATTGTGCCTTGTGGATTTAAACAAGAAGGGAAATGTAGTACACAGAACTTGGCAAAATAATTCATTAATATATGTATAATTTGCCAAACAGAAACTTTATTCAAATACTTTGTAAGGCTTGTGTTTCATGCAACTAGCTTTAAGGAACTTTGCTGTTGTGGTAAGGTATAATATTTCTCTTTAAAATATATTCTATAAACATGTGTTATTATATCTTAAGGCCATAATCTTACTAACTAACAATAAGGAACCTGTAAATGTAGTTATATGTCCATGCAACGAATTACTAGGCTTCCATTTTGCAAAGTGTTTTGCCAATGTATAACATAGTTATTCTTTTACAGAGATGCTAAGAAGAGTAGCCTAACCCAAGTAGGACTTTGATATAATTTAGAAATTTACATTTTTTGATTAAAGCACTAAAATTTTAAGTTTTGTTATTGCAGTGTTTGTCACTGCTGCATAATTTAACAAATATTGATTAATAGAATTTTTAATATATTTTAACAAAAGCACAAAATATGAGAATAGATTAGTGGTGGGTAGTGGATGATAAGAATATGGATTAACAGTATGAGTATGAATAGCCTAAGATCTATGTTATACAGTGGAAAATATTTTGCAAAATATTCTTATCTGGAATAGTCTGCTATCTCATTTTGTTGCCTGTGGTGAACATATGTCTTTCTATTTAGATGTCCAATATCCGCAGCTACTTCCTGATTGAGAGCTCCTCTTTTTTTGAGTGTTGGTCAGAGACAGAGTTGTGTTCCACTGTGAATTATGAAAATGATAAATAATAATTTTTCTGGCCTGCCTTGAAACTAGTGTGTAAGCAACCGAACAAGCTTCCGGCAATAACCATCAGGTGCATCCTCACAGGACTATTGAAGCAAAGAATAAGAATGTAAATAATAGCCTGGGTATGGTGCTAGTTACGAGAAATAGTGCAAAGACAACAATGGCAGATAACCAGTTACAACATTCAGGCTCTCCCACTATGTCCAGTGGTTCAACAATGGGAGCTAGGACATGGGGACTTTGGATCAGTTCAGAGTGTGAATTTGGGTGTCTTTCCTTGTCTGGGTGCCCGTTGTACAGCACTTCGGGTGACTCGATAGCCACCCAATATATTTTTTATCAATTCCTTTTCTGGTTTTCTCTAAAATCAGTCAGAGATACTTTATTTTTTGGTTGTAGCTAAACTCTGATATAGAGCCTTCACAAGAATTTAACCACTTTAAACTGATTTTCATCTCAAACGTGACATAAAACACTCATGTCAAGCTAGATTTTAAAATTGTTTTGTGATGGGAATATTGGGTTATTCCAGTGATATGTAATGATAACTACTTTCTTTTGTTATAGTCAAAGACTCATTTATGAAAAGTTCCCTAATCTTAAAACAGAGCAAGGAGGTTGAAGGAAGGGCCATACTCTGCATCTTCTTTGACCTCTGCTTTGCTGCAGATGGCCTCCTATTTAAGAGCATAAATCTCATGAATCTGTAAGCTAATGAGTTCCGTGAAGGTTAAGAATAAAATCATATGTCTTAGCCTTTATTAGTGAATTAATCAACCCTAAGATCATTCTGGAATACAATATTCTTATATTTTGTTTTTCCATATAGAAGTAAATATATATTATTGTCTGTACACTCAATGAGTTTAATTAGAAAAGTATTGATAGCAAAGTTTCCAAGAGTTAGCTTTAGTGTGTCAATGAGCATTGGAACAATAATAGTAAAAATAGCTATGAATTTACTCAGGAAAATTTATATAAAACAAGACCCAACTTGCTGGTTGAATAGACATTTCCACCTAACTGAAAGTACTTTTAAAGTAGAATCATTTTTATATGTTGAACAGAGCAAACATATATCACTAACCAGATAAATTTTTAAAAATCCAGGAACAGAGGATAAGAAAAGATTTTAGTAGGAAAGAGTACAAAAGTTCAAAAAATAATGGTTTAAAAATTAGATCAAAGAGTGTTTGAGGTGGACTGCACACTTGCTATATGCCTTTACTTCAAATGAGCTTGCACAAGCTCCATACACGTGTCCCAGCCAATTATCTGCGGGAGCAGTACGAAAAAGTTCGATGGGGCAGTTATGTACATCTCAATAATTTTAAGTCAGTGTACCATTTTATATTCTGAAAATCTTCCTATAAAAAAGTTAACATTGATGTATTGAAATATTGCATTTAAAATTTTAGATTATGCAAATTCATCTATTTTTTCCAGTCACTTTAAATTGGCAGGAAAATAATTTATCCATTTTATAATAAAAAATCATTATAATAAATTAAAATTTTACTTCTGAAATTGTTTCCCAGAGATACCCAAAGCCAAATTAGGAGAGAAACTCTACAAAATATTGTTTCTCTTCCTGAAGGATACTTATGGCCAGAGTTCCACAAAAATGAAGTGATAAGACCACATTTTATGCTTGTCACACATCATAGCATGTTTTTGTTTTTAATTTTTTCTTTTACAGATATAATACTGTAAACAGTGGACAGTTTGCTTAAATCATACCTAGAGCTATAACCAAAGGAAACTATTGGACTCTTTTACCCCTATACAAATACAAATTAATTTAGATTGATCTCAAAATATAAGAAATTAAATGATTAATTGTAGCTTTTTAAGTTATTTTAATAGATAGTTCTCCACTTAACTACCTAGAGAAAAAACAAATTTGACAATTATCATAAAAGCCTAATTCACATTGTGTCAATTATATGTTTTGATATAAAAATAAAAGTATTTCTTTATTATTTGTAATTTAAGCTAATGTTTACATATAGTAAAATGCTATTCAATTGTTTAAGTTGGATTTTTCTTTAAAATAGAAAGTTAAAATATTTAGACAATTTTGTGTGGGTTGAAAGTGCATTTTATAATGTGAATTATTTATAGTAATTGCCTTGTGTAGAATTCATTTAATGTATTCAATAATCAATTTTAAAATGCTGATTATATTTTACTATTATTTATATATTTCTTAATGAGCAAATTTATATTAAAAATTGATTTGTCCTCATGGCATTCTGGCTTTAGAGACAGAATTACTTGAGTTTGACTCTCAGCTCTATCACTTGCATATGTCATTTATCTTTCTTTAACTTTTATATCCATAAAATGGACAAGATTTACTTACCTCATAACATTATTTTGGAGGATTATATAAGAAAATGTAGGTAGATATAAGATCCATTGATAACTACTACCCATTTCTTCAAGTGCTTTATAGTTTACAGAATGCTTTTTCATGTACAAGGGCTGTCTGGAAAAACATCCAGCCACAAATGCCTCTATTTTTTCATATTATAATACATGGCTGGATACTTCGCAGACAGTCCTCATATATGAATATTTGGTCTTTCATTAATATTCTTCAGTAGCTTTTATGAACTTTACAGGAAGAAAACAGAGACTAAAAGGGGCTGAGAAACTCAGACAACTAATAATGACTTGAAGATACAATATAAATCTTTCATTTCTCTGATCAATGTTTTCAGAATGGGTTTAGATTAGTAGAAATGAAAGAATGTGGTATATGAACATTGAAAATTTTTGAGATGCTATATTTGATTTTAAGGAAAAAGGGACAGGACATGATCAAAATAGAAATTCCCAGATGCTCTCATTGTATGTGCCTTTATATCTGTTTTGCTGAAAATGTGACTGCATTGTTCTATAGCAGCAAGTAGCCCCCAAACTTTTTGGCACCAGGGACCTGTTTCGTGATACAAAGTTTTTCCATGGCGGTGGGGAGGATGTGCATGCGCAGTTCACTCTAGGGTTTGCGCTCCTGTGAGGATCTCATGATCCGGCTGATGGGACAGGAGGCGGAGCTCAGGCAGTCATGTGAGCGGTGGGGAGCGGCTGTAAACACAGATGAAGCTTGTCTCACTCGCCCACCGCTCACCTCCTGCTGCGCTCCCAGGTTCCTGCAAAGCGACTGATCAGTAGCTCTCTGTGGCCCGGGGACTGGGGACCCCTGTTCTAGAGAGTATCTTAAGATACATATCACACAAAAAATATTATTGCTTACTAACCTGATATAATATCATTTAGGTTTAAAAAAATCATACAACACTATGATTCTATCACTGTCATGTAAGTACTCAAAAATCTAATATATATTTATTTCTGTAATTTTACATGAGAATAAATTCTGAAATTATAAATAATGAGGTGTAAACAATGGACATTTCTTATTTTAATATAAGGAATATTCTACTCTTTCAAATATTTGCTTGTAAATTTTTATATAAGAATTATGTATTTAGTAGTTCAAAGATAGTTTTGTAGAATTAAAAATATAATTTCATTGTAATCATTGTAAGTATAAAATGCATGAACAAATATTCACTTGATTTAAAAGAAAAGAACCTTTGGTCATGATTACTATAAATAAAAGAAACCAGTGATAAAGACAAAGCACAGAAGGTAGTCACATAGATGCACTATATTTGCAGGCTGAACTGAGATGAAAATCACATGTACACGTGCACGCGCACATGCGCGCGTGCGCGCACACACACAGGCGCGCACACACACACACACACACACACACACACTTTCATGTAATAAGAGAGAACAGCTAACCAAGAGAACAATGCACACTTGTTTGTGACTTTAATGACTAAAAATATAACATACAACCTACAAACAAATAAACATGAGAGATATTTTTGCAATTTAATTATTTCATTCAACTTAAATTGCCTTGGAGTATCACGGTCAACTGCTCAAAAATAAAATTTCAGAACATATTTAAATGATTAGGATCCTGTATTCAAATCTTTAAAAAATCTGATTTTCTTGGAAAGAAAAAACACATAAAAATTGCAAATAAAAATGCCACAACAAAAAACAAATTTAGAAGCATGCTGCTTAAACTAGAAATCTAAAATAACTAAATAAAAACTCTATTGTGCTAAATATTGTCCTTGTAAATATTTGCCACCTGTAGAAATAAAGCCAGGCTATTACTGCAAACGTTTTTAAGTATGACATAGTTTGAATTGCGTTTGTGGGCCAGCAGATGTCACTCTCGCTAAAAGACTGTCTAAATAATCTTTTATGAAGGGTAATTGTCAGCTATGGTTGTGGGCAGAATTTAAACATGTGAAGGATTTAGCACTGACCCTCTTTTCACCTTGCCACCTACTTTATACTAATGACAACAGGATCAGTAAATTAAAAGTGTCAGCTGCCCTGCCATCAGTTTCCAAAGCTGTTTGGTCTAAATGTAATTTATGGTCGATGGTTATATAAGCAGCATTGCCAAATCTCTGTAATTATTACAGAGATGTAACCATGCACAGAGAATAAATGTTGTGCAAGCTAAACCAATCCCTGACATTACTATAATTAGGCTGATGATTCATGCCATTTGTTCTTCATAGAAGCTATCTAGAGTGGCCAGAAAATTAAGCTGCAATTTTTGATATTAGGGATCTTTCTTTTCGTGTCTTATTTATTCTTTGTTCTTATATGAAGCCAGAGTTTAGTCATTTAAGAATAATCAAGGTCTGTTAATGACTACTCTTAATTACAAAAGTACTTGTAATCTCTTAGAGTGTGACCTTCTGGGAAGGGTAGCTGGTATGAGACATTTATGTAAGGTTAACAAATAATTTTAAAAATGTATTTCCAAAATTAAGGTAGAATATCCAAAATATACATTCATTGAATATTTCCAAAAATAATTAGATGTGAACATGCTCACATGTGTTAACTTTTCATTTAAATATGAAAAACTCATAAACAAAACATTGCAAATAAAATGGCACAATAAAATATAAGAGATTTAGAATTATGTTGTTTAAAATAGAAATTCAAAAGAACTGAAATAAGAACTTTATTGTGCTAGATATTAAAACACCCAGCTGGACAATTTATTTGATGAAGAGTCTATGAACACATATTAGTTCATATAGTGACTATGTAAGATTTTGTCAGAACTCTTCTTCACGTAAATTCATTATTGTGATAGATGATTTCTTATATGAACAAGATTGGTCACAACTTCTTTGACTAAAAGTATGAGTGACATTAAATAAGGAACTTGAGAAATCCTAGGTTCAAATAACAATTCTACCAAACATTAGGTTTGTGAACTTGCAGAATTATTTCTCTTCTTTTATCTGTAGTTTTTTTAATCTGAAAATAAGATAATACTAATATCTTAAAACAATCGTGTGGATAAAATAAAATAATACAAATAAAATATATATATAGTCTTAGCTCTTTTAGTATCACAGAGGACACATTGGCTCTCATACTATAACTGGAACTTCCCAGTGAGACTACTACTATGATCAAATGTGTCATAGTCAGTTCATCAAATAAATTGTTCAGCTGGAATAGATCTTAAAGGTTATTTATTCTATTGCCCCACCCTATGTGCATTATTTGATAGTTCATATGGTTTAATATTTTGAGAAAATGGAATTCACACACTACTTGAGCCTTTCCAGCTCACTGCCTCATAAAATAGCTCATTCCATTTTGACTAGCTATACCTATACCAGTAATATTGACTTAAAATCTGCTTTTCAATTGCTTCTTTAATCTGGCCCCAGCCTGGACTCAGTAGATATAAAAAATAAATTTTCAACATCAAAATATTTCAACATTTTATGACAGCAATTATTTTATAGCAGTACATTTCTAGTTTTTCAATATTTTCTACATTAATATTATGATATATTTATTATTACCACTTCCTTTGATGGTTTGGTAAATTGTTGCCTGCAAAAAAAATTTAGCCTTGTGTCTTATATATAAAAATATGCCCTAAATTTACATTATTTTTGCCATATCCATCAATTTATGTGCTTACTTCTAAGGATACACCACATTTCATCAGTATGTATCTTACAATAATGTGATTAAACCTGGCTATACAGGCCCAGATTGGAATTACTATTTCTCATGACCTACTATTAATTTTTTTTATTTTTCAAATTTGGTTTCCTTCTTTTTTTTCTTTTATTGTTAGACTTGTTGGGGTGACATTGGTTAACAAAAATTACAGAGGTTCCACACGTACAATTCTACAGTACATCATTTCTGTGTTGCATTATTATTATTAGGTTATATTATTATTATTGATTAGGTTATGCTTTGTAACATTGACTAATGTTGACTTTTCCTAAAACATAATTTGGAACTATTTTGTGTTTAATTAACAGAAAATACAAATGGGTTTAAAAATACTAGTTCTATTGATTGATTTAACTCAATGTAAAGAAATAAATCTTAATTCTTATTCCGTGTGATTAAGAATCAGCAATGATGTTACCAAAACAAATAGTGTTACCAAGGCTGAGTCTCTCTCTCTCTCTTTCTCTCTCTCCTACTGCTTCATCTATGTGGTTAAGTTATATGAGAGACTTCTCTGTTTTTGTTTTTTATAGTAAAATTTTATTTCTTAGTGAGATCAAATTACACAATCTGAATGCAAGATAGACAGAGAGACAGAGACAAAGAAATAAATTATCTGTATTATAGCATACCTGAAAGTGCTGTTGTGATTTCCAAAGCCATTCTGACTCTTGATCTGTTATATAAATCTAATTATTATCACATTCTGAAATTTGTAGCATGTCGTGATACAAAATAACAAAAGATTACATCAAGCATAAGAAAAAATAATGCATCAAGAGACATAGTAAACAGGAGACATATGGGGCGGCTGTCAGTGTAATCTGGCATACTATTTTACGTCAAAAAAATTTTTTATGTAATAGAGTACACCCTAAAATAACAATAAAAATATATAAACCAGTAAGTATTTTATTATTATTATCAAGTATTATGCACTGTACACAATTGTATGTGCTGTACTTTTTACAAGACTGGCAGCTCAGCAAGTTTGTTTACACCAGCATCACCACAGACGTGTGAGGAATGCATGGCATTACAACATTATGACAGCTATAATGTCAACAAACAAAAGGAGTTTTCAGCCCTATTACAATCTTATGGGACTGCTCTATGTGTGGTTTGTCTGTGATTAAAATGTTACATGATACACGACTGCAAAACTAAATACATGAAATATATTAGTTCCATGACTGCATCTGAAAAATATTGTTTTCTAATGACACATGTCAACTGATAACTTGAATGATAGCTATAGAGTTTGAATTTTAATTTTTTATCTTCCTTAAAAACAAACTTTTCCTTTGTCTTAACTAAAATAGTTTTTTAAACTGTGGAAATTACTCATCCACTCGTTTAAAACCATGAGAGCACTTGACTTCTTTTTAAATACTCTGAAAGGAAACTAAAGAGTGTGAATTAATTTTAATAAAATAATAACTGTATTTATAAGACTTTTGTGTAGAGTCTCATATATTCTAGTAATTCAGAGATAAACTACAAGTGGATATCAGCTCCTAAACTAAAGATGGCTAACCAAATATAGACAGTTTTTCTGCAGGTTTTTTAGTCTTTCAAGTCTTTCATTCATGTTCATTCATTATACTCTCCTTAGATAATTTATCTTAAAAATGTTAAAGTTCATCTGAAAACTTGTAAATATTGGGTAAAATTGGTAAAGATATTTTCTTCAAAAATAAATTTATTTTTACAAGCAGAATTCATCAGCCAGTTGTCACAGAGGCAGACTATGAGCCTCTTCTGTGGTTCAACAAAAAGTTCAAGTACATAGCAACATACGATGGATATTAGCAGTTTCATTCTGAACCAGCTCCCCTTTATTTTTGATTTCCATCTCTTTGAACTGTTAATTCAGTGAGCCAGGATTGATAAAGAATGGTGAAACCAATCATTAATAATTTTTTTCCAAGGCAATTTCTTCTAGTTCTCAAATATAATGTATTTCTAGCTCATCCTAGAAGGCCTGTTTGGGAAATGTTACTCACTTCCACTTTTTGGACACATAATTTCTCATGTGGACTTGGAGAGCAGGGAGTATCAGTGCAGTATTTCTAAACCACGTTACAGTTAACTTCTTAGTCTATTCTTTTTGCCTTTCCTTCCAAATTCCTCTCTGGACAGTTTTTATCTCTATTAATAGTCAGTACTAACAGAACTAGCACCACCTCCTATATGGTATATACTTTAAAATCTATGTCCATTCATACTGAATTGGTACCTCAAGTATTAAAGGTATCCTATAGATATTAATTCTTTCATTAAACTATTAACTAACATAACATAAAAAAAGAAAAGGAATAAAGGAAAGGAAGAGTTTCTAATTATGAATCTGATGTTGACATCAGTCAGGAAGTAACCTTTCTTTTACTCAAGCATCTGGACAGTATTTAGAGAAATCTTTATGGAGAAATCAATTTAGTTTATCACTGTAATGATTATCAGGACACAGAATTTTACAGGAAAGTAATTAAAACATTGGTAATAACAGGTAATCTGAAATAAAATCTTGTGTTCAAGTTCAAATTCTTTTTCATCTATGAGCACAAGCTCATCCTAGAAAAAGTGCTACATATCTCTTTGCTGAATACCACTACAGTCACCTTCAAAGTAATCCCCTTGGGAAGCTATGCAACAAAGCTAAGGCCTAGTCTACCCTTGAAAGAGATTTTGGAATTCTTTTTCTGGAATGGCCATCAGAGCTGTCATCATCCCCAAAATCTGATAATTAAGTTCAGGAACTTGCCACTGTGCGCTTACGTGTGCAGGACGGTACGAACAACTCTGTAAGGTGTCAGGCATTACCTGGGCAAATTGTTGTCCAGTTCCTTCACACTTTGTTAAGGAAAGTAGACACAGACAGTACTGTGAGTATGGCTGCTATGCTGAATACTCCCAAATTCTGGGCAATATTATTCAACCAACTATAGCCATTCTCAAACTTTTCGATCTCAAGATACCTACACAGTCCTAAACGTTTATAGATCCTAAAAAGCTTTTATTTACATGGGTTGTATCTATCAATGTTTACTTAAAATTGAGAAATTTATAACTATTTATTGTCATTTAAAACCACTTCAAAAAATCCATTCAAGTTAACATTTTTTGATAAAAAAAATAACTGTACTCTCTAAAACAAACAAAAATTAGTGAAAGAGGGATAGTGTCTTAGACTTTTGCAAGTTTCCTTAATGTCTGGATTAACAGACGACAGCTGCATTTTTATATCTATACTTGAATTCTAACTTTTGTGATTTGCAGCTTTGGGTAGAGCATATGAAGAAAATTTAGCCTCATTTAGAAATGTAGGTGGACAAAGAAGCAGTACATTAATAGCCTTTTCATATAATTGAGGATATTCTCTTTTGACATTATACCAGAACTCCACAAGTGTCTCATAAATGTTAATTGTAATGTGTGGGATGTGAAACAATATGAATCAGTATTTTTGTTTATTACATTAAAATTCATTGTTCTTTCTTATACTTTGAATGGGTCTTTTGCTAATGCATAATTTTGTAACAGTGATTTGGGGCTTCAGAAACTGCTGGTTCATTGAGTATGCATATTTTCAAAAGCTGATACATTTTCTTACATGATATCAAGAAATCACATTCATGAACAACAAAGGCAATACCATCAGCTATTTCTGTAGGCATTGGGAAGCCTGATGGTGGTAGACAGAAATTTTCCAAAATTATCATTTTCTCTTGTGTCTTAGTTTGGGTTGCTATAACAAAGTAGCATACACTGAGTGGCTTATAGACAGCAGACATTTGTTCTCTCACAATTCTGGAGGATGGAACCCAAAATCAGAGTGCCAGCATGGTCGAGTTCTGGTGAGAGTCCTTTGCTGCATGGCAGACTGTAGACTTCTTGTGTCCTCATGTGATAAGAAGGAGAGAGCTATAAAATCTCTGATCTTATAAGAGCATTAATCTCACTCCTGAAGGATCCACCCTGATGACATCATCTAGTCCTAATTATTTCCCAAAGACTTGTCTTCTAATACCATTACATGTTAGAATTTCAACATGTGGCTTTAGAAGGGGACACAATCTTACAGTGTATAACACCTTGAAAGCTGAAACATTATCATTAGTGACAGTCTTTGTTTTCCTTGAAGGGACAGCCTTACTTCATACATTTAAAAAAAAATTATATATATATATATAAAACAAACACTCAAATTTGAATAATCACTATTCGTCTGTTAGTCATTCTTTCAAGTAAAAACAATGTTCAATGAAAAAGTCTCAAATTTAGGGTTCAATTCAACTACACAAGTGTTGCTTTTTGTTTTTGTGTTTTTAAAGATATTATTATAAATTAGAATGCAGTAGAAGTGCTTTATAATTAACTTCCATTTTGTCAATTTTTAAAAATATGTGTAGAGACTGAGATTTAATAATATCAATCATTATCACTGCTTTTTCAAGGACATTTTCAAGTGAAACCGGAACTTCTTTTATTTAGGAAGCCTGACTATAAAGAACACTACTAGTACTACTATACTACTGTACTATACAGTACTATAAAGAACACTACTGGTACTGGTAGAGTTTGTGGCCACTGCTTTAATTTGACCTATGGCTGTAGCAGTTTTACATATCATTGCTTTTGCACCCTCGGTGCGAAGGTCAACGCAGTGAAAAAGGCAAATAAAAATCTCAGTATTATGGCAAGTGTTTTGACTTGCAGATTTCCTGAAAGCGTGTCAGGGACCACTGGGACTTCAGAAACCATATTTAAGAGTCACTGAACTAATGTGAGATTACTTCCATAAAAGTTTTCTAAACAGGTCAATAGAAGGTACTGTATAGGCCAATCCAGATATGAGACTTAAAGAAATTTGATAAGGAGGACTGGAATAGCAGAAAATAGAGATCAGATGATAAATGTAAGCCATGGAATAGTGAAAGTCATTAACA
Source organism: Lyroderma lyra (assembly GCA_004026885.1). NCBI lineage: Eukaryota > Metazoa > Chordata > Mammalia > Chiroptera > Megadermatidae > Lyroderma > Lyroderma lyra. The sequence goes on along the minus strand of PVJL010001570.1, from coordinate 114,712 downwards.
TTGAAAGGAGACTAGAATGGAGAAGTTTGGTGGAAGTATAGATGTGGAAAAAAAAGAGGCAGAGAGTAAAAGATCTGATTCCATAGGATGACGTCAGGTTAGTACAGTTGCTGAAGGAACCTCAGTGCTGTGTTAGTAATACTGTACATTTACATAAACTGAAACTATTAAAACACTAAAACCAATATCTTAGTTTCTGAATAGCCTTGGAAATAAGTAGTATTTAGTTGCAAATAGCCTTATAATAGATCTTCATTACCTGAGATAACATGTTTTTATTTTATGGAACAGAAAATTTTTTGATAAAATAAGTATAGGTCCTTCTAGCAAATTATCATTCTTCCATTCTGTGGCATTTATAAGTAGGTAAATCTAAGGTGCCAGAGAAGAAACTTCATTAAGTTTCATTGACAGGAATCAAATGGATTAAGACCATGAGTTCGGAAACATCTGTATGGGTCAATCAAAGAAAGAACAAAACTTGGAGGTTGATTTCTGATAAATTGCAGCAACAATAACCACAATAATTCATAGGAATGAAATATGGTTTCTATCATTTTTCTTTTTGAAACAAGAATGAAAAACAGTAATAACCTATGTGGAAGCCAAACACACAGAGCAAAGATCTCCAAAAAATTCAGAAATCATATGTCATTCCTAATAATTTTTACTGTAGGGTAATTTATGATGTATATGAAAAATACAGTTAGCAATAATCACTAGACCCATTAAATTACTCTTTGATGAGAAAATTGGGAAGAAGTTCAGAAGGGCATTTCACATTGCATAAAAATAGAGACTTTGAGACACTGATTTGGAATTTTAAGATCAATTTTATGAAGTCTTTGTACTCAGGAACTACTTATGTAATGCAAAGCACCTGGACCTCTTTGTGACATGTTCATACACAATGTAAACTATATGTTTGTAAATTTTAGTTGTCACTAAGATCTTTTTTGTGCCCTTGACTGTATGAAAAACAGTAGTGGGACAAATTTTCCCAGAGAAGTGGCTTTGGAAATTCGATTTGAATTTTTTTAAACAACGGCAGTAACTTAAACTCACCAAACATGTGGGTTAAGGCAGTACAGTGAGTCACCAGTTTAAAAATGTTTCATGTCATGACTGATTTATTACTTAAAGATATTATAGTAAATATTGCTTAATAAGAAAGGTGAAGACTATTTCCAGTTTCTTTATGTTTAAATAAAATCCAGCATGTTTTCTTGGAAATAAAAAGAAAGTCATCTAAAGTTCCACTAGAAGAATAATAAGGTGACACTGGCCAACAGTTTTAGAGAAGAGTAATGGTAGTTGTTTACCTTCTAGATACTAAAAGAGTAATTATAATTTTTATGACACATATTTACTTTATAATATATTTTGTCTCTTCTTTAAGTATGAAATATTTCATAATTAAAATGAAGAACACAAACAAATCAATGATACAGAACAGTTCCCATCTAAGTCTACACAAAAACTCAATATTGGATAAAAGTAATATCATATTATCTAATGAAAGATAGTTATTATTCAGTACTTGTCACTGGTACAAGTATTAGGTAAATAGTTAGGAAAACACACACAACACACACACACACACACACACACACATATATATATATATATATATATATATATATAGACCTTCACTCCCAATTTTTAAAAGGATAAACTAATTATAGGTGAATAATCACAATAACAACAATCTTTATAACAATGAAATATATGAAATACATACGTGCACATAATAATCAACCCAATTAAATGTCCATTTCAAAACTTACAAAACAAAGTTAAATCTTCTATATCTGACTACCTCACACAAATTTGTCAATAAACCATAACTCAATAAAATGGGCAAAATATACACATAAAATTATAAAGAAATGGCAAATAAGAACAATTGTATTAATAAAGTTAACCCAAATGTGAGTAAAATAAAATAAAATTATAATAAATATAAAATATAATTTTTAAATTAACTAGAGTTTAAAATATAAAAATACTCAGTATTGGCAATTGTAAGCCATTGATATTTTTGTATTCCTTTGTGATAATGTAACAAAATCCTTGAAAACTATTACATTTTCTATTAATTTTTGTTAATAGAAAAGACAGTTTTACCCTTTAATTCTTCAATTTCATCTTAAGAGATGAAAATTAATGGAATCATTAGAGAATGAAACAAAGGTTTATATATTAAGAAGAGATGGCTAGATCTGAAGATTTGAGACTAAATTCCCAATATTTTTGGAAACTTGCAAGAGTCCTTTACATTCTAAGAATGATTCATAAATTTTCTTTTTATTATGGAATAATTTTTTGAAACATTTCAATGCTGAAATGCCACAGTAAAAATAAATTCTGTTCTAGAATGAAGAAGTTCAGAAAAAGGAAAAAATACATCTTTATGCCTAATGATATAAATAGTTGTCGTTAAAGAAACATCACAGGAAAATGTTAACCAGGAAGATGGGCTTAAATAGTTAATAGAAATGAAAAGAGGAAATAAAGATTTAATTCTCATTGAACCTGAAAGCTCTGGAGCAGGACCAAGACTCTGGGAAGTTTAGATATGGTCAAGAAGAAGTTGTTTTGTTTTGTTTTTTTAATAACAGCAAAGACAGGGAAGAGAAGAAAAATACTTGCTGGGAAGCACAATGGAGGTTAATGTAGAGACCCTAAAACTAGTCATATCTAGGTACAATTCAATTCTGTTTTTGCTTTGTCATGTTGTCTGTCCTACTCAAATCACCATAAGTTATTTGAATCTTAATGCTTTAAATCATACACATTTGAGGGATTCAGAAGGACCTACGTCCCATATGGGACAAAAGCCAGGGGTCTGATATGAGTATGACACATGAGGAGTTGTTTGTCCACAGAGTACAGCATCGCCTTTTAGAAATATATTATTTAATATCGCAGAAAGAACTAAGTAGCAAACAAAAACAAGATGAACTTATGAAACTTGTAATAATTCCTTAGAAGAAAAACCCCAGGAAAATAATTGACAGAGTAGAAGCCTTCCTGACCTTAATTAGCACAGAGCTGTTATTACTGCATTTGGTCTTTAAGGGGAGCGAGTGCCCTTTCTTGGTTGCATGTTATGGCAGGCTGAAATACCTGTTGTCACAAGTAGAAATAATAGCCATATTAATTACAAAAATTATATTATGAAAGGTATCAGGGAGCATTGTATGAACAATGAGCAGATGATCAAAACTTCTAGAGAGACGAAAATTGTTTTGATATAAGCTGATAACATAGCTGTTTATTTCTTACTTTATTAGTGTTTTTGCCTGTGTGCATATACCATTTTTTTTCAAAGAATATTTACTAAGTTCAGAGTCTATATGGAAGTCAGAAAAGCGAGACCAAAAGCTTCAAAAAGGCAGAGTAAAATCATTTACAGCTTAGTGATACTTGAAAACAAAGACCTAGTAAGGTAGGTGCTGCCTGCAAAACATGGCAAGCATCCATCCTTAAAATTTTGAAAAATGGGACCTTTGGCTAAAAGAGCTAAGATGGAAAGCAGGAAGGGTACAATTAAGTGTCCCTTAATCCTTCCTAGCTAAAAAGGGAACTCTCAGGCTCTAGATCAAAGGCCTCACAGGACAAATCCTAGAAATAAGGATCAGATGAGAAACAAAGAAACTTGATAAAATTTTAACTCAACCCAGATGCCGCTCAATCCCTCTCAGGACTGAGGATTTGCCGCCATACTATCGTTTTGTCAGAGAGAAGGTGTTGTTTCTGACCGACCAGAACACGATCCAGCCTCTACACAATGTTAAAAGCATACGTTTTATGTTTGTGTCAGCACGCATTTTATGCATGTTAGAATGCAATTAAAAATTACTATCCATACAAAGAAGACAGACTATAAGACTGATGAAATAATGACAGAGAAGCAAACCTAGATATTATTCAGATGTTGGAATAGCAGACAAGAACCTCAAAATTACTATAATACATATGTTCAAGAAAATAGAGAATGGAAAAATAGACAAAAGATAAAAATAAGAAAGTCCCCCTATTGAATTCTAAATTAAAATGAATCAATGAGCATCCTAGAATTTTTTTTAAAATGTTAAACATAAATATATATTTGAAACTAAGTAATCAGTGAATTTTTAATGGCATCCTGGCCACTGAAGAAACAGAGACTAGTGACACGGGAGACAAGTCAATAAAAAAATAATCAAAGGAAACAACAGGAAAAAATATAATTAAAAAAAAGATTTGTGTGAGAGAAATATGGAACACACATGACATATGCACTTTTTGTTATTTATGTATTTTTTTCTGGCTGGTTTTACTTCTTTAATACACCAGATATTCTCTGAAGACTTTTATCAATTTGAAAGAAAATCTCCTCGGCTTTTCAACTAATTAAATAAAGTTATAAAATATTTCATAGAGGACTATCATGGTTACAAGTCCTATGCTAACACTTGCTACATCGCACAATTTATTCATTTTTAAAATATCCATAGTTAACTTCAGCATTTTCATTATTTTGTTCCTAGAAATTTCTTACTACATTTAATTTTGAATTATATTTCAATAATTCTTATAACCATTTTGGACATAATATTTTATACTAAAATATAGTGTTTGGTCCCAAGTTATCTATCTTCCCTAAACTTTTGATGTTAGTTTAACTCTAAATTTAAATTTTTTAAACCTAAGCGTGACATTAAATAAATTTACATTACAGTGATTTTTTTTTAAACTTGAATTTTGCTTTACCATTGTCAAGAATTTTTACTTAATTCTGATTGCCATTGATAACAGCAATCAAAGTTTACTTCCAAAACATTTTAAAGATAATTTGTAAATATTTTGTCAGTTGTTATGTAATGGACAAGTTAAGCAGATTCAATCACAAAGTTTTGTGTTAGACAAATTTTTATTATGTATCAACCTCAATTATATTCCTTGAAAATAGTTATTTCTATGGTTTAAGACAGAAGAAAACTTCTGTCTGTTATGAATTGAAAGACATCAATAGACCAAAGAAATACACTAAATTCTACCATAAATGTTAACCTGTATTATACAATGTAATGGTCAGGAAAAAGTGCTAGTGTAATTGTGAGAAGCAAACCAAAGTTTACATGCTAATTTCTGATAATTTTATTTTCTCCAGAAAAAACATAGGTTTTATAAATCATAATGTATAATTTATAGCTGTCCAGATGTGTCTCAATCTATATATTTACAAAAGCTCTTTTGCTGCCTGGGAGTTCTAAAGATCACTGTGAATAACCTGATACTTTGATCAAGAATGTCATTCATGTTTTAACAACATAAAGGATCCTTTTTCTCTTTCTTTCCTCATGCTATGAGAGTAATATTGTCCCACCAATCTCTTAAACAACATGGTCAGTGAGAATATGCCTGTATATACTTTACTTCGGTAGTTACACTACTTATGCCTTAGAATATTAGAGGAATGTATATGTGTACACACACACACACACACACACACACACACACACAGAGTTATTAATGTATCAGTTTCACTGAAAATTCCAAGAACAAGGCATTATTTTGTCATTAGAACCAACACCACCTAAATTCTTAAAATGCCTTTTAAAATATTTTAATATTTGTTCTTTGTAAAAATTAGCTTTATATCACAAAACTTTATTTCATAGGTGTGTGTGTGTGTGTGTGTGTGTGTGTGTGTGTATGTTTTGTTGAGCTACATAGACACAGGAAATGTGTAGATAAAGTGGCAATCAGGTTTTGCATTTAGAATTCTGATGCAAATATCAAAAGACAGACTGTCTAATTAGACATCATGTAAAGTCAGTAACAATTTTATCATAGAAACATATGTCATTGGACATAGTTAATACTTATTTCATATATCATTTTTTATAAAATGTATTTCATTGTCATTTTTAAAGAAAAGCAATATTTTATTTGGATGTATTCTTCTCTGGGTTAATCTGGTTTTTTTTGTGTGTGTTACATTGTTGAAGTAGCTGGTACCAGAAATAAAAATAATTACAGTTAACATTTAATAAGTGTTCCTTATGAATCAGTCACAACACTAAATGTTTTACTCACGGTCTTATGTTTGCAAATGATCATATTACTATGATTACATTTTAATGCACATAAAAAATGACACTAAATTTTTGGTAATAATATTTATTAGAAGAAAATAAAGTCCAGTCACTAGAAAACAAACTAGCAGTTTATAATTATTATATTGCTATTTCTTTTATGGTCATTTGCATTGCCATATAGAGTTTATTATAATAGATATTTACATAATGGCATTTTAGAGAGTTTTATAAAAATAATATTTAACTTAACCATATACATAATTTGGAAGGCAACCATCAGAACATGTCAAATTTTATTTAGGCAATTTACATCACTAGCGTCAGTTAAATGTGGAGGTTTATTGATGAATGAATTTACTTAGGCCTTAAACTACAGAAGAAAATTATTAGTTTTAGAGAAGATTAATTGTCATAGAGATTTGCATGGATGAAATACACACAACAGTTTTAATCTAGTACTCCCTGCTTCCCTCCCTTTTCTGCTAGGGATCCAACATTATTTATAAATTGGGTAGGTATTCAAGATAGACATTAAAATTTTTTTTAGGTGTGTCTTTTTTCTTCTGCTTTTTCAATAGACTGTCTCAAAATACCACTGCTTTTTCTTCCTGTCCCAAGCCTCTGAGAATAGTACAGATTCCTTGATATCTAAGATTTAGGTAATTTGGAATCATCAAAAGTACATCTTTTTTTTTTTTTTTTTTAAATTCATTTTTATTGTTAGACTTATTGGGGTGACATCTGTTAGCAAGGATTACATAGATTTCAGGCATACAATTCTACAGTGCATTGTCATCTTGTTGTATAATAAGTTCACCACCTAATGTGACTTCTCTTTCCATCACCTTATATTTAGCTTCCCCCCTCCTCTCCCACCCCCTCCCCTTTCTCCCCTCCCTAACCCTTGAATTTTTAATGGAAAGTGTCAGTTTTGTGGACTGGAAGTCATGGACTAACAAAGATAAGACTGAGTCTTGAACTGATACGATTTTATGATGGCTGTCCCCCTGCTTCTTTGCTATGGACTCGTATAGGGTGACCTGAGCTGGTGCTGGTTCATGTCTGCAACCACAGCACGATAATATCCCATTTCATTCTTAAATGTGTTCCAGTTCAGAAGATAAACTATCTGGTCACTCTGTTTCTATGAAATATAATAGGGATAGATTGGAAGCAATTCGGCGGAGCCTGGAAAAGGTATTTAATATTAAAACATAAGAATTCTTAGATTTAGGTTTCGGCAGGGTGCACGGTGATTTCCCATGCACAGTGCAGGATGCCTAGTGAACATTTACTGCTAGGATGTTACGTGTGACAAAGGACAACGGTTCTTTATTAGCTTATGACACTTGGAGAGTCACCTTAGTAACTGGGCTCCTGACATAGCTACAGAGGAGTTTGAAATTTTTCTTTTTACAATCAAGTTATATTTATATTTATATATTTAAATTAAATTAAATAATGTTGCCAATACAATCACTTGTAGGATACCCCATGTAGAGCACTATTTCGGTTACCACAAGAGGTAAGCTGGCATAACCATATATCCATTAGAATCAGTGGATGAAGATTGGCTCTTTCAAAGGTAGAGATTCTGATTTAATAGGTTGTAGAAAGGAGCTTCAAAATGAAGAGGTCAAAAATAGAAAAAACATTCCATTAACAGTGATAGTCAATTGTTAAAAATCTTATGCTGATTAGACAAGTAAAATGCAGATGCCTAATTCCTGGTTCTTGTCAACTGCTGAGAATACCCAGATATTTTTCCGAAAAGTTATTTTTTTTCCTTCCTAATCAGCATTGCTTTCTGTGTTTCAGCTTTGTGAATAAAATAGGCAACCAACTAACACTTTTGTCCACCTCTTGCGTACAAGTTTTCTAATTTGGGCCAGCAATGTATTATTAATAATTATTTTTAAAGATTATATGTGTTTTCATGTTTTTAACATGTGTATATGACCTTAAAATCATTCATAAGTTTCTTAGTATTAATTTTATATCAAAATGACTTCAATGCTAATATATATGACATTTGTAGATATCTATTAGTAATGGCTACTATTTAATTTTATTTTTTGTTTTTTCATAAATAGATCTTTGCAGAATTTTTAAAAATTTAGAATATCATTTAAAGTTTTCCTATTCTATTTGTTATATTTTCTCTTCAGATACACTAGTTACCTATGTAATATCTGTGTTTTCTGAATTCTGAGCTACCATCTCTCTGATTGTCCTTATTTTTAATATTTTTCGGCATCTTATAAGATTTTCTTGAGATTATATTAACCTGATGTTTGACAGTTGATTCTGTTCTTTGTTGTAGTGGTTTGTGCAAAATATTACTTGATTTTTTCCTTTTTTACCTTCTTTATCATACTCCAGGTAACGTACTTAACATTTTCCAAAATAAACATATAATAGATTCTTTCACTTTCCTAAAGAAATATTTTTGTACTAATTACTTAAAAACTGTGGTCTTCTCAGATGGCCTTTCGTTCTCCAACTCTTAATAGAGACATGCGTATATGTCATCTCTTCTTTAAGACATACATCAGTGAAAGTCCTGTCATAAATGACCAATGATAATCACTCAACACTAAATGACAATAAGTATGCAAACCAGATAATGAAAACTCAAAATAAGGGACAGAAACATGATCCTACCAGGGAAAAAATAAAATTTACATGTTTATGTTAATTTTTATAATTCTTTAGCATTCATTCAATTTCCTTAATAAAAGTTTTAGCTTAATATTTGTCCATTGGGCCAACAATTTGTGAGCTTGGTGTTTTTAAAATGTAAGTCATGTGAAATTGTTGATCTTAGACCTCATTATATGTACTTATTTTTATATAAGATTTATTTGAGGTATGGAATTCACTCAGGAATGGGATTATTTTTGTGCATTACATCTCTTAAAGTCTCCATAAGTGCCTTTTACTGTTAAAACCTACATTGTAAAATGTACACATAAAACTAAGAACTCCAGTATATAAATTTAGAACAAGGTGATAAATGCTCATTCTAAATAGCTCTTAAAATGTTCATTCTAAAAAACATTAGATATGAGTTAGATGAGATATGCTTTTCTCAACCTTTGCATACAATTTGAATGTGTATGTACATAACATTTCTATTTCCATGTAACAGCTAGAGATTCAACAGAGCAATAGTCATGGTTTTCTCTTATTAAAACAAACAAACAAACAAAAAAAACACATCTTCTACATTGATAATATAACCAGTAGTGAGAACATGTTAAAAATATATTTAAATCTTCTAATTTTTAAAATTAGCCATTATTTAACAGCTAATAATGTTGTGTTACTTTGCATTTCTCTTCTATAATGAAGCGTAGGAAGCCATTGAGATATTCTTATTAAAAATTTTTCAAAACCAAAAAATTATTGCTAATTAGCATAACATAAGTGAGTACCAGTACCTCTGTGATATGCACAATGCTGGGTACTCAGGATGTGATGCACACATCCCCTAGATCAGGAGCTTACAGTTCATTGGATACAAAGACAATTACAAGACAGAATAGAAGTGTAATTTTGGTACAAATACTGAATGTTCTAAAAATAAGAATAACATTGGAGGATCTTGAGATTCTCATGTTACGCGAAATCAGTTGGACAGAAAAAGTCAAGAATCATATGATTTTACTCATAGGTGGGATATAAAACTGAAAGCAACAAAGGAGCAAGACAAACAAACAAACAAAAACTCATGGACACAGACAATAGTTTAGTGGTTACTGGGGGTAAGAGGAAAACAGGGTGGAAGAGAAGGGAGGAGGCTCAAATATATGGTGACGGATGGAGAACTGACCCTGGGTGGTAAGCACACAATGCAGTATGTAGATGATGTATTATAGAATGGTGCACCTGAAACCTATACAATTTTACTAGCCAATGTTACCCCAACACATTTAATAATAATAAAGAAGGAAATCTTATGGTTGAATGTTGGATAGACGTTACTTGGGGATGTGTCCCTGATATAACTTGTAATTGACACAATTTAGAGATTAGATGATTGCACCAGAGCTGGGATAAGAGACGCAGAAGAGACATAGTGTGTAGGCGGAAGGAGGACAAGGTGATTCCAGGAAGGAGAAATAACATGTGCAAAGGGAAGTGAAAAGACAGCATATATAACGAGTGGTCATGGTTCACTTTAGCTAGTACTAGAATATTCTCCTTGGGAAAGGAGGTTAGAGGTCAATACCCTGATCCAGGTATGAAACTTGTTTTTTCTTACCACAGTCTTGATTTGAAATGTTTTTATTAGTTCCATGAATTTTTTTATTTAACTCTGGGGTTTCTGAAGTATATGTCTTGATCATGGACATACTCCCTTTGTTTCTGTTTATTTGACTCAAGTTTGACCGAAGTCCACAGGTAGTCATGGTGCTCTTAGATCTGAGGTTACAGACCTGAGACAACACTGCCTTTATCATTCCATGCATTTTCTGGCCTAAAAGGAAATATTTCAAATGTCTTCCAAAAATCTGAAGAGGGCCCTTTTCCTATAATGGGAGGCTGTAGATGAAATTTTACTTTACTTTACTTCAGTGTGTGTAGTAGAAATACCTATTTGGAACATTGCAGAAAATAACAGATTTAAAGCAATATTGCCAGAAACCAATGCCAAAGCAATTAGGAACAGGAGTATCCTACTCCTTTTTCCAAACTGAGGGTTAGGAAAGACATATAAAGAGAGATGAAAAAAAATGGGTAATTAGTGAGTACTTAAAAAATGCAGAATATTAATTTCCATAATGAAATCCCAAAACTGAAAATTCTGATAGTAACTTGCATTTTAAGGAGCCAAGAATCTTCCATTTAATACATGTTTTATAACTAGACCCTGGTATAGTTTTCCAATTATACCAGGAATAAATGTATTTAGATCAGTTTATATTTATGATATTCAGAAGAGAAACTTGCTTTGCTGAACAAAGTTATTATTTACAGAATGTTAGTGCTAACTTTAAATATGTTAAAATTATCATTTATTTCATTCCTTCTCTTGATACATTTTGATGATTACCAATAATGCAAAATTATATTATCTGTTGCTTATTATATTAACTTGTTTGAAAGTGAAATGTGACAAGAATAAGCTTACGTTTTGTCACTGAACATTTTCTTGACTATAAGATTTATTAAATTTTTCTAAATTTGAGGAGTTTAGAATTTATAAAATTTGGTGACTATTACAGATTATCCTGTTAATACATTTGAATGACAATTATTTTTGAATCAAGGGGGTTTATGAACACAATAAATAATATTTAAACTGTATCTTTACTATTCTTTTAAAAAATATCAAAATAACAGAGTGTGTATGTAACCTAACTTATCTGAAAGTTTATATGAAATAATTATTTATATATTTATAAAATATATGAAATAAAATTTCCACTATAAAATAAACATTTTTCTAACTATAAAATATTGCCAGATAACCAACAGGGATTGAACACCATGTTGAAACAAAAATCGTCCAGAGCTATGCTTTCAAAGTTGAGTGCCTGCTGTGAAATAACCATCTGTGATTAACTGTAATTTAATTATGGATTCATTCCTTTTGTGTACACTGGAAGGATCTCATAGGTTTTCCCCAGTTGGTCGACAATCAACTTCTGGCATTTTGTTCAGGAAACTTGCATATTCTCTTAATAGCACCTGCTCTATCCCATTGCAAATTTTGTAAAGAGCTTCTGGGATTTTGCAGTGGCATTGATAGGCAAACAAATTATTAAATCTGGAATCAAAAGCTGCATGAATTAATTACCTGACTTAGAAAGCTGATGTCCCCAGCTTTAGGATATGTTGGTATTTACCTATTAAATACTCTTATGGTATAGATATTTAGTGGGATAATTTATATCATCAAAACTTTGGGACCCATTTTAATACTTTATGAAGAGGTTTTTCATTATTTTATCCAAAACAATGTATCTAATTGTTCTCTCCCTTTGAATGAATTAGACTGTCATAAAAATTAAAGGTGTTATATATTTTATCTTTGCATTGATTTTTATCTGATTACCCTTTTCATTAGATATTTTTAAAGTATCATATTACAACAATTCTTCAATAACTATTACTGGCTCAAAATTTTGTATCTTCACAACAGCTATGAGGTAGAACCAACTTTCCCCTGACCCAAATGATCTTCTGGAATGGCAGAGTGAAAAATTATGTGAAATCCCACTAAAACATGAAAATTTGGTAAAACAACAAAAGTCGCCATTTCAGAAATTTTGTATTTAGCTAAAGCCATAGAACAAAACAAAAATTATCTATCCAGGAGAAACTGCTGAACTTCATTAGGACAACAAAGTCTACAACGCTTGAACTTGGGCTATTTAAATCTCCTCTCTATCACTAGATAATCTAAATAGACTTCTAACAAGTGAAGAGATTCAATTAGTTTTTGAGGGAAGGAAAAAGAGAAAGAGAGGTGCCAAGCCCAGATGACTTCACTGATGAATTCTTCAAGAAATGTTTAAAAAGATTTACTTACTACCAATCCTTCACAAACCCTTCCAAAAACAAGTAACACTTCCCAACTCATGCTATAAGGCCACTATTACTATGAAACTACAACCAGACAAAGATATCATACAGAAAAGAAAACACTACATAGCGACATCCCCTATAAACATAAATGCATAATATCCTGAGTTAAATACTGACAGACTGAATCTAGCAGCACATAAAAAGAATTGCACACCATGATCAAGTGAAGTGCATCTTAGAAATGCAGAGTAGATGTAAGATACAAAAGTCAGTCAATGTAAAACTCTGTTAACAGCATGCATGATAAATCTACATGGTTATCTCAACAGATGTGGAAAAAACATTTGAAAAATCCTACACCCTTATATGACAAGCCTATTTCACAACTAGAAATAGAATGGAACTCCCATAGTCAGAGAAAGGATATCTGTAAAAAAAAAACCACCCACAGCTCACATGATATTTAATGAAAAAAGACCAAATATTTCTTCCTAAAATCAAGAACAAGAAAAGGATATCCATTATGGCCACTTCTACCTAACACTGTACTGAAGGCTTAAGTTATGGCAATAACTAAGATAAGAAAAACATTAAAATACATCCAGATTGTAAAGGAAGACATAAAACTATTTTTATTTGTAGGTGATATAATCTTGGATATAGAACATCCAAAGGAACACACAAACACAAAAAAACTATCTGAACTAATAATAGGATTTAACAATGTGGCAAGATAAAAGATCAATTTACAAAAACCAACATTGTTGCTATGTATTAGCTATGAATAACCTAAAAATAAAATAAAGAAATAATTCTGTTTATAATAGAAACAAAAAAATAAAATATCTAGGAATAAGCTTAACAGAAGAAGTGCCAGACTTGCATACTTAAAATTTCAAAACATATTGAGAGAAATTAAAGGTCTAAAACAAATGAAAAGACATCTCACATTTTAAGACTTATTATTGTTAAAATGGCAATGCTCCTAAATTTATGTATAGAGTCAATGCAATCCCTATATAATCCTAATTGGTGATTTGTAGAAATTGGAAAATTGATCCCATCATTTATATAGAAATTCAAAACTGTCTTTAAAAGGAAAAATAGCAAAGTTGGAAGACTCAAACTTGCTGGTGGATACTACAAAGCTACTGTAACAAAGACAGGTTTATACTGGAAAAATGATAAACATATATGTCATGAAGATGAATTGGGAATCACTTTACATTTATAATCATTTGATTTTGACAAAGGTGCTGAGACAATTCAATAGAAGAAAATTTATCAACAACTGGTGTTGGGCAACTAGATATCCACGTGCAAAATAATGAATTTGTACTCATGCTTCACAACCATGCACGAAAATGAACTCAAAAATGGATCATAAATGTTAAATATACCAGTGAAATATAAAACTTCTCTAAGAAAACATAGAAGTAAAATTTGTAATCTTGAGTTAGGCCATAGTTTCTTGTGTCACCAACTGCAAAAGTGACAAAAGAAAAAATAGACAAATTGAAGTTGATTAAAGTTCAAAATTTCAGTGCTTAGGACAGCATCAATAAACTGGAAAAAAAAAAAACTCCCACAAAATGGGAGAAAATATTTTCAAGCCATGTATCTGACAAGGAAATTGTATCTAGATTACATAAAGAATACTTACCAAACAATAATAAAAACACAGATGACCCAGTTAAAAAATGAACATAGGATTTGAATCAACATTTCTCTAAATAAAATACATAAATGATCAAACAAGCACATGAAATTATGCTCAGTATCATTAGGAAAATGCAAAGTAAGACCAAAACTACAGGAAACTACTTTCCACCTACAAGGATGGCTAAAATTGAAAGACAGACTGTAACAAGGCGTGGCAATGATAATGGAGAAATTGGAAGTTGCGAATCACTGCTGTAGGAAATGTTAGACGATGCAGTCACTTAGGAAAACAGCTTGGCAATCAACAAAATAATAAACATAGAGGTACCATATGACTTAGCAACCCCACTCCCAGGTACATACTCAAGAGAAATGAAAGCACATATTCACACAGTGTTCATAGCAGCGTTATTCATAGTAGCACAAAAGTGGAAACAAACAAAACGTTCATCAATTGATGATAGATGAACAAAAGAGTATATTCACACATAGACTATTACATGCCATAAAATGAATAAAGTTCTACTGTATGCCACTATGTGGATGAAATGGAAATATTATGCTAAATCCAAGAAAACAGTCACAAAAGACCACATATTGTTTAATTTCACAAGTGAAATGCATGACTACAAAGACTAAGTGGATTGGATCAGTGGTTGCCTGTGTCTTGGGTGCTCTTGGGGCATGGGACTTGGAAGTGCATGGTATTCTGCATGAGATTTCTTCTCCAGATGTTGAAAATGTTCTAAAATTAGATGGTGGTATCATTTGCACGGTTCTGTGAATATACAAAAATACCACAAAATTGTAAACATTCAGTTAATAAATTTTATGGTGTATCAATTCTATCTCCATAAATCTATAAAAATAATATTAGCTTCAAAGTTTTGAGGTAGATTTAATAATAGTACAAATTAATTATAGAAAATGTTTATTGAACACTTGTTTTTGTCCAGAAAATCTAACTCATTAAATCATGACATTACTTCTATAAGATCTATCTATCTATATCTATATCTAATATATATATATAGCAAAATTTTCTATTGTCCAGTTGAAGAAATTAAGCTGACAGAGTAAATCATCTTACCCAATGCCACACTGCTAACTGTGATTCAAGTCTAGGCACCCTGGCTCCAAGACATGCACTTTCAGCAATTAAACTTTATTTCAGAGGGTTTTTCTTTTTACACTAAACACTAGACACTTCAGCATTTGCAGATTTATCTCCCACGTCCTGACCATTTCTATTAGTTACTACTTGTCGTCAATAAATATCAGCTCAGGCTTTACTATGTATCTATGCTTTGTGCTCAGTAAATACTCTAATTGAAAGCAAGGAAAATCATACTTAACGGTACATATTGTTATCTCATAAATACATAGCAATTGGAAAGAATTTACATTTCTGTTCCAAACAGTAAGCGTTACAGACACTTACTCCCACCTCATATTCCTATAAATCCAATGAAATCATAGTAGAATTCTTCCTTCCATTCTACTGTCCTCTTTATAAGTAGCATCTTAGTGACTTTCTATTCTTAAACAATGTGTACTTTCTTGTTGCCTCGCTCATAGTAATTCAAGACTTCTTTTTATTTATTCTTCAACTTCTTTCAATCTGCTGATGTACTTACTCTCATTCTTTATACTTTTATTATTTTTGTTAATTTAATTTTAATTTTTGCCAAAAACCTGTGCTTAATTTTCTTCACTATTTTTTTAATTCTTCATCCTCCCTCCCCTTTCTTTTCTTTACTCTAGGCATGAGGTAAGACTTTTTCCTGTAAACCCCTCCCACTTTATTTTGCTCTGATCATCATGAATGACCCTTTTCCTGTTTTCCTGAAGCACCTGTTTGCCAATCCTACGTATCCTATCTAGTTGTACTTAAATTTCTTTACTCCTTAATATCCATAGTTCCTTTTTACTTTCTTTCTACTATTCTCTTTCACTTTTTAAAATTATCTGACTCATGTTTTCTTTTATTGTGGCAAAACATAAATAACATAAAATTCACTCATTCAACCATTTCTGAGTGTACAGTTCAGTGGCATTAAGCACATTCATATCATTGTGCAACTATTAATACCTCTGCCATCCATGTCCAGAATGTTTTTTATCTTCTCAAACTGAAACTCAGTTCCCATAAACAAAAATTCTTCTTCCCCTTGGCCCTTGACAACTACCATTCTATTTTCAGTTTGTATAGATTTCACACTCTAGGTACCTCATATAAGTGGAATCATATGCTATTTGTCTTTTTGTTACTGACTTGTTACACTTATCATAATGTCTCCAAGTTTCATCTGTTAATATATAACACATGCCAGGATGTCCTTCATTTTTAAGGCTGGATAATATTTCATTATGTATAAATACCACATGTAGTTTATCTATTTATCAGTCAAATGGACAAATTTTGGGTTGCTTTCTTCTTTTGTCTATTGTGAATAATGCTGTTGTAAGCATGGGTGTACAAATTTGTCTGTCAAGACCCTGCTTTCAACATTTTGTGTATATATCTAGAAGTGGAACTGTTGTTTCATATAGTAATTCTATGTTTAATATTTTGAGTAGCCACCATACTATTTTCAATGAGATTTACCTGTCCTTGGCTATTCAGAAAACTGTAAGTTGGCTTAAATATTGAACATGTATTTCTCATAATTCTGGAGGCTAAGTCCAAGATCAAGGTGATGGGAAATTTAGTATTTGATGATAGCTCTCTTCCTGGTCTAAAAATGGTATCTTTTCACTGTGTTATTACATGACAGAAGGGACAAGAGAGATCCCTAGGGTCTCCTTTATAAAGCACTAGTCATATTAATTAGGGTTCCACTCAACACTTATTGAACAAATTCTGTTAAAAATGAGCTTTCAGTATAACAGTAATGGAAACTTTTTCAAAATGCATATCTACAAAAGTATAAGAGTTGAATTATATAGAGGGGGAATTACATAGCAATTTTAACAGAGATGTCAAATAATAATAGCGATAATAATAATCTAGTAACTTAAAGCTTAGATATGAGATAAAACACATTATATATTTAATAGCAAAGAAAAGTGACTAGTCAGTTTACTGATAACAAGAAGCAGATTGATATTTGCTATCCTATATTAATTTAATACAATCACATTAAATGATCTTCTGTCCTATATTAATTTAATCCAATCACATTAAAAAGAAGAAACGAAAGTATGTTCTTGAGACTTAATTTAAAATGGAAGTCATTCCTGGACCTTGCTAGAAATTGAAAACCTGAGCATGACACATTATATATTCTTGTGCTCTGAACTTCCCATAATGAACTAGATGCTGTATGGCCAATCAATATATCAAGGTAAGTGTATGCAACATATACCATCATGTGGAAATGGTATATATTAGACAAGACAAGCGGGTACTGAAGGTGCAGGTAGCATGAATAGATTGCTTATATAGTGTACTTGCTCCAGGTACATTGCTAACTCTCCCTCACTCAGCAATACAAGAAATTTGTGAATCTTGTAACATAGATTACAATAGCATCTACCAAGAGTAGATTGTTGCATCATTTTATCTCCATTCAAAGGAAAGGGATCTTCCTATTTGATCAAACTGCATGCAGTATATCTAGACATTCAATTCGATGGGAAAGAGAGATGATCTTAGAACGCCAATGTTTGTGTAGTACATTGTGGCCAGATGTTCAGGCACTTAGAAATAATCAAATTGGAGAAGTGGGGAAAAGTAGAGCTATCAAACAGCTCACACGATGGGACTCTCAAAAAAATGCCTTGAATTTAAGGAAATTCAATCTCCAAAAACAACCATAACAACTAACCAAAAAAAAAACAAAACAAAACAAAACAAAAATCAAAATATTTCTCATAGGATGCTCTCGCTGTTCAGGTAGACAAGATGACCATAAGTGGATATCAATTAACATTTTTGCAGTTGAAGTGCCAACTGAGGGCAAAGAGAAGACGGAAAGGAAAATGGAAACACTGGAAATATCAGCAATGATTCTGTGATAGCTATCCATATTTTTCTAATGCGTGTGTATTTATGCCAATTTCATGTTCTCCTTCTCTGTTACTACTATCAGTTTATATAAGAGTTATACTGGTGGTGGTTTTATAATTGCACCTTGATGTTGCTGATTATCACAGAGGAGTTGATAACTAAATGGAAGAAGAATGAACCTCACCCAGAAATGAAATGATTAGTTGATATGTTTGAAGATCTCCCCACTTGTAACAGAATGACAATCTTTAAATTTTTAAGAAATATATTTGATGATGTTAGTTAAAAGCATGCTACTGTCTGAAAATTTTTTATAGATATTGAGTAGATGAACAGATGGAATATGTTGGTTATGATGAACTAGCACTAAGCATCTTTCTAGTGGTCTAGTCGGCCTTTTCATAAAGAATAGACTGGAACATTAAAAAATTACCTCCCAACTCTTTTCATTTGGGTTCATGATGGGAATGTGTGCTGCCAATTAAATCTGCAAGCCTTTCTTTCCAAGCTAAATTTTTGTTGGCTTCCCAGGATATCCGATTAATGAAGGCCAAAGTCAGAATGTTGAACGGCATGAGGAATGAAGATGCAGAGTGCTTCATCCTCTCTCTCTACTTTGGTGTACCTTTAGATGCTGATACAGCTTCTCCAAGGTGCCCACTCCAAAATGCAAGGCCCACCATAGTTTCTGTTCTTGGATAACTATAGCACGTGAGGGCTGGTGATGTTCCCTCTTTATTTTGTCTTTTCTTAGTAGGAAAAACTGTGATTTCTCGCCCTTTAATCTAATTGAAGAGGATATCTCTAGTCACCTTGGGCTTCTCAAAAAGCAAACTACTTTCATTAAATTCCCCATTTTAAATTCTTAGATTGGTGTTTATGTTCCTGCTAACACTGACTGAAATATTTTGGACATGCTTGATCTTAAAGAAGGTCTTTGAATTATAGATGAAAGTTGCTAAACTGAACTCAGTGTTAAGAGTCTAGTCAAAGCTTTGTTCAGGGATGTCTAATATTTTGGCTTCCCTGAGCCACATTGGAAGAAGAAGAATTGTCTTGGGCCACACATGAAATACCTTAATACTAATGATAGCTGATGAGCTAAAAAAAAATGTCATAATGTTTTGCAGTTTGTTGGGCCACATTCAAAGCTGTACTGGGCCACATGTGGCCCATGGGCCATGGGCTGGACAAGCTTGGTTTGTATGAAGAATCTGTTTAACTAACTGAACTCAGAATTCCAGGGTCTTGTCACAACTTTGTTGATGCGATACAGTTGGAGCTATACCTTCTTGATTCCAATTTTCGGATGTACAGATGGCAGCTGATGCAACATTTCTCAAACTCACTCTTTCTAGAGGTGATCTCTGATTTTGTAAACACTTCTACTTTCTGCTAGGAAAAAAAAAAAACCTAAAGTGGACTATATTCCTGTACTGAACTAATTGGTACCACCTAACTATTAGAAATATAAGATTAAGGTTAAGTTAAAATATTTCATTTTTACATTACATTTTAAAATATTTTATATGTATATGATTCATTTAGACTGAAATTTTAAGAGAACTAGTGTTCAAATTTTACCAAATTTATAAAAATCATTTTCTTTACAATATTAAATACTTTTTCCTTTTCTTAAAAAAAACACCAAAATGTTTTATGTATTTAGAACCCTTCTAGAGTTTCATAAAGATTGGAATGGTTACACAAATAAAACTAGATCCTTATTTGAAGGGGATTTCCAATGGTTATGTTGTCATGAATTTAAAATTATATTGCTAAAAACAAATCTTCTCAAGTGTATACAGTAACCTGAAATATCTAACAACATGAAAGGTTTAAAGTTAAAATAACTCTTTTTCTTGAAAAGATTTATTTAACCTGTTGTTTAGAATCCCAGGATTAAAATGCAAACACAAATTATTACAATTTGATTTGTGTTCTAATCCAGCAAACATTTATTTTAATCACAGTGGTGTTGCCAGTAGTACTGAGCTGATATGTTGATCTGAATTTTAAAAATTTCTTAATGCTAATTATTACCCTATTCCAACAGATTGCAAACACCACACATTATATATATTACTAATCAGAAAATAAAAAGGAGACATGGCAACTTTGAGGGAAAACAAATTTAAGATTTCTGTATATGTATATACAAAAGCTTTCCGAAAAGTATCCAGCATGTAATATGAAAAAAGGAGGCATTTATGGCTGGATTTTTTTTTTTTTGGATGACCCTCGTATATTTATAGAGAGAGAAGCACTATATGTTATATACATATTTGTGTATGTATATATGTGTGTGTGTGTGTGTGTGTGTGTGTGTGTGTGTGTATATCTCCATATATATATCTCCATATATATGGATAGATATAGATATAAATATAGATATACCTATAAATATAGATATGTGGGGAGAGGGTCCCTTTAATATTCTTGGAATATGTATTTTTCTTTAAATTTAATAACACGCAGTGTATTATTTATTTCACTGTAATGTCAGTTGGCATTTTCACAAAAATGGGTAAATTTTAATTATTACAACAATTAAGAGGATCCTGGAAAATCCTTACAATGAGCTAAAGTCATATGTTTTGTTGTCACCCTGGAGTTTTAAGGCACCTGCCATATGGTGTCTTTAATAATTGCAACAGTTGCCTTCTCTATGCAATGTAAGTGCTTATTAAATTATAGCAGTTCACACAATACATTCCATTGTAACGAATATATTATATGTTTGAAGAATGCCTCTGTTTTTCCTTTCCAATTTCATTTGAAGATACACTCCTCTTCCTTCAGAATAAAAGGAAAAATAAAAAGAAAATAGTAAGCTAAATAGAAGGTGATGGAGAGAGAAGTCACATTAGGTGGTGAACTTATTATACATCAAGCTGACAATGCACTGTAGAATTGTATGCCTGAGACCTATGTAATCCTTGCTAACAGATGTCACCCCAATAAGTCTAACAATAAAAATGAATTAAAAAAAAAGAAAATAGAAAGATCCAAGGGATAGTCAAAGACAATCATATGGAAAATAATGTAAGCAAAACATTAAAAAAATATTGTAATAGGAATCAGAAACCTAAATAAGAAGGCTTCCTCTCTGGTTTGTGATTTGAAAATAACATTTAACCAGTTTCACACTATTTCTACCTTTAGTTCTTGGAAGAGCATCTATTAGGCATGTTTTACAAACTAGGCCCTATTTTAAATTCTGTTATAGAAAAATCAGTAAGACGTGCTTTGGGAAGCTTAAAAATTTAGTGTTCATATGGCAGGAAGTATGTAATAATTATTTAAGTTTGCCAAACATCTTCAATAAAGATTGGTTCTATCTCTTAAATTATTATTGCTTAATAGTATTATATTATTTTATTGGGTAAACAATATTTTTATTTTTTAATTAATATTACTGTTATCTTTACGTATTAAGGATATAAACACTTTGTCTCTAGTCTCTAGTACATGATAATAGTTTTGCTTTCTGGTTTGATTTTAATTTATAGTGTTTTTAGTTTTGCAAACAGTGATTTTCAAATTTAGCTTCTACAAATAAAATTTGTTAATTTCAAGAATTTTATCTTTTGTATTATTCTTATGATGTTATCATCCAAGATTTATATATATATTTCCATCTAATTCTTTTATGGTATTATTTTTATATTAAAAGTTTTAATAGAGCAATAATGAATACCAGAACATGATTTTCAACTGGATTATAAATTTGTAATTTTTCTAGAATGTTATCCAGGCCTCACAAGATTAAACAGAACAATCTTTATTACATTAGGAAAAGATATAGGTAGTAATTTTTACTGGAACTGTTTGTTCTATTTCATTGTCACATTTTTATAATTATTGTTGGCAATCTTTTTTTTTAAATGGTAGTTGTCTAAATTTGTTTTGGCTTTTATAAGCCTTATGGGTATAATTGGCAACTATCTATTGTCACATCTGAATGTGCTGAAAGAGCAAATCAATGATACTTCTCCTTTACAAATGTGTGACTAATCCTGAAATATTCACTGTTATTCCTTCAATGTTCATGTCTTCTTAAGGTAAACCCTTTTAAAGGAAACATGTTAATATCCTTAAATTTTTTTCTTATTCTTATACATACCTAAAATTTTCCTCTGTAGGAAGATAGACTAATACAATATTAAACAAAGGAAGTACATAAAATCACCAGCATTAAATAAAAGTTCTTGTAAGTTTTACTCTCCAATTGCTGGGCTCTTTGTGGATCATCTATTAGGCATATTTATAAGCTCAGCCCTATTTTAAATTCTATACATATATTAGAAAGGTAAATAAGACTTGGTGCATGCTTTGAGGAACCTTAAGATTTAATGTGCATGTAGTAGGTGTACAAAACATTGTAATCAGTTAAGTTTACTAAATGTCTGCCATAAAGATAGGTTTCTGTCTCCTAAAAGTATTAGGGAAGTATTAATACCATAAAAATAGTCTCTGGTCCAGCCCATCTGAGTCATATGTGAGTTTGTTTGGCTTAGTTTTATTTGTTGTTGTTGTTTGCTTTTTGTTTTTTACCATCTCCTAGGTTCTATGTTGCTAAATGTGATATTCAGTCTCCAATATGGTCTTCGGTTATCCCGACCTTGCCCATCCATACTTTCCCCCTATACTGAATTGGGCTAATCTTTGTAATTAACAGGATATGGCGGAAATACCGATACATGGATTCTCATGATACGTCATAAGGACATGACAGCTTCCATTTTCCTCTCTGGGGTCATCTAATTTTGGAGCAGCCCACTGCCATGTTATGAGGACATTCAAGCAACCCTATGGAGAGGTCCATGTGGGCAGAACTGGTCTTCCTACAGCCCCCAATTGCCAGGTGTTCTCATGAACCACCCCGCCAGTGATTCCTGAGTCCCATTCAAGCCTTCACGATTGCAGCCTAAGATGATATCTTGACTGCAACCTCATGTGAAGCTCTAAACCAAAACTTAAAGCTACTCCTAGATTCTTGACACCATGAAAACATATGAGACAATAAATATAGACAGTCCTCATTTTGCATGGTTCCAATATGCACAAATAGCAGTTTCTGTTGTTTAGTTAAATTACGTAAGTCCCCCAACAACACAGTTCAAATTTCAGTTATCTTAGTACATTAACTTTGAGTAAATACAGAATGTACAAACATTTTGCTGCTAGCTCTTTAGTCCATAAGTCTCTATGTAAATATTAGAGGTGCTATCTCTTTCAGAGATTAATCACATTACTTTTTTCAGAAGTCTGTCACTAATTGGTCACTGCACACCTGTAACTCATTTGGGGAATTACATGTTAAGCATATATTCCTGGGACTGAGCAAGTAGAGGTGCTGATAGCCCAGAGAGGCCCAACTTTTTGTTTGTACATGAACTTCCTTTGAATGCACAATGAAGGCAATGGTGTTTTGAGAAATCAAAACAACTGAGAAAATCCATCTTATCCTTTCTTAAAAGTGCTACTGTCTGTATTCACTTCGGCTGAAATGATGACATAGCAGGAAAAGGAAAGATAGAGCAACTCATAGATCCTTTTTCTTTCAGTCTTTCCTTCTCCATCAATAAGCAAAGGGTAGAGAGCATTGGTAGAATGTGCTTATATTAGAAGAGAATAAAGGGGGTTAAATATTGGTGATGGAAGGAGAACTGACTCTGGGTAGTGAACGTGAAACACAATATCTAGGTAATATATTACAGAAATGTACACTTGAAATCTATATAATTTTACTAACCAATGTCACCACAATAAATTTAATAAGAAATTGAAGTAAAAAACACAGTTGAATTAGTTTCGTGAGGTGCTTTCACTATTTTGGTGAGAGTAAAATATATATGCATGCATTAGCTATAAAATATGAATTGTAAAACTTCTGTTATTCCTCATATGCATTAAGTAGACTTATATTTGTGTTTAAAGCTGGTATTGATCAGAATAAATGTAAAGAGTAAAATTATGTTAACAATTAAAATTTTACTTTACTTACAGCATTAATGAGCAAATACAAAAACACTGTGAAAAGTTGAGAAAGACAGAAAAACAAAACACTTTGTATATTAGCATTTTTAGGCATACATTTTTCCTTCTTAAATACACCCTTCCCCCTGCTCCCCCTGCATATTTTCATTTTACCCTGGGCCCCGCAAATGATGTATCTGGCCCAGAATGAGGACATAATCACATGGCTAAAAAATGCAATGAAGTCTAGAAAATATAGACCATCTGGGCATTCGTTTCCCCCCCAAAACTGAGGATCACATTTTAACTAAGAAAAAGTAGTCATTTCTAGAATAGGTCACTCAAAGGAGTTCAGTAAATTCATTCCAAAGAGTCAGATATTCTCCACCAAATTCCTTCTTTTATTTTCAAGTATAAAATTTTATACTTGAATGGATGGAGTACTGAGCTCCTACTTGCTGGAATGTTCTTCACAATACTACCATATGATAACAGAGATCTTGTTTCCTCTTCCATTGGAAGCGGAAGAGGAAGCAGTCTATTGCAAACCCACAGGCAAGGTGGGAGGCATGGGGGACAGTCAGAGGTCCACACTATGCCATGAGGGCCATTTTGTGTATAGTTTGGGTAATGAAGCAACTCAGTAGTTGCATCATTCAAACTAAATGCTAAAAAACTTTTTCAGTTCCCATCTACAACACTTCATCCCGGCAGCCACCAGGGTCATCATCCTAAATCAAGTGCCATACTTTCCTTCTTTTATCTTTTTGTTTCCCTAAAAAAATAATTTGGTTTCCACATATACAGACAGTCCCAGAAATGTGTTGTGTTTTTACTATCAGGGGCCATTTCCTACGTGTCTAAACATTTAAACAATCAAATTGGACATCACCTGAAAGCACAAAATAAAATAAAATAATAAAATAAAATGGCAAACAAAACACGCAACAAAATGGGTGTCTTATACAAGTGTTCACATATAGAGCATGTGTATTAGGTGCAAAAATTACACATTGACGGAAGAATGCAGAATTTTTATCTTCTTTATGCTACAGTGTGATTTAAATTATCCTTTTAACCTGATATCGTATGAGACATTCCAATTCCCAAAGCTTTGACATCTGTGCTCTTTGCAAACCTTTGCCCAATGTTTTTATTAACTCAATTTAATGGAACCTTCTTTATGGTGACCTTAAGAATTTAATAACTCCTCAATACAAGGGCAATATCACCTGCAGGCTCCACTGGGATTAAACTGTGGTGGTTCAATATGTCTGCTGGACCACATTAAAGAAATAAAAGGGGGTGTGGGGAAGCTGGGATACAAGTCAATCACTTCCCTGTGACCAATAAGTTCTGCTACTGTTTATGATGGTCAGCCCCAGATCATGTAGAAATTGTCTGTGGTTGCTAAGGCAATATGCAGCTCACTTGCAGCTCCTTAATAATATTAATCTAACTTTGATCATGTCAGACAGGCTAGCGATCTTCAATTCCAAAGTGTCTCTCTTCCTGACAGACACTCTGCATATCTTACAGATACAATCAATATGCTATTAGTCAACAACCTGATGCTGGCCCTTGAATTAATCCCTTTCTGTCAACCTAGCAGTTTCTAGTCCTTTGTAACCTCATCCTCTCAGTATGGATGGGACTGGGCTTAATCCAATTAAGGTAAAATTAACTTTTTTTTCCTTGTGATATTCTCCATCTATGTTAATTCAAATCTCTGAGGACAGCTGCTCTAAGCAAATAATTTTATGCTTGACCTTTAACGCACAAGATTAAAGTGGTATAGATATATGCATGAGAAGTCAATGAGCTGTCTGTGTATTTTCACCCTCCTTTAACTTCCTAGTAGTGCTAGAAAAATTCCACCGAACACAGGACCTTGCTAAATGACAGTGGTATATTTATTTGAGTTGCAAAAAAGACTGTCACTTCAGCTTCGTGTTTAGCCTATGCGGTACTTTAGCCTTTTTGAAAAGTAAATTAATAAGTAGTGACAGTACTGTGGGCACCATTATAGATTTGTCAAGTAAAGGATGTTAACAGCCTATAATATGCAAAACTAATCATTTCTATTTCTGGTACCCATGTGATACAGTGATATTACCCACTAAGAAAACAGCACTGATTGGAAAGATTAGTTCTTTTTGAAGGAAGGTGATAAAGCAAGACTTTTTCTTCATTCGACCAATACAAAGATTGTATTAGGGTAGCAGAGCAGCTGTATTCTTAAGAACCTAGCATGCTCAGCTTTGAGGCTCCAGTGACTGTCCTGTTTTAAAGATTGTGGATCTAGTAATCCCCAGGCCAACATCTGAAAGGAGTTTGTCTCCTGGGTAAAACTGTTTCCATTTTATATCTCTTCTTTCCTCTTCTAGCCCACCCCTCCAACCCCCACCCCTTAGCTGGCTTTGCTTCTCTATCTAGCCTCCTTTAAGGTATTTAGGGAAATCTCACTCTCCATATAAAATCTGTTTGGAGAAGAAGATAAATGGCAAGTCATTTCCACTTCTGTGTGAATCTAGAGAAATATAGCATCTCTTTGCAGCTCCATGAAAATAAAAGTCTTTGACCCTGCTATCGAGAAGTGAAATACTGATAAGAGAGCAATGAAAATATTTTTACTTCAGTGAACTCCGAATGCTGGTTTTTGTTTACAATTTATTGTTGCTAGGAACACCAATAAGAAGCAATGATTCTACAAATAGCAGGAACCATGGTCAGTTAAGACTAACAAACTATTAATTTATTTTACATCTTTATAAGCTGCAGTATCCTAATGTGTATATGACCTACATGCTTATTATAAAGTTTTTGATAAAATGGAAAACACCTATTTAATACTTTGACTATAAACTTTTTCTTAAGGGACATTTACTTTAATTGATTCTACTTGCAATGCATTACGATGTCCAAATATTAGACATTTCCTCCTCAGTGCTGGAATGCTCTGTAATTTTTCCTGTAAATAAAGTTCACACAAAGTAAGTAGCTGAAGTAAATGAACACTTCATGCAGTGTATCTGATAAACTGAAGCATTTTCAGTCTATTTGTGTTTGCTGCCTTTTGTTTCTGCTGGCTAGCATTCACTGTTCTTTGTTTCCTTGTGTGCTTTGTAATTTTAGAGCTCACAAATCGTGGAATTAATATTTTGGTCCTCGTATTACAAAACGGTTCTTGTACTAAGAAGTAATTCTATTTTTCCTAAAATAAATATTTGTTTCACCCAGTTTAGACCAAAAATTCAAATAAAGGTCATGAAACTAAGAATCCTCAGCAAACACTTTCACCCCTCTTGCAAGCGCCTGGGTTGAGAAAGAATTTTTCTGCTGTGTTTTGCTGTATGTCAGATGCATTTCTATGTTGTCCTTACAAAGAGAATGTATCATTTGGGTTCCAGGTAAATGCACAGCATTTCCATTAGATTCCTCACCAACTTTTCCAAGTCCAAAACTTCACCGTCTGTCTCTTGATTCCCACAGGGCCCTCAAAAATTGTAATTTGTGTCAACATAGCATTTATGTCAGGTAATCTGCTGCAAACGCATGCTTATTTCCAGAGGTGCCAGGAATCTTGGGTGACCCTTAGCCAAACCTGAATACATCGCTCTAACTAATGATTAGGGTAGTTCTGAGTAGGATTTGAGACAGACCAGGAGGCAACCCGCACTGGCTTATAAACATTGTTTACAGAAAAATGGATGGATTGATGGCTTGTACCTTGTTTCTATTTGTTCTCGTGTTTTCCTCTGCAGAGAGCAGGAATGCAGACTGGGTTTTGGCTACATTAACAGAGGAATATGACAGTCTCTCCTCCTCTAAGGTACCCCATCCCCTGAGACCTAGGTACCCCATCCCCTGCCGCCAGTGTGGTGACGAACAATCAGAAAGCAAGCTGTGAATTGTGTAAGTAAGAAAGGACCCTGGGAGTTGATTATATATGGACGTCTTGGGCCGGTCTCATGTCTGCCTGCGTTTTCCTTTCTCCAGCCGTACCATAGATTTCCACTGCAGAGTAGTGTGAGCCCTTTCAATGATCTAACCCTGTGTAATTGCTGCTCAAGCATTTGGAAGATACCTTCAGGGCAGAACCACCTTTAGAACTTTCTTGTCTCCTGCTGAAGTCCCAAGCCGCCTGCTCCCTTTGTTTTTAGCTTCTTAGAGTTTATTTTCTTGCTAGATCAGCTTTTCATTTGAAAATATTTCATGGAGCTCTTTTAGGTGACTTCAGTGGGAAGGTCATTTAGGATGTCTGACATAACATATCACCAGAGATAAAAGTGAGTGAAAATTAATAGGAAAAGAGAAAAACTGTAAGTTAAAGGGGACACTACTTACTATTTTCTCATCAGAATCTTAAGAATTGTTTTAACTGAAATAAATTACTACGTGCTCATCTTGCATTCCACTACTTATCACTACCACACACACACACGCACACACACACACAACTATTGCTTAGAATGATGTGTATATGTACATGATTTTGACTTACGTACAGAATCAAGTAATTCTTTAAACTTTGGGGAATTAACCATGTTTCCAAAATATAATTTCTCCACTCTGTTACTATTGCCAGCCCATCATTAAATATGCTTTACTTTGGCCATAGATGTTATTCCATACAAAATGATAAATGATCGTAAAAGAGATTAAGCCTTATGCATAATTTTCATCCTAATGTGAGTGCATGAATATATCATCTTTTCTTTCTTTTTTTTTTTTTTTACTGATAACAGGTTGTAATGAGAAAAAGAGACAACTGGTGAGTGCACTGGTCAGCTGGGAGAAGTCTTATGGGCACACAGGCGTATACTAGTTCAGAAAGGGGGACATCAGAACACAGGGGTCCAAAGGCAGAGCGGAGCACATGTGTCTAATTCTGGCCCGGGATGCCCTGATAATCTACCGAGAAGCACCATAGTTGGCCCTAGCACGCTTTCTTGGCCAGGTGCTGTCTATTTGGTAGAGGAAAAGGGAGAGGCAGCTCCTCGCCTGTTGGGTCCTACCTGCTTGCCTTCCTTTTAATTGGCACCTGCCTCTTGTCTGAGTGGCGGGTGGCAGAGCCTCGGCCAGTGCTCTGCAGCTGAGCTGCTATGATGAGCCAGCCATCTTCAAAAAGATTCTAAGCTTCATTGCTGGGCTTAGGAAATTCTAGTTGGTTTCATTTGTGGAAAACCTACAAGTAAACCTTTCACCTGAAAAAAAGATGAAAGACATTCACATAGAGAAATCATCCAGGGACCCAAACAAGGAGACAGCTGGAGATAGACTATTTAAAAATCTGTTCTGTGGGTTCTGATAACTTCAAAGAAAGATAAAAATTTCGGTATAGAGCTCAGAGAGGGTAAAATAAGGCACATAGTCTAGTGACTTCTTTCCATTGGTTTCTTGCCCTTCTTGTTAGCTGAAGAGGATTTCTTTTTTCCTTAAGAGACACATTGCTGTGAACTTAATAAAAGTAAGTAATAATAATAATTAATAATAATATTTCAAGAGCAGTATTAAAATACAGTGTCTTAATTGAGTGTCTGTTAAAATAGTAGGTCTGCCAAAATATTTTAGGGTTTCAACAAAAACATAGTATTTTAATTTAAAATAGAAAACAACATATTTGTTATTTTCAGTTTAAGTTCAGTGCTAAAATGAGCCATGGATATTGTCAATCACTGGAGATTCACAAATAACAGCTATTTCTAGACTACTTTAATCTCAACAAACAGATATTAATAGTAATAACAATGGTAGTAGCTCTCCCAACTTCTTCTTGTTTGGGGGGTGGCAGTAGGAGACATAAAATTGTGAGAACATTATTATTTAATGCCCAGAGACATTCCCACGCCCCCGTCACAGTTCTAAATCTCAATAAAGTGCACATATTCTGGAGGCAAAGCATTCAGGTTATCCACTTGCTAGCTTTGCAATGACAATTGAAGCAAAGTACCGAACTTTGATAAGCTCTTTATCTGCAAAGTGGAGACAGTAATGATATCTAACTCACAGAGTGCTTGTGAATAATTAAATGAGTTTGTGTAAAATAATTAGAGCAGAACTTAATCCTGACTATCATTAATAAATATATTAGCAATAGTTATTATTAAAATATAGAACACTATGAATCTAGCGATCAATTGACAAAGAGGGTCACAGAGAACATCATAAATTCGATCTCATAAACCTATGTCCTTTAGGGAAAGAATTTTATTTAGGTTTCTAACTACGGAAAATTCAGAAAAACTTCTGAAACTCCTGTGGGAAAAAAACAAATGTCTTATTTTGTTTCCACATGTAGTAAAAGTATTTATTTTGTTATTTACTCAGGTTAAGGGACAAATACTCCCTAAAGAAAAATAATCCTGCAAGTGCAACTGGAGAAAGTGGTGCATGGTGACTGTATCAGAGAAGTTCAAATATATAATAATCGAAAGGATAAGGAAGCTGTGGTACATATACACAATGGAATATCAGCTGTAAGAAAAGATGAAATATTGCCATTTATAACAAAATGGATGGACCTCGAGATCATATGCTAAGTGAAATAAGCCAGGCAGAAAAAACCAAAAACTATATGACTTCATTCATATGCGGAATATAAAACTGAAAGCAACAAAGAAAAAACAAACAAACAAAAAACCCATGGACACAATCAATAGTTTAATGGGTATTTGGGGGCAAGTGAGGAAGGGGAGGGGAAGTTAAATATATGGTGATGGAAAGAGAACTCACACTGGGCGGTGAACTTATAATGCAACAAGCTGATGATGCACTGTAGAACTGTGCACCTGGAACCTATGTAATTCTTGCTAACAGATGTCACCCCAATAAATCTGACAACTAAAAAATTAAAAAATTAGAAGTCATATTAGGTGGTGGACTTATTATACAACAAGCTGACAATGCACTGTAGAATTTTATGCCGGAAACCTATGTAATTCTTGCTAACAGATGTCACCCCAATAAGTCTAACAATAAAAATAAATTTAAAAAAAATTTTTTTAATTTAAAAAAATAATAAGTTTGTCACCAGTTGTTTTTATTGTTAGGGCTTTTAAAATCATGCACACCAAGAAAATATTTGCTCTCCTTTCAAAAGAGATCATAAATAATAATTGTGTAATGAAATAATATACATAAATACTTTAGTTCAGTGTTACACACTAGGTATCCATTAAAAGATATTATGATTGTTTTTGTCATCTTTATCATTAGTATTATTAGTAGTACAAGCAGTATTTAACATCTCAGATTCCATTTATTTTTTAAAATAACACTTACATCAAAATAATAAGAAATTAACTATACAGTAAAGGCCACAAATAGAATGCTGACACTAAGCAACATTTTTTGCAACCTTTTATTCAATAGATAAATGTGAATAGATATAAAGCTGTCTTTCATAAAATAAGGATTTGGTACTTTTTAATTTTCTCCTTAGTTTTTTAAACAAACTTTGTGAAATGTTCTCAGAAATTCTGTTTTCAAATGTCATCCTCAAAGGTAAGAATAAATCTATCAGTAGAGATCACTCCCTTTCTGTATGTATATATGATGAACATAGCTACTGTAAATTTTTAAAAAAAACTATAGGCATATTGATAAAAAAAAGTTATAATACACAAGATAGTATATTCCTTTGCACTAAACATATAGTTGAAGATTCACATTTAAGGAGATAAGAAACTGTGAATGATATGAGTGAGAAGGACTCAGCTATTGGGCAAGATGTCTTAGCATTAATCAATTTCTTTAATTTATAACACTTGTTTAGATGAGTGTAAAATGTGAGCTTCAAAATTTTAACACTCTATTATACTTCTTCAACAAATATCCACATGGACTATAATAGTATTTCTGAACTACTAATAAATAATTTAAGAATAACTTTTATCATGGATACTCTTGTAAATCATTCACATACCCAACTTAAAAATTTTACCATTGGTTTGTCCACATTTTCATAAATGTCATTTATTCCAAAGGATGACGTGCCATGCCAATAGGATCATGTACACTAAAGGTTATTTAGTTTCTGGGTACTTTGCCCCTTGCAAGTGCCACATCCCATTCCCCTTGCATCAGGAAGTCACCAGGAGTGTTGGAAAGAGAACTCACACTGGGGGGTGAACTTACTATGTAGCAAGTTGACAATGCACTGTGGAATTGTACACCTGGAACCTATGTAATTCTTGCTAACCAATGTCACCACAATAAGTCTAACAATAAAAATTTAAATAAATAAATAGATAGATAAAAAGGAAGTCACCAGGAGCTCCAAGATTAGCATATTGTACAATTCAGGTCATAAATTAATGTATACCTTCCATTCTACATGTAATGTGTCAAATCCTCTTTGCATCGTTTTCAGCTGGTGTGGTAAATTTATCAATAATGTGGGGGTGAAGGAAAGATCTGTACACTGAAAACTATAAGACACTGATGAAAGAAATTGAAGACACACATAAATGAAAAGATATCCATGTTCATGGATCAGAAGAATTAATATTGTTAAAATTCCCAAACCACCCAAAATAACAGATTTAGTGCAATAACTATCAAAATTTCAATAGCATTTTTCACAATAATAGAAAAACACTATCCTAAAATTTGTGTAGAACCACAGAAGACCCTCAGTAGCAAAAGCAATTTTGGGAAAGAAGCAGGCAAATATCAGAAGGGGGCAGCAAAGAGCTATCTGGGGTGGAGAAACCATCAAGTGGAGAAACGAGGAAGTTAACTCAATCAAGGTGGATTAAGTTGCATGAAAAATGCTGTTTATTGCAAAGAACTGTCAATCACATCAGAATTGTAAACCCAAGTTCACCTCTGACCTTCTGGATATTATTTATCCTGGTTTTCTCCCTATCTCTCTAAACATTTCTCCTCAATTTTCTTGCCTGGATCTCTCTCTCTCTCTCTCTCTCTCTCTCTCTCTCAATTCCTTAAATACTTATTTTTCAGAGTTCTGGCCATGTCCTGCTTTATCCTCAAGTTCCATATTCTCCATCTCTTTATTTTAGTCTATATATTTTAACCCACTCCCACAGTAATAACTACTTTCACTATGCCAATAGAGCTTCTGTTTGCATATAAGACAGTCTTAGTGTCAACCAGAAAATTATGCCATTTCTTGGCAAATGGATTTCAAATTGCTACCCTTGCCTTCCATGTAAAAAGCTCCTTTCCTACTGGCTGATGAAATCCCTACTAGTGTTAAAAGTCTCAGTCATTTATGGTCAAGATGGTAGAATAGGTAAATGCTGTGCTTGCCTCCTCCCATGACCACATCAAAATTACAACTAAACTATA
The DNA here is from genome assembly GCA_004026885.1 of Lyroderma lyra. Taxonomy (NCBI): domain Eukaryota; kingdom Metazoa; phylum Chordata; class Mammalia; order Chiroptera; family Megadermatidae; genus Lyroderma; species Lyroderma lyra. The sequence continues at coordinate 81,115 of PVJL010001570.1, read as the reverse complement.
GAACAACATATTTGAGAATCACTTGAAGTGTAGCTGACCCGAAGCTTTGCAAGTAAGGACATATAGAAGAAGCCACATCAAGACTGACTGGTAGGAGAACAGGCTCATCTGATGCCCACGTGTGTCAGAAATCAGAAGGACTATCTTAGCTATGGAGGTCCCCTAGGACCTAGTCCCACACTAGGCTCCCCATCCCAGGTTTCTGTTGCTGAGTAAAGAAGTACCCACATCTTCTGGGTGTGAAAACCAGTAGAGATTGTGGCTGAGTGAGACTATAGCAGCTGCAGTCTCAGGCATTCCTCTTAAAGTGTTGATGAATGGCCTTACTCACAGACTTGACTTACTTGCTCTGAGCTCCAGCACTGAGGCAGCAGTTTGAAAAGCACCAGGGATATACAAGGAGGAAATGAAGTATCTGGCTTCAGGGTGAATGCTGGAAGGGCAGGAGTGCTGGCAGAAGTCACTGCTCTTTTGTTGGGGCTTCTAGCCAACCCCTTTGTGTACATCAGCAGGTGGGTGCCCCCTCTAAGTCTCCATCAACCTAACTAATATCATTTGCCCTGCTCTGGTGATGCCCTAAAACCCTGCCTGCCCAGCCCCACACTTCCAGTGGCTTTTCATACAAACGTTCTGTCTTGACTTATGCTGTAACAGGGGTGTCTAACCTTTTATCTTCCCTGGGCCACATTGGAAGAAGAATAATTGTCTTGGCCTACACATAAAATACCTTAACACTAACTATAGCAGATGAGCTTAAAAAATGTCTGTGCATAATTTTCATAATGTTTTAAGAAAGTTTATGAATTTGTATTGGGCCATATTCAAAGCTGTTCTGGGCTACATGTGACTCATGGGCTGCATGTTGGACAAGCTTGCTGTAAACTTTTATAAACTCTCTCAAAGTTTCACAAAACCCATACAAGCAACACCTGGCCTCAGCCGGCTCCATACTTCTTGCTGAGCATCCCTAAGTCTGAAACTGGTAGCAGTCAATGTCCGTTCGCAGCTTAGCTTCTCTGAGGCACCTCCAAATCCAGTGCAGGTTGAAGATGTCTGTGAATTGCTTTGTGGCTCATGACAGTTGGCCCTGGGCAGGGCATAACCTGCAGTTGAACTTGACCAGCAGCAAAGTCCCTCCCAGGAGGTCCTGGGACTTAGAACACCCAGTGGCCAGCTTCAGACCATGCCAGAACACCACCCCACTACCTCTGGGGACAACACACCAAAGGGCAGACTGGACAGGCACCAGAGCCCTGTTAAAGCAAATCTGCTCCACAGAGTCAGTCCCTATGCCATAGCTCCTGTAGTCATGGTCAGTCTTCACAATTAAGCCTGAGGATCAATCTCTTCCAATGATATGCAAACAGCAACCAAGTCTCAACTACAACAAGAGAGCACGCACAACCCACACAAGAGGCACAAATAGAGCATTCAGCTCAAGTGGTCAGGGAGAATTAGCCAATGGGTCCCACAAAACACCTACTACATAAGTCCATCCTACTAACACCAGGAGATACGGCACCTCTACCTAATACATAGATACAAACACAAGAAGACAGCCAAATTGAGTATATAAAGATACATGTCCCAAATGAAAAAGCAGAACAAAGCTTCAAAAAACAAACTAAACAAAATGGAGATAAGGAATCTACCAGATACAGAGCTCAAAACACTGGTTATGAAAACGTTCAATGTTCTCAGTAAGAACTTCAAGGAAGAGATAGGAAACAAACAAAATAATGGAAATAGAAAACTTAAAAAAGAACCAGTCAGAAATGAAGAATACAATAACTGAAATAAAGAATACATTAGAGGGAATCAATTTGAGTGTCCATCAATGGATGAATGAACAAAGAAGAGGTGATATGTATGTGCAATGTAATATTTCTTGGTTATAAAAAAAACAGAATGAAATCTTGCCATCTGCAATGACATAGATGGACCTAGAGCATATCATGCTGAGTGGAATAAGTCGAATAGAAAAAGACAGATGCCATATGATTTCACTTGTATGTGAACTCTGAAGAACAAAATAAATGAACAAATAAAACAGAAACACGCAGAGATACAAAGGACATTTTGGTGGTTTCCAGGTGGAATAGGGCTTGAGGGGATGGGTGAAAAATGAGAGGACATTAAGAAGTTCAAATTAGTGGTTATAAAATAGCATGGGAATGTAGGGTATAACATAAGGAATATAGTCAATAATATTGTAATAACTATGTATATGATGTCAGATGGGTACTAGATTTACCTGGGTCATCACTTCTTAAGTTATATAAATGTCTACTCACTATGTTGTATATTTGAAACTAATCTAATATTGTATGTCAACTGTAATTTAAAAATAAATTTTTTTAAAAATTTTAAAAGTCTCAAATGATTGGCTGTTTTAGTCTTCTTTCTCATCCTCTCAGTCAAGTCACATGTTGCAAACCATAAAGACCAGTCATATATGCTAGGAATTCAAAATATCTATTAGTGCCTACTCTTGTAATATCTAGACTGTATTACTATCTTTCTACTAGACATTTCCATGAAAACCACATTATCGCCTCTGTAATTTGCCCAGTGAACATTTCCAGAATTTACCTTGTCTTTTTAGTATTTGAAAATACCTCTTGTTCTTCAAAATGCTCTTTGTCAGCTTTAGGGAAATTGTTCTGTTCAGTTTGCTTCTTTACTACTTGTTTTTATCTATTTTTTGTGGTTTCAATATTATTAGATGATAACTAAATATTGGTATTCGAGAGGATCAGTTCTCATACTTTCTACTCATCTCTCTACATCCTTTACATAAATGATATGGTCACATTCATGGCTTCGACAGCTATCTAGATGTTGAAGACACCCCAAATTTGTACTTATATATGCACATATATTATCTTCCCTAGGGGTCTCTTGGGCACCTAAAAATAAACATGATCAAAATATCATATAACTTCTTCCTCAACCATGATATTTCTTGGGCTATATACGTATCTGTTAGTAAAAGAATTATTTACTCATTTCCACAAGCCTGAAAATTTGAAGTCATTCATGATTCCTTATTCTAGGTCTCTTCCTTTCCTCTCTCATAAAAAGTTAATCCCTTCCTTCATTTATCTTCCAAAATATTGATAACCTTTTCCCAATCCTTTCTATTGCTCTTAGAATTATTGTTTCTGCCTTAGATCATTATAATAAAACTCTTAATAATCAGTTCTACTCCACTTTTATTTATTCCACCACAGCCTTCGATAACATAAATTTGTCCAATGTGTTACTCCATACATTTCTTTTTAGTTGCTCTACAGAATCTATAAAAAAAGTTAGGCCAACTCTTAAAGTCCACTATTGGTTCTTCAACTATTGTACTAGCTGGAGCTCTTACCTCTATGCACCCATAGGCTTTTCTCCAGCTATAGTAATAAAAACAACTTCAATAGGAATAAAACAATAATAATGTCAACTATTTACTGAGTATTTACCATGTGCCAAATAGTGTAGTTTCCTCAATAGAATATATCGGCTTCTCTCCTGCCTCTCGTCTTAGTGCCAGCCCCATCTTCTCTCCAGAATGACTTTGTGTAGTGTTCATATACCAGCTTCTGTCCTTCAAACCAGGTGCCAATTCTTTCTGTGTTTGTACTCTTCAAGGTATGTTATACATACGAGATGTCTTAAAACCACAAAGATATACCGACAAGACCATTAGATATGGTTCAAAAGAAATTTTTTTTTCATTTTTTTGAGCCTGCAGGCCTACATTGTGGCTTAATCTATGGGTCAGGATGTAAGTGTAGTTCCAGATGGAGGGGCTAGGAGAGAGTGGGCAGGGGTGCACCAGGGACTGCTCAGAGGAAGACAGAATCAGGCTCAAACCTGCTGCTGCCTTGACCACTCTTGCCAGGTGAATCTGGATCCAGGGAGAACTCGTGCCAGAGGCCCGGCTCTCAGACTGGGAGCCTGGCTCGAGCCACCTATAAAGCCAACCTCAATCTTCACCCATGCCTCCTCCATCCCTCAGTGAGAGTCAAAGTGCAGCAAAGCAGAGCCTCGCCCCAGGGACGTGGCCAGGGGTGGGGGAGCAGGGCTGTGTCCCAAGGGCTATGCAGGGCAGGACCCCAAAGGCCAGACGCGGGTAGTGAACTGCGCATGCACGTGCCCGGGCAGGAAGTCTAATGCCCTCAGGAAGCCACCAAGGGAGAGACCCCTGGTTTAAAGGTTCAAAGTTAAATACTCAATGTACCAATTTATTCAACCAACGTATTGAATATGCAGCATTATATTGTTTATATTTGTATATCATTTAAAGGCTTCTAAATATAATTGAGACTTAAATATCTGAATGATTAGGAAGAAATTATGGTTTTGGCTTTTAGAGACTTGTCCTTAATTATTTTTATGATTCTTTTAGCAGTGTAGTAACAAATCGTACATTTAATATTATAATATAATTAGACATGTATTCCCTGCATATATTATCTTCATCAAGATTCTTGACACCTTGGGATCAGGCATCACTGTTAAAACAGTTTTGTAAGTCTATAGTTGTCCTGACTATATACTTTCTCTGAAGATTTTTTAAGTGAAATGTAAATTCTAGCTCATATTTTTTAGTCAGTTCCATTTTAAATGTCATATTATATTTAGAATAATAAGCCCAGCTATCAGGCATGTTATTCAGATATCATCCTAGCATAAAATATCATAGGCAGATTTTCTCAGTTTAATATGGAAATATTCGTTGTCTTGAATTTCTACACCATAGCAAGATGCAGTAGCCAAAACAAAGGACAAATACTATTAATTACATTCATTTTGAGCAAATCTTTGGATATGGAAGGGTCTCTAGCTTTTCTTTATATGGTTTAAATCTTTAATATCATGCAAGCCATTTGCTAGCATATTAAACCACTCTAGAACATGGTTTCAACAGTTCTATTTTTTTTTTTTTTTGCGTGGAAAGGTATCTAAGTATTTAACTGGAGCAGGACAAAGTACATCAAAACTCATCCAAAAAAAACAAAACAAAACAAACAAACAAAAAAACACCCTCTATTCCATCAGTAGTATTTAAACTCCTACTTCTAAAATCTTGGTTTTAGGTTTGTTTTTTTTAAAAAAAAACTGGATCCTCTCTAGATGTCTTTTCCCGAATATATTCCAGCAGATATTTATCTCATTTTTTTCACGCCTGCTCAACCATTTTATACTACCCTTAACCTCTACTCATAACATTTTGTGTCAAATGCTAAGAGCTCTTTTACGTGTAATTCAGAAATTAAAGGAATTCTCTTTCAGATCACACATGGATACACTAGGAATATAAACACCAGCTTTGTTAACAAAAATTTTAGAAATGTATCTGCATTTCTTCTGTAAGAGATAATACTGAAAATAAAAAATTATACTAAAACATGAGTATATTAAATTCATTTATTCCAATAGCAAGAACTAATGAGTTACTAGAAAAGAGATACTTAAATCATCTCTACTTTAAGGAGGATATTTGAATCAAGAAGAGGAGAAAGTCAGCATAATCTGTCAGAGTCCAAGAACTCGGAGTGCCATGTGCAGGAAAGTTGAGCTGAGCAAGGAATATGAAATAATGATTATGCCCAAGCCAAGAGGTGTGCTTGATCCAAACTAGTGCAGCTCAGACATAATGCTATTTCAAAGATACCAAAGGAGCCAATCATGGGGAAATGTTGAAGCAAGTCTACCTTGGTTCAGAAAAGCACCTGAGGGACCCTTATGTTACTTCCCCAACAGATCATGCCTTTTATTTTCGTTCATTTCAAATTCTATATTAACATCATGTATTGGAATGACTGTATCCTCCACTAGTCTGCTCTACAGGCATGGGGAATACATTTTTTGTTTTGTTTTGTTTTGTTTTTCAATTATTGTATCAACATCTAGCCCACAGTTGGGCATGTGGTAGGTTTTAAAGACAGCCTAAAGAGTGACTCCATGAGTCACAAAAGGTAGACTGAAGTTGATGCCTTGGTACACCACCCAGAAGCTCCCTTTGGGACTGAGATACTCATTTTCCACAGATGTTGGGAGTGAGCTGCTATTATGTCTTAGCAGAGGCCCTGTCCAGACGTTGTCTTCAGCAGAAGACAGCTGCTTTATCCAAAGTCACTCTCCCATTTCAGAAGATGCCTACATTCAAAGACTAGTCCATGCAGCATAGGAAGCCTAGAATGAGAGATGACTCTCTCAGGGATGGATAACTATCAGCTCTAGAATTCACGATGCTGCTGGTGAGGTCTTTGTTGCAATGCGTCATGGCCCACTCTTCTCTATTTAGTTCTCCCTCTTGGTGCCTCCCCGTGTGTAGATCCCAAGGGTATTTTGAAAAGACTTTCTACATATAAATCCTTAGCTCTGGATACTTTTTAAGAAATCTGTCCTAAGACAAATACTAGAAGTATATGAAAGCCATGAGATATTTTGTTAGAATATCAAATGGTATTTATTACAATCTTTCTATATTCACTACATCAGAGACTTTAGTTGGAAGCACTTATGGTTTTCTAAATAAGCCATTAGTATGACAACTACTGCCACAGATTCCACTATTCCCCTGAGCAAATTACCTGTCCTTGTACAGCAGCAGTCCACAGAACTAAAGTGCAAAACTGACAAACCAATTTTTCAAATGAATTTGCAGAGACTCCAGCCAAAAGTAAGACAGAGGTACAAAGAATACATTACACATAAGAGAGAAATGGATTTTCTGCTTTGACTGCTTACAAGAACTAGAGATAACATATGAACGGATAACAGTATCTGTTAGTTTTAGGGAAAAATGTCTTTATGTTTCATTTATCTGGTTATCAAAACACAGAATATTTTAATAGCATTTAAGAATTCACTACTAAAAATATTGGTAATATTTCCTTCATCCTATCTATAGTTCACAAATAATACATGATGTAATGCATTTTCAAAAATAAGCTTTTAATGCTTAATTATAGACATTTTTTGATCCTTCATTATTGACACACTTATATCCATGTCACTTAAAGGATTTCTGATTTTATTTTTCTTATTTTCATTTGTCTTTTAATTATTTTGAATATGCATTTAATTGTTTGTAATTAGTACATTCATATCCTTTTTTTTATGGTCTAGTCTACAGAATAAATCCAAACCTCTTAACAAAGACAAGACTTCTGAAAATTGGGTATTTCATTTAACACTAATGACTTGGTCCCTGGATTATTTTCTAATTACTCCACATAACTACAGAGTATTTAAGTTCTGTGGTTTGGCTCACTTATGTTTTCCTCAATTAAACTTTTCTTCACTGGCCCTTAAATTCATACCTGCTAACCACGCATAGCTTCTTTCAAAGAACTTATTGACACATCTAAATTATAGGCTTTATAATTTATAAATAAACAATAAATCCTCTTTTAACTTCTTTGCACCAACATGTTTCCAACTATACATTTTTACTCTCTTTAATATTTTTATTTAAAAAACATAAAAATAGGACAGATAATGAAAGGTATATGTCCAAATTGTTCATATTTTTAATCATAATTTTTATCATTTCTAGTTTTCAACATATCCTCATTCAAACATTGAGAGCCTTTATTTTAATTCTATTTGCTTTAATTCTATTTAAAATGTAATCTTTAATTAAATTGAAATTTATTTCTGTTGACTAGCATGAGATATTTAAATTAATTCATTTTCTCAAATTGCAAGCTAATATTTTCAGTATTGTTTAATAAATATGACCTTTCCCTCCCAATTAATTTGGGATTTCTACTTTATTGCTTGTTAAATTCTTTTATATTTTAAAATATGTTTGGGGGAGGTTATTTGTTTAATTCCTCTGTTTGTCAGTGTTATCAAGCATATTTAAAAAATCATGTGCTTGAACCCCAAATGACCATAAAGTTCAAATTTGAATTACTTTGAACAGATAATTACATTAACTAAGTTTACTCTTCTATTTAATGGAATAATATTAATAATATTTATGATTAAATCCCACTGTGAGGATGAAATATAAGTTTATATTATGTCCACCAGATTCAGAAGATGATAATCCCCTGTATTGTTTGGCTGCCCATTTCCCACTCGAAACCCAGGAATCCCAAGAACAAGAACCCAGCATGGTAGTCTTATTTTTTCTTGAGTATCAGTAGGAACATAGTGAATGTCATAACACTTAGTGCTAAGTAAATATTTGTTAAATAAAATGTAAATATCTTCTTTGCTGTATTTATTCCACATTATGAAACATAAATTGCTTTAGTATATCAAAATCTTCAAAATATATTGAAAATTGTGTTTTTTTAAATATAGACAACAATGATGAATTGTTATGGATATCTAAGAAATTATAAGACATCTTTATACCTAAAACCTGAACTTAATCATATAATCCTGCTCTTAAATACCTTAGATCTTAGATATTGTATTAAAATTCGGGTCATGTAATTATATCTATGTCAGGCAATTATAAAAATAAATAAAACAGGAAAGATTTGTTTTTCCCATATTTATATACTTTTACAAATGGAAGTGTGATGCATTTGCACTAAAGTATAAATGTTATCATTCACACATATCCAACATTTTCTAACCTTTTTCCTATTGCTAATTTTGCATTCCATAGCTTCATTAGTTTTTAAATGAGGTGCTTATCTCTTTATCATCATAAATATTCCCATCTAAATATTCTTTATTCTTAAAACTTAGTCTTCATGTTTTAGTATCAATAGCCTTTAGTCTTTATAGATCGACAATAATGGTGTATATTGACAAAAAGCTCACCTTTCAGAACCTACATTTCCACTTAGGGAGCAAGTAGATTGTTAAAGGAGTAGTGATGTCATTGATTTCATCATTGTTACAGCCTCGTAACATCAGTAACTCAATTCGCTTCAGCCCAAGAGCATCGTAATTGTTATATTCAAAGACAATTCCTGGACTCTCCCACCCCAAAAGCATTCTTGGCTTCACTCCATATTTTTTTTAATAGTGTTAGTTTTTCCCTATATGCTCTTGGGTAAAATCCTGTAGTTAATATGCACAGCGCCTCAGTTTGTAATCAGTAGTTCTGAAAGGTTGTTAGCAATTTTCTCTAAGGACCCTACAAATCCTGAATGAGGAGGAGAAGTCATGTCAATCTAATTATTCCTTGTCCTCAGCCTCACATCAATGATAAAATTATATCCCTACTATCAGTGCAATCAGTGATAATTTACTAAAAATATATTATTTTGTTTATGCTATTACAATGGCATAGACACATATATACATATAAGGGCTGTCCGGATAAAAGCTAGCCATAAATCCCTCTATTTTTCATATTACATGGCTGGATACTTTCTGGATACACACATGTTGATGTATAATATTTGTACTTTATAGTTCTATTAACTTGTTTAGCAACACATGTTGCTTGAGGAGATGCTGTCTTTCATTAAGTAGCCCTTCTGGGGCAGTCTATCCTTGTATTTTTCCTAGAGTCTAAAGAGTTGCAAGCCTGATAGTTCTGTAGTAAGTGTAAGATAGTTCATAGTACTTAAAACACTACCACAAGGAGGTACAAAGTGGTTCGAAATCCTTTGTGTCCTATTTCAGTCATTAATGAGCTTTTTAAATAAAGGAACATTAAAACCAGAGGGGAAAGGTGGAAATACAAATACATGGATGGCAAATTTCTCAAATCTTAGGAATTTAAAGTTTATTCTGTTTAGACAAAAAGTCCATGAGTGTTACAAAAGCATAGCTACCTCACAAAGAGTGTTTCATAACAGACTATTTGGGGTTTAAAGCTATACAATTCTAAAACATGCAGAAGTTTTAAGTGACTAATAAATTTGAGCCAAAGACATAATGTTTTGTAGGTTAAATCTGAAAGGAGAAAAATAAGAAAAAATAGTGTCTCTAGGTTTAAATAAATTTATAAAATTTTCTGTCTCAAAAAAAGTATGTAAGTTCTTTACTGGGGATTATTTAATACTCTATTTACTCCTATTTGTGGTGTCTTACACTAGTATTTAGTAGGGCTAGGTAAAAAGTACCTTATAAAAAAGCTGATGGCATTCTCATGCTATATTTAATATTTTGCAAAAATAAGGACATAAATAATATAAGCACCATGATAAATCCCAAGTACTTTATACAGAAGAAAAACATACTTGAAAGGCAAAAGGACAGGTGATTAGCTAGGAAAGACCAAGAGGTTAACTCAGCTCACAACTGAAACTGCAAGTAACCAATCATCATAACATAACTAAAGAAAACAAAAGATATCATCAAGCTAGAAGGGAAGAGGGCTTGAAAACCAATCATGCTTGGCATTAATGATTTCCATGCACTCAGAGAATATAAATCTTCCAAATTGAAAACAAAAGCTGCAATTATAATTAAATAAATATTTAGGTGTAAAGTTCAAATTTTTTTTTTTGGTTAAACATTTAGCTTCTTAAACAAATAAAACATGCATTTTAAAATAATTAAATGGAATTATTTTATCATTAGAAGTATTTTATAATAAGTTAATGGTGTCCCAAATGACAAAGAAATTTGTTTTGAATATAATAATACCTTCTATTATATTGGATTTTATAATTATTTCTTTATGTATTGATGTCTATTAGACAAGGAATCCACTTAAGATTCAGCACTTGCTTATCTCAAAATAGACTTCAGAAAACATTCTAGACAGAGGAACTATTAGCTTAGAGTTTATGTTTTTTTTTTATCCCTTTTCACCATGGTCAAACAATTTTAATGTGTCATTTTTGAATTGAAAAGACAAATTATTAGAATGACTTTACAGAAACGAGTATAGCAAAATTTTACTTTTTATTTCTATTAGAAATGGAGAAGAGAAAAATTTCAAATTCTTATTTGGTTATGTCAATATTTTTATTTAAAAAATCAGTATATGATCTTTATACAAATAAAAGGTGAGTCCCATATTCATATGTGACATTCATGTACACATTCATACATTCATTCAGCTGATCCCAATCAGCCATCAGCAGTTCTTTCTGGAAGTCCCACGTGGAAAAAGCACTGCAAAGTGACCTCTGGCCTTTAGACAGAAAAAAATGAAAAAATGGAGGCTCTGAACTGACAACCAGAAAGAAACTGGATGCTGCCTACAACCTCAGGAGCATAGAAGCAGATCCTTCTTCACAGGCAGAATGTTCTTAGCTGACACCTGGATTTCAGCCTTGCAGCAGCTCCAGCTAAACTCTGACTGGACTCTTGATCCACAAAAACTGCGCGATAAAGAAAAATACGTGTTATTTTATGACGCTAAGTTTGTGGCATTGTTATGCAGCGATACACCATAGCTCATACCCTAACAGTGAGAGCAAATAAAATAACTAAATTCAGAAAGTGGAAAGGACGCTTCTGAGGAAGGCGACAAGACAGCCACCCTGGTTTTCGTTCCTCCTGGAGTAGTGAACAGCAGAGAAATTCATAGATTGATTTCCCTCCCTCCCTTCCTCCCTCCCTCCTTTCTTCTCTTCCTTCCAATCCTTTCTCTCATTTTCCCCCCCTCTCTTTTAACACAAAATAACTGATTTACTCTAATGGTTTTTGACGATTACATCACCAAATCTACATCTTAAATTCTGATGCTTCTTTCAGGAGACTTGCTTTCTATCTAGAATTTCAACAAAGAGACAATTTATGGCCAATGCTATAAAAATGTTCTTTTTACAACTGCTAATTTTGAAAGAAAATTTTTAAAAGTTTAAAACTAGGATGTATTTAAAACCTACAGTAAAACTCAGGCACTGCATTCAGGCTGTTAGGTTCATTTTCAAAATGATCACTTTGTGATAGGTGCAGGCTTGAAAGTGCGGCAGTTCAATTGAAATACGGGAAAACAACAGTCACATGTACTACTTGCAAATGTGCTCATAAGCTTTACTGAAAAAAGTACTTAGTAGTTTTAGATACATAAATATAGTATCAATATTTCTAATGTTTAATCTAATTACATAATTCAGTATTTTCCGAAATATTCAGAATTGTGACACAAAGAATTATTTCAATAAAATATTCCTATTGAAATGTATGAGTTCAGTAAGTGAAGAAATTCCATGTATGATCAAACAATAAATAAACTTTTTTAATAGTTATAGTCCAAGAACTAACTACATTGCTCTAAAACCAGAGGTCTTCTCTGAACAAAACTTGTTAATTTTAATGTATCATCACACACATAATTTTGCATGACTTAGCATTACAAGGTGAAAACTATGTATAAAACATATTGAAGTTCTCAAACCATGCAACTAATTTCCTTTTTTTATTTTGATACATTATAATGAAAGAAAGGCAATCTGGTTTATTCACTCAGCAGGTGAAAGTGTAATTACCATCATGCTAATATTTGTTCTTCTGAATACAGCCTGAGGAAAAGGGTTCACAACTATATCATTTACCTACTTGTTTAAAAAATATGTTGTGCAAGTTGACAATGCACTGTAGAATTGTACGCCTGAAACCTATGTAATCCTTGCTAACAGATGTCACCCCAATAAGTCTAACAATAAAAATAAATTAAAAAAAATTTTTTTTAAACTGTGTTGTGGATACTTTTCAGTGTTTGTTATTATGGAAGTAGTACGACAAAAAAGAAGTGAAATTAAGGCTCAGAGATGGTATTGCATCAATTCTGTACTACAGAATGAACAGATAAATGTCTGCCATTAAATAATAGAGAGCCACTAAAGCTAATATTTGTCTTCGTCACAGGTAAGAGGGATAAAAGCCTAACTCATGGAGTACAGTAAGCCATCATTCTTTTTAAGAAAGCATTGCTATGAAAGCATTGACCAAAAAGGAACCACAGAAAGGCATTGATAGCTAAATTGGGATATATTGTCAGCTACGTACCTCTGACCCTGGTTGATTTCACATTTTCAATGTCTATCTGTAAACTGTTTTGACTGACAGCTTAATTCATTTCTTCAATCATCACCATATCTTTATTATACTTTCCATATCTGAAGATTGTCTTTCACAGGCTTATTGGTGATGATTTCATGAAGTTTCCACTATTGCCCTGTTCACATTTTTTGTTCTAAACTAAATATTGATAAACTACAACTGGGACTTTATATGATGCACAGCAATTTGTCCCACTGTTTGCTTTTCCCCCTCTGCAATTATTGTACAGACAGCTGCCTTTCGAATAGAGAAAATGTCTTTTTCATCACTGTTATGTCACAGTGCCTATCAAAGTACATTATATGGTGAGAATAAAAAATGCAAATTATCAAGACACCTAATCATTGGCCCCCATTAAGATAATCATTTAGCATGGATAGAAATCATTTCTGCTTTCTTTTTTGTCTATAATTGCCAACTTTAAGAAAACCAGAATATCTTTTTTACATTTATTCCCTAAACAAGAACAAGCAGGCCCATGTCGTATTAAGTCATCACCATTTTAAGAAGTTATATTGGCAGGAATTATAAATACTTTTCAAATAATGTTGTACATTAGATGGCTTATTTTAAAAAATGTATGTTTGAAGAATGTATGTTATTTGTGAGTTTGCTATCGAAATATCAAACAGAATAGCCTATATTAAATCTATGCATACAAATGGATATTTGTGTAGATGTTACTGTAACCTGAATTTAGTAAATGGTATAGATTCTAATCTCAGAATTAATATAAGAATATTAATTTCTTTCTAAACTCTGTCGTTAGCATAACTGTTATGAAATTCATTTCTCCTAAATGTCTAATGTTATACACCTGAAACTAATATAATTGGATGTCAACTGTAATTAAAATTTTTTTCTAATTCATTTCAAATACATAACAAAATAAAAAGAAATTTACTGCTAGATTTCTATCAAACTACTAAAATATAAAAAAATGGCTATGGCAGGCAACTAATAATATTGGAAAAGCATGAGATTGAAGTCAGGTAGTGAGTCCACCTCAGCTTAGCTGGCACTAGTTTAGTCTAATTTTCAGCTTAACTACCTCGGTGCTTAGTAAGTTTATCTGCAGAATGGCAATTGTAATGCAACCTTTCTGCCCTCTACCCTTAGAATTCTTGTGAATTTTAAATTAGATAATGCATGTGAAAATATTCAGAATAATATATAACAGATAACAAAATATGACTGAATCTTGAATATTCATATTTCTTTTTATTTATTCCTAGCACATATAAATACTAAAAATGGGTAACCTTGTTTTTATACCACAAATAAAGATTTATTGCAACTGTCCCACAGGTATTTCAACTCAATATACCTGAACTGAATCCACTTTATATTGCCTTTCTAATACAGGATCTGTACTACCTCCTCAAATCTGACCCTCCTTTTGCAATCTGTCCAGTTATTGGTGCCACCATCTACTCATTTATTTAAGCCAGAAAATCATCCTTGATTCATCCCTTTCTAACACCTACTTCCATACTCTATTCTAATACTATTTTCTTAAGTCAGTTTGCCCTAATGATCTCAATCCTCTTAATTAAATACTTTGCCTCTATATCTTCCTTTATATTTTCTACACATTGCAACCAGAGAAATCTTTCTTAACTTTACATCTAATCGTATATCTTCCCTGAACAGTTTCTTCATGTTTCCCTATTATCTTCAAGATAAAATATTAATGTATTATAGAAATGTACACTTGAAACCTATATAATTTTACTAACCAATGTCACTCCAACAAATTTAATATAAAAAATGCAACAACCAAAACTAAGAACTGGAAAAAAAAATAACAGGCTGCCAAAAATGTAACATTTTAAGAGATGTTATCTATGTATTACATAAATACTGATGGTAACCACTTTGAGCACCTCTTGTAATTGCAGAAGTCAAGTGTGACTTGCATTCATCTTTTGTTATCAGTATATAATAAGTATTACAATTTTAATACAGTTTTTTCCTTTCTTAAAATGTGCATATCTCTATGTGTGTGTATTTGTACACACACACACACACACACACACACGCACACACACACGGTTTTGCACAATATAAAACAAATTTTCATAATGTTGAAACTGTCCCCTTGTCACAGATTTGGTGTATCCTAGTCATGGAAATATTGTAAGTGTCTAGATTTATTTTTGTCTTCTAGGTCTATTGTACGTGTTCTGCTGTAAATGAAATATTCTTTATCTTGCTTATTGTTTCCTATCTTTGAAGATTTTATTAAGACTCAGCTCAGGTATTTTCTTTGGAAAATAAATGCTTATTCTCCCCACTTACTTCTTCCTCTCATTAACATTTGTTTGATTAGGTGTCTTTTCTATGTGTTACCAAACCACTTCAATAATTTCTTTTAACTCTTATCTCTCCATATTGCAATCATTTTCCTCCAGCATTAGTCAGTGAGACATGTAATTACATAGAACCATATATTATTTATATTTGCATGTATGGTTGAATGAATAGAGTAAATATATAAATGAATGTTTCAAAAGGCAATGCAGTAAATATCTGAATTTCAATCAGACCTATAAATTAATGTAAAGGGTGAGCAACCAAAGTATAGTGCTAATTTTAACACAAAATATGTTATAAGCATGTTTTATTGAATCAAACTATTTATACATGCAAAGAAGGGGTTTCCTGTATGGAGAGAAAATAAAGAACAATTTTTTAATGTCTTTTTGCAGATAATTAAGAATATGTGCATATGTGGGAAAGGCAATCCTAACAATAATCCAACCCTGATCCACTGAACTTTATCTCCACTTCTATGTTAATAGGCAACTCATAATTAGCATAAACATAGAAGAATTCTAGGTTTTGTCTCGGAACAAACAAATTCATTTTTAGGTTTCTCTCAACTCAGGAATTGGCACCATGATTTATTTAATTGCTGAAGTAAAAATGCTAGAAATGTTATGGGTACCTAACTTTCCTTTTACCCTCCCCCATATGCAATTTCAACAAATAATGATGGCACATGATCTGTAAGATTTACCATGCTTCAGCTGGAGATAGACACAAAGATAAAGTAGCAGTTAAGACACGAAGATAAAATAACAATTCTAATTCCAGGTTACTGGGTGCTGATAGTACATTAAGGACTAAACCAGGGGAAGGTGCCAAGTGCTCCAGAAGTGCAAAGAAAACCAAAGAATTAACACAAATATCGATGCAAATTGCTTTAGAAGGAATATAAGCTAGAGAATGTAAAATTAGTGAGGAGCTAGTCATGATTATCTAAACATGAGAGTAAAATAATTAAACTAAGGTGGCAGTTCCTTTCCAATAGGTTGATTTAATATTAACTTGGGAATCAGTCAATGCTAAGAAGACATGTAATAGTGAAACGGAATACCAGTGTTCTTGAAGGTCTAGGTCAGGAAGATGAAAATCTTGAGCTGGACAATTTAAGTGTTCCGGTGTTTGGAACAACTTAGAATAAACAGAATGTTCTGATTTTGAGCTTTTTAAGGGTCCAGAGATTACCATTGGAGACTCATCTCTTTGTGTCTCATCAGTTAAAAAAGGTTTGTACACGGAGTTATTAAAGAA
Source organism: Lyroderma lyra (assembly GCA_004026885.1). Taxonomy (NCBI): domain Eukaryota; kingdom Metazoa; phylum Chordata; class Mammalia; order Chiroptera; family Megadermatidae; genus Lyroderma; species Lyroderma lyra. The sequence goes on along the minus strand of PVJL010001570.1, from coordinate 64,597 downwards.
AAAGAAAGAAAGAAAGAAAAAAGCTTAACAGTAATGATGTAGGCCTCCAAGTTTTAAGACTAATAGACTACATTTATAGGAACAATTTATATATCTTATATATATACTTAGTCATATATAGGGGTATTTAAATTTGCAGTAAATACACTGTAAAGATTTAAAAGGGCAGATATTCAAATAAGTGCTAAATTTATATGGTGGGCTATATATGCTATTCCAGGAAGGATTATTGTATTATGTAAAAATTAAGATTCCAAATTCAGAGCATATGAGCACAGAGAAAATATTTAACTGTTCAACTTTACCAAACACAAATTCAGTTTTTTTTTTTCAATTTCAGTTTTGGCAAAATGCCTTCCACCTTCTCCCAGTGTATTGAATCCTTCATTTCAAACTATTTTATAATGCATTATAGCAATGCATTCCTGCCAATTAACTGGGATTTCTGGTTGACAGAATGTCAACTGATACACAGTTCTCTGAATATGTATTTGGTAGAAGCCAGCAGTTTCTACAAAATGGAGTTATTTGAGCCTGTGAACTTTTACATTGGCAGTTTTCAGAAATGATATCACTGACAATAGAACAGATTTTGCCCATACCATCTGTTATTATTCAGAGACTTTAATTTCAAAAATGAAAAACTAGTTGATTAAAGCATCAATGCTAAGACTGCTGAAAAATATTTATCCTCTAAACATTATGATTTAGTTGTTTTCTCAACAATATGTTCTTGATTATCTCAGCTATAGAATAAGACACAATGTGTTTTACTGTCATTTCCTTACTGAGCCTAATTTACAATTTGTCATCACTTAGCAAAAGGATATAACTAGCAAATCAACCTAATCGCTCACTAAGGAAATTTGCATCATGGCAACAGAACGAAATGTCTTTCAGTCCAATGATGCACTAAGCAAGATAATTGTCACAAAACATACATAATGGAAAAAAATATACTCAAAATATTATTGGAAAAGACCCAGATTATATCTTTGAGTCACTGACAAATTGATATTTTGCTATTTAATATTATTTCTCTGTCATAATAACTTCTTTTATCATTATCAATGTGATCAGCTCTGTAGTTGATTTGAATTAATCACTGTACAAAGGGCCAGATTAGTGGTTTATTTTGTAGCCAGTGTATTATACCACTTTAACATCTCTCTGATTGTCCAAGGTTCTGCTCAGGGTGTTCAGGGTAGAATTAACACCAACACATAGAATGGTAGGTTTTAGGTAAATAGTGTTAGTACCACAGGATATTTTATCAATCTATTTTATATTGTGAGATGTGTAATATCAAAGTCAATATAACTTGGATTTTGGAATCAGATTGCTCTGCATAAAAATCTTGATTCTATTACTTGTTAGAAACTTTTCGAATTTTGCAAAAATAGAGACAATAATTTGCACCATCATATATATATATATTTTAGGATAAAGTGAAGTAATGTGTGAAAAGCATTTATTGATAACAGGATTACCCTAGCAACATCGTGATTAAGAACCTAGGTACTCCTTAGTCACACAGATCCCACTCTGCCGAAAGTTGTGTGCTTTTCCCAAATCAGTTGATCCCATTAATCATGTTTCCTAATATGTAAAATGGAAATTATTTCTGCAATATGTATTTAACACTCATAGTGCCCTCATGGATTTTATACAGTAGGGTAAAAAATATTATAGTAGGGTTATTAACAGTTACCAATCATTATTTTGTACATTTGGGCTCTAGCCAATGTCATATGTGAGAAACCATAAACATGTGAGGGTTTAAAGAGATAAAGACATTAGAGTGGAAATTAGTGAAAGAAGATGTCTTAGAGCAAGAGAAATAGAAAACAAAGAAAGAGACCGGAGTGGGTAACCAGGGGAATAAAATGGGTCATGTTTTTAACTGGTTTGCCTAAAAAAAGTGTCTGTGCAAAAAAGTAGTGGAGGGAAAAAGGATTAAAGGAAAAGCTTAATTGCAATTTTACGCAGGTCATTGAGGAGTTTATGCTTTATTCTCTGTTGGGCAACAGGGCTTCATGACGCCTTCTGAGGTGAGTAATATTATTATGTGAATAATATGGTGAGTGGGCAATTAGATTTCATCTCCCCTCTATAGGATATGGGATTCTTTAGACCCCCTTCAAAGTCAAATGATTTTAGGGGCTGCATATTTTAAAATAAAATGAATTAGTCCTATCGCCATATTATATATTATAGCTTTGTGGTCTATTGATATATTCCTCTTAGAAGAAAATAGCCAAGAGCAAAGTTAGACCCCTTCCGCATAGTAAACTGTTGTTTACTTCTCTCTGTCTCTGTGTTATATTATCCAAAAATATAAAGCTGAAACTTCAAAGTCATTAGGAATAGAGAGTCTGTCCTACACTTGAATATCCTTCAAATGAAGTGCACTCCAGAGGAAGAATTTAATGATTATGGCAACAGACTCATGCACTCAACACTCCTGATATTCTGGCATGAAGGTCATTCTACAAGGAATTACTAGAAGCAGAGGCACACAGCTCTGTTCAAATTCAGAGTTAAGCACCTCAATAGGTTGCTTCCAGAGGTGAATCTGATCTTTAGTCTTGTTTCCTTGTCAGGCAAACACTTCTAGTTTTATTTTGAATTTAGTACTGTTGCAAACATCAAAAGAGGGAAGTTTTGATATGAACAACCTCTCTGCTTTCAAGAGGAAATATACCAAAGTTGTTATATTGAACTAGAAACTGGATTTCTAAATTCAGCCTAGCAAGTAATTTGGAAATTTGAATACTCTCACCTCAGTAAGCCATGTCTTTTTTCTCCAGAGGAAAAGTAAAAAGATAAAAACAACAACAACAAAAAAAAAACAAAGCACACTCACTGCTGATGCAGGGAGATAAGATTGGTGCCTGGGTTAAAAACACAATGTGCTCTTCCAAGTTTCATTGAAGATGTAGTTGTTATACGCTTGTATTTTATACTTTCTTCTCATTGTACATAGAAGCAATTAGTTTCCCAGTGGTATATTTTTTAATCTTTCTAATAATAACGCATTTAACTCGTCATCTAACTCAGTAAAATAATAGAAGTATTCCCTTATTGAAAAGAGATTAAAAAGAAATACAAGCATACTGGGGAGAAAAAGAATAGCAGACAAAATTAATCAGGAGAGACTAAATGTTACTGGACGGATTAGACTACTATCCCAAGGCAGGCTGTGCATGACCTGAGGCTGTAAGAGCGAATGTATCAAGAAAAAGAAATCTTCCTAAACTCTACGGATGTCAGTAACACTAAATTAATAACTCCAGGTAAATTTGCAGTTTTACTGTCTAATTCTGACTTGAAATATTTGGATTTGTAAAGACTATCACTCAAGAGCCCAGGAAAGCCATTATTAAATGCTAGATAGATAAAGGGCTAAAAAAGAGAATCTTTCCCAATTTGTTCTGCAATGAACAATTATCCTGTGACACTATAGCTCACACTAACATTTTAGCCTAGGTCACTGCTGGTAGGCTCATAGAACTAGCTGGCCACGGAAGTGGTAAGCACGGGAAAGAATTTAACACAAAATGTAATTACATCTTATTTCTAAAATGCCATCTTGATGATTTAGAAAGATATAAGAATCCATGTGTTAAGGCAGAAAAATGGCAAAAACTCTAATTTCTTCTCCTCGGTTGTATACTAAAAATAGCAAGTACATTTTTTAAAATTAAGAAATGAAACCTTGACTGATTCAATACAATAAGAATGCTGACTCTCAAAAATGAATGAGTTTTTTAAAATGTTACATGCCATGGCAGAACATATACGCATACATGTTTGTAGATCTGATGGAAACTAGAAGCCTCCCTGCAGTGGGTGTACACAGCTGATTGAAAGCTTCAGATTTTGATCCCAAGAACATTATGTACATTTCATTCTCTTATATTTACTTGTAATTATTTTATAATCACCAAATAGCATCAAACCAGTTATCACTGAACATTATTAATATGAATATATTTAGTAAATAATTTAGCATTTTGCACATCCATATATTTACTGCAATCTCATTGTTTCTATTTACTCTATTATTAAAATTTTAAAAAATGTAATCCTGGAATTTTATGCATAGACTTCACTAGCAGAGGTACATTGCTAATAAAGTACAAATGAGCTTACACATTTGTTTTCAGAGCCATTACCTGTTGGCATTAAGCCCATAATTATTTCTTTTAGCCTTTAAGCAGTGCAGGTTAACATTCAGGATGTTTCTTAACAAACATAGTGTGTGCTTTTCCCAAATCTGGAGTCTGTTTATTAATTCATATTAATTAATGAACTAGATTTAAATTGCAATGAGATGATTTCTGTGTGATCATTACCAAATTGAATGTTCAAGAAATTCAGTTTCCTCATCTATAAGATGGAGAAATTGGTACTAATCTTTTGGAAAGATCAGAGTATTTAAATGAGCTAATAAGTATAAAAATATTTATCATATTTCCTGCAAAATAATAAAAACAAGTATATATCTTCAGAAAATTACTTTTATATCTCTGTATCATTATAGGAATTTATTTATTTATTTATTTTTGGTTGGTTCCCTGAGCAGGGATCAATCCCAGGCCACAGGGGTGAGAGCGCTGAAGCCTAGCCACTACACCACCAGGGAACCTCCCTAGGAATTTCTTTATCAGTGGTATTTTTAGCCCTGGTAGATTATGTCCACCAAAATTTGCCCATTAATCCAGTTTTGTCTTTTGTCATTCATAACACATTTCATCTCTATAGGCTTATACAAAAGCAGATGATACATTTTTTAATTTTTAAATTACATTTATTGGGGTGACATTGGTTAGTAAAATTATATAGGTTTCAAATGTACAATGAATTCTATAATGCATCATCTATACGAGGGCTGTCCAGAAAAAATCCACCCTTAATTCCTCAATTTTTCATAATACATGGCTGGATACTTTCCAGATAGCCCTTGGCCCTTGATTATTGCATTGAGAGCTCACCACCCAGAGTCCGTTCTCCTTCCATCACCATATATTTGATGCCCTCTTCCTCCTCAGCCAACCCCCTTCCCACTCACCCTCTGGTAACCACTAAACTGTTATCTGTGTCTATGAGATTTTGTTTCTTTGTTTGTCTTGTTTCTTTGCTGCTTTCAGTTTTATATCTCGCATATGCATGAATTCATATGGTTCTCAACTTTTTCTGTGTGAATTATTTCACTTAGATTATATTTTATTTTGGGAATATAAATGCATACATTCCTCAATACTTTATTAATAGAAGATAAAACGTTTCTGTAGACAATTAAATAATTTTTAATTAAATGAAATTTCTTTTTAGTCAACTGAGAATACAATTCTGAGCTCCCAATTTTTTTTTAGACTTAGTGGGGTGACATTGATTAGCAAGAATTACATAGATTCCAGGTGTACAATTCTACAGTGCATTGTCTATGTATTTCATTATATGTTCACCACCCTGTGTCAGTTCTCTTTCCATTACCATATATTTGGTTCCCCATTTCCCCCCTCAACTTGTCCCCAGGTAACTACTAAACTATTGATTGTGTCCATGAGTTTTTATTTTGTTTGTTTTGTTTCTTCTTTGTTGCTTCCAGTTTTGTATTCCACATATGAGTGAAGTCATATGGTTCTTGATTCTTTCTGTCTGGCTTATTTCACATAATGTTCTAGAGGTCCATCCATTTTGTTGCAAATGGCAGTATTTCATTGTTTTTTATAGCTGAGTAATATTCCATTGTGTATATGTACCATTATTTCTTTATCCAGTTGCTCCCAATTTTAAAATATCTACCTATTAGTATTTTGTTAAATGATCTCTACTGGTTTCTTTGGATGATGTTGTGTTCAGAACTCATATTATAGGTTCCAATTAAGCAAAATATCACCATGAATACTCCTTTTTTATTTTGACTAATAACTTATCTTGGGAAGCATGGGACATGGAGACTAAGAACATAACTTCGGGATCCAGACTTCCTGGTTTGATATTAGCATGGCCAATGACTAGTTTGATGTTCTTGAGTAGTTGTTTAAAGTCCACTTTCCTTAATATTATCTGTGTAAAATAAAGATATTGATAAAAACCTATGTCATGAAATTATTAGAATATTAAGTGAGTCAAAATATATCATGATAGTAAACAAAATACAAGTGTTAGGTGCTATCATTATATTGCTTCAGTCCCTATAAATGGAATGTAAGCCTTTTAGACAAGTTTCTAGCCCCTGACATGAAAATTTATTCTGACCACTCCCAGCTACCAGTAAGGAAAAATTCTATGTCTTAAAGCAAATTGTTACTTGAGAAAACATAACCAAATCATTAATCAAAGGCTACCCAAGGAGACATATCTTGAAATTTTTTGAAATATTAATCAAATAATTTTTTATTCAATGAATACTAATTAATTGATTTGGAATTTTGTTAATTAAAACTCCTCTCTGGCCAAAAATTGTATCTTTTAATGGATTAAGATTAAGTGTTGCAAGTCTTCTGGCTTCTGTCTTGGATGGCAAAGCTGGAAAAAGTTTTACAGCTATTCTAGCAAAAAGAACAAATCAGATAATATACTAAATTATGAATCCAGAGAGCTGGAGTCACAGGACAACCAACTAGACTAGAATTGAAAGAAAAGAAAATGTTTCAAAGGAGATATGGGATATTAGCATTGGCTAGTCTGTGGCAATAGGAAAAAGACAACGTCTCCACACAAGGAGATAGGAAGAATTCAGCAATTTTTAAAAATGAATTATGAAGGTCAAGTGTGAAGTAGTATGAGGATCCAGAATCTCAAGTTGCTGCGGACAAGGAGAGTTTATATATACTCACAAGCTCCTTTCTGTAGAACACACTAGGTCCTCACGAGGAAGACACTAGTCAATGCAGAATACAAGACAATGCTTTCCTTGGTGATGCAAGACTGCATGAGGGATAGGGCCACTGCTGCCCTACCTGGCACCTCCTCCATTAGAGAACAAACATTAAGTTACTATAATAGGGAAGGGCAAGAAATGCTTTTGCCCAAGAGCACATGTGAACACCCACGGTGTCTGGAAGAAAAACAGAAGAAAAAGATCCTCTACCTTTGGAGAAGGAGCAGGGAACTTTCCCGGGCCCAGAACATTGGGGATTTCGAACTACTGTAGGCCTAGCACCAATCTAAAAGTGGTCCTTCCATTGTATCCGTTGTACGACATAAAAAGGATCCAGAAATAGTTAGTCTTTGATAAATTTCCTTTTCCAACCTTAGACCTATAGACACTGAGAAATTGTAGAAGAGGGCTATGCCTTTCTTTATTCTGCTGACCTCTTTATCCTAATATTGACTCATTAGTTTATGAGTCTAGATGCCAGCAATATAGTAAGTATTCACTTAAAATTATCAATATTAATATTGATATTATTAATATTACTAGGTTCTTCTAAATGACATATAGCAAAACCAAATTTACCATGGGCTAATTGAGATAGACAAGAGTTAAGTTCCTATGGCATCCGATCAATGTTATAAGTTATAATGAAACGATGTTGAAAAAAATGACATTATCTGAGGACATACTGTATATACTATGATCATTCCTATTGAGATTAGAGACAAAACTAGAAATAGGATCAATTATAGGCCTAAAAACTGGAAAGATATCTGAAACCTATAAGTAAATATTCAGGCATAGCCATGCTTCTTCTCTACATTTACTATGCTACTTTTTCTTAAATACTGTCATTATTATAGAATCTAAATATACTGGGGAGTGAGAGTTTTAAAACATTATTACCATTGTGGCCATTCCCAATATATAAATGTACTAAATTTCTAGCAAACTCACTAGTATTTAGCATTTAGAAAAGTCAAATATTTTTGAAGTCTTTGAATATAAATCTGAAGATTTTTCACAAAAATAATCTAGATTAATCTTTTTAGTTAAGTTTTGTGAAGTTTTAAGGAGACAAAAAGATATCAAAATAGATTTATAGTAAACTAATAACATGAAGCTCTTTCTTTCACTATTCATCACTCACTCTCTATTTTCTCTTTACCTCAAATATCAGGTTCTATGATGTAACACTCTCTTACAAATATTAGTAATACTTTTGATACTTCATAATCAATCATATCAAGTTGACAAAGCTCTAACTTTAGTTAAGCCCAGCAATCTGCTCCTAAGAAACCATTTGTTACCTGAAAACATCTCAAAACGATGTTAAATGGTCTCTGTAAACCTATGACCATCAGTTTCATAATGGCACTCAGCACTAATAAATCATATCACTAAATTTCCTTAAGAAATTTATTTTCACATTTTTTATACCTAAAACCACTTCTCAATATGATCTAATTTGTTTTCTGATGATAATATCATCTCTAATGGTAGGCAAATTTAGAACTTGCACCTGAGTATGCACACTCTCTGGTATTCTTTAAGTTGCCTTGAAATATTTCTTGTTACTTAGATAAAATACAAGTTCTATAGTCCAGCTTAGGCTAGCTTCAAATTATGTAACACAGTGTGGGACAGGCTTGTTCTCATGAGGTGAATGCCCTCTGCCATTGGTCCATCTGCAGCCCACCCAGCATCCTCTCTGTTAGAACCCTAGCCTCCCTGTGTGTGAAACTTCCCTGTTTAGCCTGTGCTGCATAAGAATATTAGGTCGATGCAAAAGTAATTGCAGTTTCAGACCACGAATTTTAAATCCTTATATTAATAAGTTGGCTCTAACACATCTTTATTAATCAAAATAGGAACCATCAGAGTCAACACATTTTTGCAAATGAGAAATAAGTTTGTGTATTCCAATAGTGTAAAAATCTGTGCTTTGGGTAAGACAAACTCTTGGAGAGCATTTTCCGCATTCTGCTCATTGTGGAAGCATTTTCTCTGTGAAAAGTTGTCGAGATGCTTGAATAAGTGATAGTCAGTTGGCGAGAGTTCAGGTGAATATGGAGGATGAGGCAAAACCTTGTAGCCCAATCTGTTAAACTTTTAAAACATTGGTTGTGTGATGTGCAGTTGGGAGTTGTGATGGAGAAGAATTGGGCCCTTTCTGTTGACCAATGCTGGCTACAGGAGTTGCAGTCTTTGGTGCATCTCATCGATTTGCTGAGCATAATTCTCAGATACAATAGTTTTGCTGGGATTCAGAAAGCTGTAGTGTATCAGACTTGCAGCAGACCACCAAACAGACACGATGACCTTTCTTTGGTGCAAGTTTGGCTTTGGGAAGTGCTTTGGAGCTGCTTCTCGGTCCAACCACTGAGCTGGTCATCCTCGGTTGTTACATAAAATCCACTTCATCACACATCACAATCCAACTGAGGAATGGTTCATTGCATAGAATAAGAGAAGACAACACTTCAAAATGATGGCATCTTTTATTTCTGGTCAGCCCATGAGGCACCCACTTATCAAGCTTTTTCACCTTTCCCATTTGCTTCGAATGCTGAATGGCTATAGAATGGTCAACTTAGAGTTTTTTGGCTACTTCCCATGTAGTTGTAAGAGGATCAGCTTTGATGATTGCTCTCAATTGGTTGTTGTCAATTTCTGATGGCTGGCCACTACACTCCTCATCTTCAAGGTTCTCGTCTCCTTTGAAAACTTCTGACCCACCAGTGCACTGTACATTCATGAGCAGTTCCTGGGCCAAATGTGTTGTTGTGTTGTTTCCTCTGCTTTACAACCCATTTTGAACTCAAATAAGAAAATCACTTGAACTTGCTTTTGGCCTAACATCATTTCCATAGTCTAAAATAAATATAAAATAAACAGCAAGTAATAAGTCATTAGCAAAAAATAAGGTGAGAAATGCATATTAAGATGATGTATAACATAACCACATTTATTTAAGAATATATTCCAATATCAAACAGCAAATTTCAACAATGCAAACACTGCAATTACTTTTTCACTAACCTACTATGAGAGTTCTGGGGATTGAGTGCATTCCAACATGTTTTTGCTTAGAAGATTTCCCCCAATAAATGTCAGGTCATATATACTCTTTATGGTAGTGTGTTCATGATGCCCTTGGATGACAACCTCTTTTTTATTGAAAATAGAAACAATCTTCAGGAAACTCATTTATCTTTTCTCAGTTAAATCCGCCAAGAGAGGCGGTTAGCCTAGTGCTGTCAATACAGAGTTGGTTAGGAGAGTGATTCTTAAATTCTATTTTATTCAAACATAAGTTGCAAACAGTCATAAAAACACAGACTCCAAGAGCTTTATTACCTACTTCTGATTTGGTGAGATGAGGCACAGGTATCTTTTATGTTAAAACTCCCCCAGGTGATCTAGGTGCAGGTGGTTCAAAGATTATTCTTGAAAAAGAAAGGACAGAGAACATTTTTCTAAGCGTATGATATGTGCAGTCACATTTCAGAGGTATGCGAATTGTGTATAACCTTATAATCGAAATAATAATAATACATCTACACTAAGAAACTTAAATGGCAATTTAGCTAAGTGAGCTTGGTTTCTTAATGTTTTCAGATAATCGTTGTGATCTTTTCTATGTTTATTTTAGTTCGCTTTGCAGAGAAATGAGCTCTGGTCAAATGCTGGCTTATCCTTAACTAATACAACCACTTTATTTGAGAAATCATTCAAAATAATTTTCACATAAACAGTGATAGCTAGTCATTATTTGTATGAGTCTGTGACTGATTTGCAATACTTTCCTAAATGATCACTTAAGTCCACCATCAATCCTTTTAGCTATACAAGCCTTTGAGAAAATATTTTGCTTTTTCCAGTGAATGGTTAATAAGAAAAGGACAGCTATTGAATATGTGTTTAACAGGATGAAGAGGAGAGCTATATTAGAGAGGGTATAATTGAAATGTAAGTAATCGAAGCATAACAAAAATTACTGGTAAAGGCTTTTTATCACTTCAGTGAAGAGGGCAGCCTTGCTTTCAATTGCTTCCTATAATTTCTGTATATGAGCCTTCACTCACTCTCGTTCTCTCATAGGAAACATTTGTGGTGTCAGAATTACAACCTGAGGTTAGAGCACTGTGACATTTTCAAGCTCTTCAAGGTTTGTCAAGCACAGTAATTACATTTACTAGAAGTCTCTCACCTCTCATACTCATGCACCTTAATCATACACACAGCAAAGATCTAGAAAGTGTACAGGACTAGAATAAAAGTAGTTTGGTTAAATGCTGCCTTTAGGACACAAAAATATGTTTGAGATTTTGAACACAGGGTAATCCTAACAGAAAATTTTATGTTTTAGTTTTTTTGTTTTTTGTGTTTTGTTTTGTATAGCTAGCATGAAAACTGATAATAGGATTTTCTACATAGATTGCTAAAGCTCAAAAATATCTATTTAAAGGCTCTAGTCAATTAAGCATATTTTATTTGAGGGGTGAAAATTTTCTATATACCACTTTGAAATATTGTATATTTTCTGTGTCTAAACCTATCAGAATTATTTTTATAGTGAAGTTAGAAATTGAGAATTGTAAGTACTTCTAATTGAAATTTCTAAAGTTTCCTATGAAAAATAATGCTACACAGAAATATTTTGAGAAGAGTATTTCTCAAATTTTGTTAAATCAATTAGAAAAACCATACTTAATAAAATTTTTATTCAGGTACTTTATTAGTAACTATATGTTTTGAATGGTGTGTATATGGGGAATATGAGGGCTATTGGGAAAAAAATCCAACCAGAAATGCCTCTATTTTTCATATTTCATGGCTGGATACTTTTCAGATAGCCCTCTTATAAAGATTTCAAAGACATGTTATTGTATATGGAATTTTCATTCATGACAAGAAATATAAGAACATTTGTAAAGCAAACAGTATCTGAGAGACTATTTAGCCCTATTTTAAATATTAGTTTCAAAAATATAAAAGAAACATGTACAAACATAACACAAAGATAATTTAGTACTAAAGTATTTGAGAAAGTATTTCTAAGTACTTATTTCATTGTCTGTTTTATTTTAAGTTAACAAAAGCAGAACATGTCATGAAGATCTGAATCCAATGTTATAGAATTTTAATTTAAGAATGTTAATTATATAAAAGTAAAAATTTTGTTCTGCGAAAGTATTAAGAAAATGAAAAGACAAGCCACAGACTGTGAGTAGATATTTGCAAAACACATATATAATAGAAGATTGCATTCAAAATCTACAAAGAATGCTTAGAACTCAACAATAAAACAAAGACCTACAACCAAGATTACTCTATTCAGCCAAACTATCATTTAGGATGGAAGGACAGATAAAGAGCCTCCCAGACAAGAAAAAGCTAAAGAAGTTCATCACTAAAAAAACCAGTCTTACAAGAAATGTTGAGGGGACTTCTTTAAGAAGAAGAAGAGAAAAGATAAAAACTATGAATAAGAAAATGCCAATAACTACATATCTACCAACAATTATTTTCAATGTAAAGGGCTTAAATGCTCCAATCAAAGCACATAGGGTGGCTGAATGGATAAGGAAACAAGACCTTTTCATAGTCTACAGAAGAGTCACTTCAGATGAAAAGACATAAGTAGACTGAAAGCAAAGGGATGGAAAAAATATTTCATAAAAGTGAAAACAAAACAAAACAAAGAAAAAAGCTGGGGTAGCAATACTTACACCAGACAAAACAGACTTTAAAACAAAGGTTACGATCAATGATGGTGCCTCTGACTGGGCCATGTCCTGTTTGGCAGTTACAGCAAGCAGGTGTTTACTTTTCACTGACTCCTTTATTCCAGAGTTGGAAATTGATTCAACTAATTATGCCTTTTAAAAGAGTTTTCTCTTTCTTTTGAGCAGGGCTCAGTGAACAACAGAATAGTATGGCAATTATTGTACCATAGTGAAACAGACAAAGTGGCCTCTAGTTTTCTTAGGGCATTAATCGTATCAATAATCCCTAGAAAAATTTTAAACCCCAGGCTAACACTTAACTTGTTACACTTGTGCACCTTCCAGTAAACCAAACTTTTATATAATTAACATTCTTAAATTAAAATTCTATAACATTGGATTCAGATCTTCATTACATGTTCTGTATTACAAGTTATAATTCTCATTCTTTACCTTAAATATTGTAATAATAAATTGATTACTATTAATAGGAGAAACATTTTTTGTAAAGTGCTTTAAAAGTGTCTTCCTAAATGAGACATGGTTTAGCTATACCAGTAATTATCATAAAGAGAAATTAAATAAACAAGTTTAACAATACAGTACTATGTGAAATAACATTTAAGTGAATAATGATGAAGCATGGCATATTCGAGCTGTATTCAGCAGAGTTTAAAAGCAATTAGTTATAATAACCGTAAAAAGACATCTTAAGAAACTCTAAAATATTTTATAAATAGAACCTCTTGTTAGTAGTAAGCTAATTATTTAAAGCTATACAAGTGAATTAATTAGGGAGGAGAATATTAGGATTAAGTTGGTGTCAAAGAGAGTGACTAGTGCATTCAGTTGCCAAAAAACAACTGGTTAAAACTCAAAGGACTAATTAAAGTATCAGTCTCAAATAAAAATTGGACTACAATGGAATAATAGTCAACCATAGCACGACCCTTCACAAACAAACAGAAATAAACAAAAACAAAAAACAAACAAAAAGGAGTGCTCTTGGCCTCATCTTTCTTTACTCCATTAAGAACAAAGTGTCCCTGAGAGAAATGTATTGTCTAAACATGCCCCAACGTTTCCCTAAATCAATCCTTTTAGGATGTTAATCTACCAGAACAAGATAAGATAAACATGTATGTGTGTCTGTGAATTAATAGTAATGCTAATGAATACAGTGACAATGGTAATTCCATGTGCTTTGCCTAAGCTTTCCTCTCAAACTCGCTTGTGGAAATAATATTCACCAATCTGATCTGAAACTGAAACATGGCATATGGTCAATACGAGGTTAACATCATACAGAAAGGTTATCTATCTGAGGAAAATGCTGTGTTTTCAAACGCTGTAAGATAAGTTAAATATTTTGGGGAAGAGAATTTGAGAACAAAGTTTATATTTACAATACACAGAATTGTATAAAAATGGCCACAAACAGTGGCCGTGTCTTTGCATTTTATATAGCTTTCGTAACACACATAATTCAAATGGGGAGTACAATTCTGAAAAATAAGCAATCCGCAAATTGTTTAAGATTTTGCATAACGGGCTGATTTATGGTAACAATCTGGTGCTACCGACACTATAAGGGGTTGAACATTGTGAAATTTAACCAGTCTAATAACATTAAAATTAAATAAGGTGACTGGTGATTTGGGACCAAAATAAAAAGGTATGATTAAAGCATTTAGAGGTCTTTATTATAATCAGTGATCATGCGCTTGGTTGATTCAAGGTTATTTTCAATCAAAATATTGCATGACACAAAAACATGTAGATTTCTGATTTCATGATACTCTTCTGAAACACTCTTTTTCTTCCCTAAGACTATTCAACTTTGTTAAAAATAAACTGGGCAAAGAAAGAATACAGCTACAGCCTGGATAAATACAAGTTATATATGGTGGTGATGAGGTTTAACATATACTGTAACAGAAAATATATTATCATATATCATGAAATCTACATTCTCTATTTAAAACATATTATTACTAATAAAAGAAAAAAGCTTGCAATTATAATTTTCACAGGTGTTTAATATGCATTATGATTTAAGGCATTTTAAAATGTAAAGAAAATGTGCATCTTATAATTGATAAAATACAGTTTTTGTATCACAAATAAATTGCAGAGATTTATGATTTAATATTGACTCATGAGCCCTAATTATCTAAGTAGGATATTTGTGCTTCTTTTCCTTTGTAATTTCTCTTAGTTAATACAAATACACCTGTGTTGATACCCAAATTGCTAAGTGTTATGGGTTGCACTGTGTCCCTCCAAAATTTCTAAATAAGTTCCTTTGCAGACGATCAAGTTAAGATGAAATCATTAGGGTGGGCCTTGATCCATATAACTGTGTCCTTCTAAAAAGAGAAAATGTGGACACTAAAACAGATGCACACTGGGAGAATGTTAAAACAAAGGCAGAGATCAGAGTGATATCTATATCTATATCTATATCTATCTATCTATCTATATCTACATGTCAAGGAATGCCAACGATTATCAGCAAATTACCACAGCTAGGTATGGAACATTTCTAGGCACAAAACAAATTCTTCCACACAGCTTACAGAAGGAACCAATGGAACCAACCCTACTAACACTGATTTCAGAATTCTATCCTCCAGAACTGTTAGACCAGTGGTTCTCAACCTTCCTAATGCCGCGACCCTTTAATACAGTTCCTCATGTTGTGGTGACCCCCATAAAATTATTTTCATTGCTACTTCATAACTGTCATTTTGCTAGTTATGAATTGTAATGTAAATATCTGATATGTGTTTTCCAATGGTCTTAGGCGACCCCTGTGAAAGGGTCCTTTGACCCCCAAAGGGGTCGCAACCCACAGGTTGAGAATTGCTGTGTTAGACAATAAATTGTTTAAACCATCCTGTTTGTGAAGCTTTGCTATGGCAGCCCTAGATAAACACAGTAAAATAACTTAGTAATATCTCATTAAAATATTTTTTTGATGTTTAAATAACTCAAAGATATGGCTAGGAATCACAGCTTATATAGCATTTTCAACAAACAACAATAAATTTGTGAAGTAATGACAGGATAAAGGAAAGTCCTTTTAGGCCTCCAAAGGCCAGTTAGTAAAGTTTGTTATACAGTCTCCTCCGGTGCCTTCTCCAGACTGATAGTGTCTAACTGATGGGTGATTTTTTTGGTCCTTCCTGGTAGAGGAGGGAGGAGGGCCACCTTTGAAAATTTATGTCATACTTTTAGGGAAATAGGGGAAGGGCAGGGAGCTTTTCTTGTATGTTTCTTAATTGCCTAAAGCTCAAAATAATCCTTATGCCAAAAATCATACATTCAGGGGTGGCACATTCTGCTTCTTTCAGTTCAATAGCTGGGTCTATGAAATAAGCAACAAATTATCAGTAGAAAAGCTATATAAATGTATTCATTTTTAATATTATGTGCACGGTGGCGGTATCACAGAAACAAACAAGAAAAGCGGGTATGCCCCAAAATGATGAGACTTGAGAGCTCATTTACCATTGTAATAAAGGAAGGGGAACCGGGGGACATATGTAACTTAGAGGAGAGAAAATTATTGTTAGGAAAGATGAAAGGGCACTATCTAAAGCGTTTTTTTTTCCCTTGGCCACAAGACTTTGGTTTCCATTTTGACGAAGGCTTGGGAGAGGGCTCCAGTGCGGTTGAAAGGCGGCCCAGTGGCTGCAGGGCGTGGCGCAGGCAGAGGCCCTGGCCTCGGGGGTCACAGAGGAGCCCGTCCAGGGCCACGCGCTGCGCCAGGGAGGCGCCAGTCCGCGCTCGAGGGGGAGCCTTTGCAGGAGCTACTCGCCCAGCCCGCCTGGCGACGGCCAACGTCACAGCTTAGTCAAGTGGCCTTCCCCCGCAAGCTCTCCCTGCTCACCGAGGAGGCGGCTCTCCTCCAGGATCACAGGGCGCCCCGCACGGGGTGCTACTCACGCACGTTCTCTACGTTCTGGGAAGGGGCGTGGCCAGCGCGCTGGTTTGCTTTTCCGGAGCGGAGAGGAAGTGGCCTGCGCCCTGTAGAGCCACATGGCGCGGTGGGAACAGCGGCCCAGACACAGGTAGGTGGAGGAGGCCAGCAGAGGTCGGGTGACCGGGCTGCTGACACCAGCCACCACCTCCCGGGCATAATTCGCACGAATCTGAGAGCTCAGGATTGGTCGACAGTAGGGAAGCAACCACAGAAACCCGGCGTTGCCTGGTCCTGGAGGCGGAGTGGCGGAGAAGATGGTTCTGGATGTGGTGACAGGAAGGGAGCTTGGCGGGTAGTGTGAGGCCGGAAGAGGGGGCGTCTCCGAGTCCCTTCTGTCCAAATGCTGTTGAACCAAGAGACACATTCCACAGGAATGTCCGGTGTGCTGCCTTTTAAAATTTTTGTCAAAATAACATGACTGTTACAGAAGGCCATATGTAATATATGGCTACTATTATAATGCCAATGTTTATTAATATCATAGGAGCAGCAGAACCCATACATTTATCAAATATTAGCACAAGTAAGTAATTTCAAAAGAAAGTTTGAGGGAATAGAAAAAGCCCGTCAAATGCCTCACAGATGAATGAAATAATTACATTTCTACCTTTTTTCCTGGGTTAGCACAAATATATGTTAATGACATACCTTGAAAATGTACCATGTGAAAAAAAATGCTATAATTTGAGCCATATTATGGAGGATTTAAATTTTTGTTATGAAACGCTTTCAAACTTTGTGGTAATTTTCAGGAATACAAATAAGTGTCTTGTGATTAAAAAAACAACAAAAGAAAGAAAGAAAGAAACTGCTTTGGAAGAGCTCAACTTCCAACATAGCTGTGTGAGGAGCTCTGTGGGCCTCATCCCAGTGGTATAACCATAACAGATGATTAGAATTAAAATAGGTGACCGCTGAAAGTTTCTGTAAATTGTCCTAAGAACATATGGAAGATAAACAGTTTTTTTCAAAGAAGTCACTAGATCTCGTGGCACTGGGGTGCAACTCTTCCCACAGCTCTCTGTTAAGGGCAATGGTATTCCTATAGGAGGGTCATTCTGTCAGGATTTTCCATTTTTCCCACCAATGCCTAACTGGGAGAGCGGGGAATCGCTGAGGCCAAACTTCAGTAAAGTACAGGTGATAAGTTGGGGGCTCCTTCCTTCCACCCGGCTCCAATTGGCAGGGTGAGGGTGTTTATCCAGATGGGGCGGGGGAGACCACTTTGGCCCCAATTTTCTCTCTCTAGCTCACTTACATTGCGAGGTTCCACCCTGAGAGGCAGGTGGAGAAGAGGTAACCACCCCTGCACAACACTCTGCTTAAAGTAGAGCAGTCATTCCGAGAGAAGTGGGCCACTGCCCCTACCCCAGCTCCAAAGCAGAAACTCAAAGATTTTTGCTTAGGGAGAGAGACAAGCTATAAAAACAGACACCAAAGCTCTTCTCAAGGAAACTGTCTTACTTTGGAACGTCGTTTGGGGAAGTTCAAGCCTAAAGATGCTATTAAAAAAAAGTGGAAATTTTGACATGAGCCATTAAGACAAAGCTGGTAGATCCATGAAAGCAACAAACAAAACCACAAGCCAGCTAACTTACCAGAGAAAACTAGGGAAAGAGACAATGAAGAAGAGGTCCCCTGTGATCAGAACAAAAATCAACCTCCAAATATCCATGCAAAGGCATATACCTTAGTTTAATTATGTCCAACAGTTGTGTCAGGAACAAAGGGCATTTGGCTGGCAATCAGTGGAGCCTAACAGTTGGATGTGATACCAGCAGAAGCAGAGTAAGAAGATCAAGGAAGAGGGAGAGAGCTCTGCTAAAAGCACTATCATGCCGTGGTTCATGTGTGCATGCCCAAGACTGTCCTCTTTGGGAATCGGTGTCAGAGGCTTTACACTGTGGGGAAAATAGGCTTCACTAAAGTAGTCCATTCAAGTCAGCCAGTAACAAACAAGCACCGCCAACAGCAAGTCCCACAGAGAGGGGGCTCAGTATCCAGAGTCAGATGCCATCATTGCGGATGCTCCTATGAGACCTTTGACTCCCCCTTGTCACTGGACTTTCATT
Organism: Lyroderma lyra; assembly: GCA_004026885.1. Classification (NCBI taxonomy): domain Eukaryota; kingdom Metazoa; phylum Chordata; class Mammalia; order Chiroptera; family Megadermatidae; genus Lyroderma; species Lyroderma lyra. The sequence continues at coordinate 45,916 of PVJL010001570.1, read as the reverse complement.
GCTATCATTGCCTCGAGGATGCTGTGACCCTTAAATACCATCACTTTTGTTATAATTTCTGCACCCACTTTTTACCTATCTACATCCTGAAGGTGTTGGAGTTGTTCAAACATGGTTTATGATGAAGTATAATATGTTTAAAATATTTATTTTCCAGGTGATTAGTTACCTAAATTTTTTAAATCAATTTGATGGTGGAGATATAACATAATTTGTTAACCATTATTCCTTCACTTAAACATAATAAGTTGTTTAGAAGCTCTATTGTTGGAACATGTTTCATTAAAAAGTATAATTTCAGTATTTAATTTCAAAACCCTAAAATAATACAGCATAATAATACCACATAACATAGCAAAAGAATGGATGACACAGTGTGTACAAACTGATTGGGGAAAATAAGTTTAAAAACAACAGGACATTGTATTTGTATTCAGTATCTCAATACTTGAAGGCATGAGAGTAGAAGACAGTGACTGCATATTGGAACTATAATTGGTAGCCTTAAGAGAACTGAGAGTGTTTTAAAATATCAAATCTTTGGGGAAATCTTTCATTTATTATCATTTTTGAAGCTATTTTTCCAGGCACCAATACCAAAGGATAAAGAAACACAGTTCAAATGATAGCTACTTCGCAAAGCTTTATAAAACTTGTGAAATATACATTTCAAAAGAAAGAAAAGTTCAAGTTATTCCACAAACATATACCAGTGGGTTGTTATGTTTGCTGTTTCCTCAGTTGAGAAGTTTGAATTGAAATGGGGCTCTAGTTTTGGTTATAATTTCAAAGGCTTTAGAATAAAAATTAAATGGGATTACAATTTTAAGTACAACTTGTAAGGCTCTAGTGCAAATGTTTGTGTTATTAAAATAGAAATATAAAAAGTGTGATTACTGGTAACTGTTTCTCACATTCAAAATTCAAACTTTTTTTCCCCCATATAATTTTATTTCTGGTATATCTTTTCATCTTACTAACCTGGAATAAAGAAGCTATTTTGAGATTTTTTTTTTGGTTACATACATATTTTTTCATGTACAAATTTATTATTTCATAATTTTCTTTTATTAAATGTCATGCATATACATAGGAACATAAACTTTTGATTAAATGTTAATATTTTTTCTCTAGAAATTAATGAAAGCATCAAGACTCTTATTCCCAGAATAGTAATAAAATAGAATATTTGGTCCCACCTCATTAAAGAGGACATAACTTGATTCTTGATTAATTCATTTTATAAAAGTGAAAATATATGCCAATGTTGAATATTATAATTTCTGAGTTGAATTTTTATTCCCACTGTATATTTTCATTTATTAAATAGTCTTAACTCCCAGACATTTTGATTTTCCAGGCATTGTTTTAAAATCTTAAAAACATGCCTTTATTAGTTAATTATTGTTTGGAAGTCTAAAATACATAAAAAGAGAAATAATTATTCTATTTTCAATTGTAACCTATAATTATTTTAGCAAATGCCTAGTACATTTCAGTATAAACTAATCCTAACTATTGATGAAAAATATGTTCAGTTCTTTGTTAGCTTAGTTTAATGTCAAAAGCACTAAGACAGCAAATTCTCAAGCCTTAACATACCAGAAAGGGACAAACAGCCTTTGAAATTGTTTTCAAAAGCCAGGACACCTACATAACCTTGCACTATGTACTTGACTTGCATACCAAACACTGAGTAAAATATTTCTGTTATTTCAATTTGATTGTCCTCCAATAACATTCCTTGTTACTGTATGAATGTATATGTGTGTGTGTGTGTGTGTGTGTGTGTGTGTGTGTGTATACACACACATATATATAAAAAACAACTTCCAAAGTGAATTTCATGACAGAATTAACTTTAAAAAGGTATAGTACATGTTCTTTAGCATGAGGTTTTCATGGGATCAGACACTATACCTTTGTTGTTTAAAGTAACAAGTTTCAAAACACATTGTGTATAGGAAGGTGATAAAAATGAGTTAAGATGGTTGGATGTCAGAAAGGTCATGATAGTGTTTCATTATTCACTTTTACCAGTTTTACTGAGCTGTGATTGATATAGAATCTCATGTAAGTTCAAGGTACCGCATGATTTGATTTGTGTATATATTGCTAAATGATTACCACGTTTAGTTAACATCTATCACCTCACATTGCTACATTTTGTTTCTTTTGATGAGAACTTTAAGATCTACTCTCTTAGCAACTAGCAGATAATACAAAACAGTATTGTTAACTAGAGTTATCATTTTATATACTATATCCCCAGAACTGTTATTTTAATAATTGGAAGTTTGTATCTTTGACCACTTTCACCCAGTTCTCCCACTCTTTATCCCCACCTCTGACAACCACAAATCTGATCTGTTTCTATGACTTTTTTTTTTTTATATTCCACACATAAGTGACATCATACAGTATTTGTCTTTGTCTGAGTTATTTTACTTAGCATAATGCCCTCAAGGTTCTATTATAAATAATGCTGCAATGAACAAGGGGGTGCAGATACGTCTTTGGGAATGGTTTTCTTTCTTAATTTATAGAAAGTAGAGAAAGTCATTAGGTTTATTGAATGTATATGACAATTACATACTGTTTTCACAGACTTAATACTATATAATACATTAACATCATGTTTAGTGATTTTTCTTACGTTTTCTAATTCATTCTCAAAATAATTACACACTTTACCAGTGGTGTCAAAAGTTACTGTCTTTTTCTACTTTTGTTTTGTTGTGTATATTATACTTATTCATAGATTTTGTTTTTCTGCATTTTAAAAACTAAAATAGTTTTTTAATGCTAGGGCCTTTAATTAGCTAATTTTCATCACATTTTCCTATTGTGAAATTAAAGATCCAACATTTAAAATATAGTCATCATTAATTTATTTCTAGAATTTTCTTTATCTCTGATCTGCAGTTCAGAAATGGAGATTTCTTCTGCTTCAGTGCAGTGACCAGAAGAGCTACCCTGTGCTTATTCACTGAGATTGACATACCCACGATACTCCTTTTGTCTCTGAGCTCTACCATACTTTCATCAGTTGCCTCTGCATGGTACATTGCTACCTCCGTGTTCTTCCACACAGTTTTCCTAATGATGCAACAGTAGAGTGATTACTTCCCCTCCAGTGACTTCTGAATTAAGTCTTAGTTTCAAATGAATCTCCTCTTGGAAGAAAAATGAATGCAGTGATGCCTTTTGTGTAACACTATTAATCATCTTCCCTGGAAGGAGCATCTCAGGAATTTATTCTTTAATATTTTTAATGTTTACTGTTACATACACACCATCCTTGTCTTTTATAGATAAAAAGAGGCATTTTAAATGCAATAATTATCAGTGAATTTCAAATTCAGCTTATCCAGGTAATGCTAAAACAGCTAAGTTAAAAATATATATATACACACACACACACACACATATACATATATACATTCAGACATATGTAAGAAAGCAATTACAATGTAATAAGAAAGCCTGTGTAGAAGATTGAATAGCTATGAATTGCTTTTCCTTTTCACTTCCTCAGTAATTTCCAAGATTACCAAAAAGACAACATGCTACAAATATTGCAACATGTTGTAATGTGAAATATAACTCATACATAACCCTGATATATATATATATATGTTTGTTTATATATGATATAGATATAGATACAGAATTAGTCAAGGTTTCTTGAAGAATAGAGAGGTCTTTCTATTTCAAGAATAGCAAAGATCAGAGGAGCCATTGCCAACAATTTCAGCCAGCAGTATGAAGACAGGTGGTTCTCAACAATTTTCAAATTGCTGCACCCTGTAAGAATCTTTGAGTAATTCTCACAAATTTTCTGCTTTGGTCTACAAAAGTAAACAGTTTTCCAGGTAACCAGCTGTGAACTTCACATCTGTAACTGCCTCTGTAGTCACTTCTTCTCTCCTAGTATACAAATTTAGACAGATTACTTTTCACTGACAAAATTAGGGAGAAGGTAAAGTGATGGAAACCTTTCAAGAGACCATCTAAAAGATCATTCTCCAAAATGATACTTCACCTAGTAGTCAAGAAAGGAAGACCTCAAAAATAACCTTTATATAGTTAAAAAGGATGTACTCTTTTATAGTATTTGTTAAACTTCATCTGTTTCTTGCTATTTTAGCAGACAAATAGAATAATAATTAAAATAATCACACTTGATGAGTTTCTTTTCTTTTTCCTTTGACGATGGGACCAAAACATTTAAAAATGTATTTTCTTGAAGAAAGACTATAAATGTAATTTTAAAAATATTTTAAATTCATCCAAAATTATTCTAGTTAGAGATTGGTTCATCATAGTTGTGCATGTTCATTTTCTTACACAGTAGTTTTTAAGAAATATGATTAGAATTTACCCAGCATGAATTATTTGTACTCATTTTATTGTTATACTTGCTGTTTTCTGTAGCTGACATAGCTCAATAAATCAACAGTTTTGTAGTTCTAAAGTTTCTTCTATTCTGATTGCATGTACATGGTCAATATATTCTGATTTGTCTATAACATTTAAATTAAATATAAAGTATTTTGATTAGATGTGTTTTATTAAAATAAGACCAGAAATATCAATAAGGATGGTTAAGTAAATGCATTTTGAAAGCATGTTCACTGACACTTAAAAAGAATGTTTCCTAATATAAACACAAATAGCAGAGAATTTTGAATGCCTTTTTGAAAAGGGTTATTAATAATCTGAGATATAATTTCTTACTTTTCCCCTCTTAGGCCCATGCTTTTCAGTGAGAGTACAAAGTTGATTTTGAGAAAGCTAGAGTTAATCCAGGTGTAAAGTATGCAGATCTGTTTTATTGTTTTTATTTTTTATTTTGTAAAAACTAAACATTTGGAAAATGAAGATAGGACGAGTCTAATGCATTATATTTTGCTAGACATATAAAATACTATATGACCAAATAATCAGTACATATTAGAAACCTTTATTTAAATATCAATTTCATTTTAACCATTCAGTGAAGACTTTTTCCTAGAAGTAATGCTATAAATAATAAAAAATACAAGCTAAGGTTTGTTTTCAAGGCTGTTTATTAGAGTATTATATATGAGAATGGAAGTTCTGGAGGAAAAAAAAATACAAAACTAAACAGCGTAGAAATGTTTGACTAATATGTTGCATATACCAGGCCTGACAATTAAGTTTGCAAACATCCTAGAAAAAGTGCTGCATAACTCATTGTTGAATATCACTATGGTCATCTTTGACATACTCCCTTTGGGAAGCTATGTGCCTACCATACCTTTCAAAGCAATTTTGGAATTATTTTTCTGGAATGGCCATCAGAAATGTTGTCATACTACCCTTGATGTCCTGAATGTCATCAAAATGTCTTTCTTTCAATATTTATCTTCAGGTAAAGAAAAAAGACATTGTGGGCCATATCAGGTGAGTAGGGAGGATATTTCTTACAGTTATTTGTTTACTGGCTAAAAACAGACTGCTGTGTGAGCCAGTGCATTGTCATGATGCAAAAGCCATGAGTTGTTGGTGAAAAGTTCAGGCCGTTTTCTTCTTTTTCACACAGCCTTTTCAGCATTTCACATAGTAAACTTGGTTGACTATTCGTCCAGTTGGTACAAATTCAGAATGAACAACTCCTCTGATATCAAAAAAGATTAGCACCATCGCTAGTACTTTTTATTTAAACTGACAAAACTATTTTGGTTGTGGAGAGTTGGCTTGCTTCCATTGTGCACTTCAGCGCTATGTTTCAGGGTCACATTGGTACATCCATGCTTAATCACCAGTGAAAACATGGCCCAAAACATGGTCTTGCCTCTCCAAAAGGTCTTTGCAAACTGGCTTGTGAGAAATTAATTGAAGGAATTCATATGAGAGTACTTACTTTAAAGAATAGATGAACTAAGGCACAAACAAAAACATTGACCTTGGTGAGGAGCAATGATTCTAAGAATAGCTTCTGCGACTTTTGTACTTGAAGGTATGCTTTGGACCAAACAATGGAATGCAGTGCTGCTCATCACTGCATGATGAAGCAGAATTGAAAAATGTTGGCTTCCTGAATTGTTATGCAGAATGTGTCAGATAAGGTAAGCTCCAGAAAAACATGGGTGCATTTAATTATTTGTAACATAAAACATTCAGGTATCTACACCTTATACATTTTGTACTTTTTCAGCTTGGTTTTTATTTTCAATTGTATGCTTGATCTTAAATAAGGTACCTGGAAACTATGCACATATATAAATCAGTGTAATATTTAATCACAGCATTCACAAACTAGAATGGCAAAAGAGTAGATATAGTCATAGAATAGTTTTGTAAAGGAGATTGAAGATTACAGGAGATATTTTCTATTTCATTTTTTCTTTTAATAGTATACAAGAGGAGACTGAATACATAAAATTTGCTAAGAAAAAAATTTCTAAAATGGTTTACAAAAGATTCCCCACAAATGTACTATTTTTATATTTCAGCCCTTAACATAGATGACTTCATATTTATTTAGTTATCTTTACAATCACTTTATGGCTAAATGTTTGTTTGGTTCTTCTTGGGAAACTGCCCACAGGGAGCCGAGATGTTGGACTTAGCAGAAAGTCCAAGCATCAATTTTAAATATGTTCAAATTATGAGTACTATACTACCAGTATATGTTCAAATATGTTCAAAGAACACACGTTAAATATGTTCAAAGAAAACTATGTGTAAGATTTAAAGGAAAGTTTTATGGCAGTCATGTAAGAAATAAATGGTATCAGCAAAACAGATAAAAATTACACTAAAAACCAAATGAAAATTCTGAAGTTGAAAAGGTCAAGCTAAAAAAAAAACAAAATTCACTTATAGGGACTCAGCAGCAGATTTTATCTGGCAGAAGAAAGAATTAGTAAACTTGAAGATAGATCAAAAGAGATTTTTCAGTCTGAAGAACAAGGGAAAACATTATAGTAAATACTTTTTCAGAGAATGGTGAGACACCAGTAAGTATGGCAACACATACATAATTGATAGGTCGGGAGAAGAAAGAAAGCGAGGGACAGAAAAATACTTGAAGAAACAATGACTGAGAATCTTCTAAACATGAAGAAAACATGAATCTACACAAGGGTATGGATTTTGTGGTCTTCGCTTAGGGTAGATAAATATCACTGTTCTGGACTTAGTATAAAAACACGCCTCACTTTCTTGATCTCCGGAACCAAGTCTGTTTAAGAACAGTGACTTGCCTGGATCCTAATGAAAGCCAAAACTTGAGGAAATAACCCAAGGGTTGAGTCGAAATACCAAGGTTGGTAACCTAAAGAAATTAATATACATAGTATGGCATGAAACGTAGGTAGTAAGCGGGATTGTCAGGGCGTAGAAGAGATAGAAAGGTAGAAACATGCTCCAGTGTTTGGAGTAGACAAATGAGAAGATCATCTAAGAAAGACTTGGAAATAGTATAAATGGCCAGGATTGGATGTTTTTTACTAAAGCACAATGCACAAATAAGCTGACTCATTTCAGTGGTCAGAGCTGCTGTGGTGACAATGACTTCATCCTTTACAACTCGTAAATAAAGAGGAATCTACCTAAAAGACAGGATAATCAGCCTTGTGTGGAGAAGACGGGCAAAATAAATACTTTTCTCAAAAGACTGGGATGTGCTACAGTGTTATTAGATGCCATGCTAAAAAGTGTGAGAAATCTTTCGGAATGTTGGAAAGAAAGCAGTCAAAGTGTGAGGAATATAATTCATATTTTACAGGGAAAGTTTTGAAAGAGTAGTGAGCAAGAGTAGATATTTCTGACTCAAGAAATTTGGGAAGACCTAAACCAGTTTTACGTTTTGTGTTTATTGGTTAGTACTTCTGTAGGTCATAAAGATGTGAGAGAGTGAAATGAATTGATAGAAGAAAATCGTAAAAGAAATAGGAGGAGTTCAGAACAGTTACAGGAATAACCAAGAACCAATATGAGGGACATTTTAAGTTCTTAATCCAAGAAGAAAAGCAGTGTAGACTTTGAAGTTGTTGAAGAAGGAAGTAAAGAAACAAGAAAAAATTGTTTAATTTAAAGAAATGTTGCGCACTCTTTAACATAAAACTAACTGTATTAATAGAAGTATGTGGATTATATGGAAATGTATTTCTTGAGAGTAAGACTTGGAGGTAGTAAAAATCATTTGGCATCTGGTATTATGATTCGTAATACTTCCCAAAATGTGCAATAATGACCAAAAATTTTCCTGTATGTCTTGCTATTTTAATATATATTGGTCATTAGGTAAATTGTTGACATGGAGTCCACATTAAGATAATCCCAAATCATATTATTTCACCAAGAAGTTTTAAATATATCACTAGAGTGGACTTGTATTAATACTTTTAAAGTTGTGGTGAGTAAGCAGATAGGTAGATTTCTGTCAAATCAAAATCATTTGACAGACATATTCTTTCTGTGACACATGCAAAGCTCAAATGCCAGTTTTGGATCTTGAACATTGAGATATACACTTGCATTTTCACCATCTCATTATTTTGACAGTGTGTCTGAGAGAGCTGGGATGTACCAGCTATAACAGGAGTTGTGATTGGTGGAAATTTAAGCACCCAAAACACTTAATGCTAGAACACTTTCTTGGATCATATTAGATTGAGAATTCTAGCAGGTTATGACTCATCAATTAGAGCCTGCCTCATAAGTAAGGAAAATAAGGCACCATTTTGATATATTGCTATTTTGGAGTGGATCTCATTGTTAACCTATGACTACTCATCATTAAATATGTGTGTGTGTGTGTGTGTGTGTGTGTGTGTGTGTGTAATCCCCTTACCTGACAGGGATATGTTCTAAGACCCCCAGTAGGTGCCTGGAACCATGGCTAGTACTGAACCCTGTACACACACACACACACACACACACATATATATGTTTTCTCCATGCCTATGATAAAGCTTTATAAACAGTAAAAGATTAACAACTAACAATAATAAAACAGAACAATTATAATAATATACTGTTATGAAAATTATGTGAATATGCTCTCTGTCTCAAAATACACAGTACTTATTTTTTCACTTAAAGGAAGCACTTTATAGTGTTATTTTGTTTTTGTTTGTTTGTTTTTTTAGCCTATCCAAATTGCCAGTATCACTACCCTTTGAGTCTGTTTTTACATAAAGTAAGTGTTCCTTGTAATTATCAGTCCTGAAAAGCCACACACAGATTTTTAACCAGGAGTCAGACTCCTCAAAGAAAATGAACTGTTAAAAATTTACACAATTCTTCAGGGTGTTATATGGGGTTTTCTTTATTTTGGGCTTGTTCATTTGAGTTTCCCTTGTCTTTAGACTTTCTTCTCTGTAGAGAAAATTATAAAACACTATGTTGACATTGAATATTTTTTCATTACAAATACACAAGGAAGAAGACATAACTTTTTAATAGAGAATCTACATGTTTCTTCTTTATGAAACAGCTTCCATAAATAGCATCCAAAATTTTTAAAGATGGTTTAAGGCAGGGCTGGGCAAGACATTGATTGCAGTCCACCAGTAGATGGCCAGCAATTTTGGGGTGATCACCTGAATAATAAAATAAATAGCTAGTGGACCATGATACTTGGAAAAGTAACCCTTGCCCTTAAAAAAGTCTGCCAAGGGCTTCTTTAAGGAAACAGAAAACCTTGTTTAAAATAGAATTGTAACACTCAGTGTTCTGTAGCAAGTTATTTTCTCTTTTAGTGATCTTCATTTATACCAAAACACAAGCACTGTGTTTATTTATCAAAGCCTGACACTTCTCATAATACTCTTCTCCAGATATTTGAAAATAAAACATATTTTACTTTACACATTAATTTCATAAAAACATAGTATGTACCGCATTCTTGAAGACTAGAAGAAAGCAATGAGACATACACTGCTTGAAATATTTTGAGGAGCATCTGGATTAAGTGCAGGCTTAATCCCTCTTCACACTGTTCTGGCCCTTAAGCTGATGCTCAGTATGCACCTAACAAAAGTCAGGAATGCATAAATGAATGGATGAGCTCCTTCCTTTTGCAGGTGTCGGTGCACATCGGGAATTTCCCCAGGGAATGACTTGGTACTGGCATCCATGCTGTTATCATATCATTCTCTGTGCTTTTCTCCCGTTTTCTGTTTGGGGTGTAGTTGCAATTACAATATCCTGTAAGGATAAGGACTTGGCAGTTGTGCAAAAGCTAGTATGTAACACATAGATTATTTCTACATAGGAGGAAAATTTTATATAACATTTGTTGAAAGTCTATATATAGAGGGAGATGGCTCTAGATTTGACTCTCAGCTGTACTATTTCAATATTACTACAAAAAAAACCAAAACAACCTTGCAAAATAAAAGTAAACCACAATATTTTTCTCAAATGGTTTTGGGATGACCAAGTAAATAATGAAAGCAGTATTCCTGATGAAGTCAGAATTATAACCCCCAGAGTAGTATGTCATAGGCACACTCCAGTCAAAACTTCAGTATGTACAGCACAGTGACTATAGTGAATAATACTGCATTGTATACTTGAAATTTGCTGAGAGGGGATCTTAAGCATTATCATAAGAAAAGGTAACTATGTGAGGAAATGGATCTGTTAATTTACTTGTGATTATTTCACAATGAATATGTAGTACAGGGGTGTCCAGTCTTTTGGCTTCCTTGGGCCACATTGGAAGAACTGTCTCAGGCCACACATAAAATACACTAACACTAATGATAGCTGATGAGCTAAAAAAAAAAGTCACAAAAAATTCTTAATGTTTTAAGAAAGTTTACGAATTTGTGTTGGGGCGCATTCAAAGCCGTCCTGGGCCGCATGTGATACGCGGGCCGTGGGTTGGACAAGCTTGAGGTAGTATATCAAATTATCACATGCACATATTAAATATATGCAATTTTATTTGTCAGTTATACCTAAATCTGGAAAAAATAATAAGGCAATTGGATGTGGGGTATGTGGGAACTCTCTGACCTCCACTCTGTGCTGATGCACCTGACCTTTGACTGATGTAGAGTTCACAGGATGCGTCTGCACGTCTTTGGTTTTAGATTCTTGCTTGTACCATTACAGTGAGTGATGAAAACCTTAACTCTCATTTTTAGCTTTTTGCTTTAATTGGCTACTCTGATACCTGGCAACTCAGCTCTTCTAGCTAAACTGAGCTCCTGACAGTAATCACATATGCATTGAAAACCTTTTGTGCCAAGTCAAAAAGCTATTTTGTCTCATTTAAATACTCACAGCCTCATACATAACAAGCAAGATTTGCCCTTCATAGCACGTTGTTTTACAGTTTACTCAACAGCACCTAAACAGTATTGGAGGTCCTGGGTTTGAGGCTGTATCTGGTTATTTTTCCTCTCCTATATTGCAGCATTATATAACCCATAATCCTAGGGAGTAGTCACAGCTCTGCACAACCTCGTTGTATTGGTGAGGAGTCCCGTTCCAATTTTTTGCAGTGAGCCCCCGTCACGTTAAGCATTTGTTACTTCCAGGAAGGCCTGTAGCTCCTGGCTGCCTGTGTTTGCTTTGGGGCCTTCAGCCCAGTAGCTCTAAACTTCATGTATATTTATTTGTATTTCTTTTCATTTTGAAAATGGCTATGTCTTTTTTTATTTTCTCTTTTACATATTGTTCTCCTTTGGCATATAATTATGCTTTTTTGTCAGTAATTTTTTTGTTCTTATCTCCTTGTACTTAATAATGATTATTTTTGGCTATAGTTTTTAGAACTACAACCTCCACATCATGGAAGTGCTGTTGAATTAAGAACTAGAAGCAACCAATTGATTTTTACACATAGTTTTTAATGAAGAACATTTAGCCAATATTTTTTGGCTAAAACAGTTTTGCTTTTTGTTTGTTTGTTTTGTTTGTTGTTTTATATTACATGACTATAAATGTCAATTTTCAATACCACCCTCCTACTTCTTTTTTTTTTTTTTTTTTTTTTGGTATGTGGGTAGCTCCCTGGCTGGGACTCGAACCCAGGCTGCAGCACTGACAGCGCCAGCGCCAAAGCCTTAAGCCACTACACCACCAGGGAACTCCTCCACCTACATTTTGTTCAGTCCTATCCACCTATATTTCAAATAAATTAATGTAACTTTTACTTCAGGCTTTCGTTATTCAAAGATTTTTTTTCATTTTATAACTTTGAAAGCTTGATAACAAAAGAAGAGTCTTTTGAGAAAATATGTTAGAATTAGTAGGGACCTTCACATAGGTCATGGTAATAGGAACATCCTAAGAATTGTTTTCCTAATTTCTGTTCAATCTATTTTGTTAATTCTCATTTTCCTGGGGTTCATTGGTCTTGAGTACACTTCCATCAAGTGCATTACCAACTAAATATGAGTATAGGCATGTAATTAGAGAAAAAATGAGAAAATTAAAAATTTTAATGCTGTATTATTTTAAATCCCCAGATAGATTAAATTACGTACATAAGGGATTATAACTCTAATGTTTTTTGAACTCAGAATTCTTAAGTACTGCTCTTTGAGATATTTAAGCAGAAATAATAAAAATAAATTAACCTTCAAAAATTCTTATGGAACCATGCATAGTGAAAGAAGTCAGACATGAAAATATATATATTGTATGATTTCATTTATATAAACTGACCCACAATGGCAAACCTGCAGAGATGGGAAATAGATTAATGTTTATGTGGGAAGCAGGGTGGGAATGAAGAGTGACTGTAAATTGGCTCAAGATTTTTTTTTGTGATGAGAATGTTCTAAGACTTGCTTTTGGTAATGTGATTTTTAGAATGCTACAAATATACCAAATTTGTTGAATTGTCAAAATATGAGTATTTAGATAGGAAAATTATGACATAAAGTAATTTGACATAAAAAGAGAAAACATAGTTCATGGCATTAGAATCAAATAGACTTGGGTTCGAGTCACAGCTTTATCCTCAGTTGGCTGTTTGACTTTGAACAATTTATTTACCTTCTCTGCACCTTAATTTTCTCATGTACAAAATGTACATAATAGTCTTTACCACATAATATGAATTAGAGCCAACGGAGATAAAATATGTAAAACACATTGCATCTTTTCCAACAAATAGTAAGGATTCAGTTAATGATATAAGATCTACTTGAGATATTTGGCATGTCATTCTCTAGGAAAATAAAACTGGCCTCTCAGACCCACATCAAGTTTTTTTTTATGTAATAAGCATGGAACTTAGATCTAACCCTCCCCATCATACTTTTCTTTCTCCAGTAAAAAAAATTGCTAGCATTGTTCTCTCAGGTAAGAAAGTTTTCTGTTTTGTGGGATCAAGACTACACACCAGATTGAATGTTAGCACACAGAGGGTTGAGTTTTAATGTTGCTACCACTGAAGTACTTAGAGAAAGGAGATGGCAACAGTATCCTATTAGCATTTGACTGTGATTTGAATTGTTCAGTACTTCCTACCCACTGTCTTTATGAATACATTCTGTGTAAGGGCTCCATGAGAAATGAAAAGTGCCAACGATCTAATTTTAAAATTTTGTTTCTCCTGGGCTAACAGGCACTACAGTTAACTTCAGGCTGCAGTAATTGTAAGAAAGCTTCCTCGGTACCAGATCCTATGGTGCCAACTCATTGAAAAGACTCAAGCCACAAAATACTAAGATCATGCAACTGAGCCCCATGGATTTATGAGATACACAGTTCAAAGGAACAAAACTTCATAACCTGTTTTATGGGATGTGATTTTATTAAATACGCCATCAAATTTGAAAGCAAGGCATTAAATAGTCTTTTCCCCTATATCTATGTGTCTCTGAATTAAAATGAAGACACACCTAGTTAAGTCTGGGAATGTTCTGGTGTATGGAGACAGTGATATTCTTTCCCCTTGATGTTCCACTATTGTTTCTGTTATAAAAACCCAAAAAGATTTTGTAATACAGACACTGAATTGAGTCAGATATGGTAATACCGCATTTCAATACTTTTTATCTTTTGTATACTCAGAAATACGAAAAATCAAATGCTTTTAAGCACTTTTTTCCCTACTCCCATGACAATACTTTAAACTGTTTGGTGGTTTCTAGGCAAGGCAGTGTTGTGACTGCTTCGTGCCGTAGCCTTAGGGTGCAAATACTTTGAGTCCTCCAGTTTTATCCTTCAAAATTGTTCCAGCTGTTTCAGTGCTTTGTTGAGCAGCAGCCCTGACTCTCACATTCAGGTTCAACCATGTAAGCATCCCCGACAATGAGCAATCCTTTCACTTTCAAATGGCACATTGCCAATGACTTATACCACACAGATCTTATTTTGATTAAGTACAAATACTTTTACTAAGGCTTTTCCAAAGACTTCAATGAGTCAAAATGCAAATAAGAAACAGTAAGAGAAAAATAAAGTCAAAACCGAACTCCTATCTTCAGGGGTTTTGGATATTATTGATTACACATTATCCTAACTGTAACAGGCATTAATTTGATAAGCTGAAATGATCTATATTTGATGGTTATTGAGTTTTATTTCTGAACTTGTTTTGCAGAGTTTACTTTTTAGAGTATTTTAGTTGAGTATTACCTTTTGGACTTGCATGTGTCTCAGACTATTTAAAACACTGAGTTTGCATATAATCTGAAAATAAACACATAATTTAGAGTTAGGATTGTCCTTACTCATTGGTGTGTATATGTTGGTGGCAATGAAGATAATAAAGATTTATGGCTTATTTATTTTTAATTGTACTTTAGAAGTATTTTTTTTTGGAGTAGTTTAGGTTTTCTAACAGATTAAGAAGAAGGTAAAGAGATATTTTCCATATAACCTCTGCCCCACAGATGCATGGCCTTACCCATTATCAAAAATACATTGTCAACCAAGGATGAACCGACAGTGATACATCATAATCACTTGAAGTCTGCAGTTTACCTTAGGGTTCACTTATGTGGTGTACATTCTATGGATTTGGAAACTATATAATGGAAAGTTATTATAATTTTATGCAGAGTGTTTTCACTGCTCTAAAAATCCTCTGTGCTCTGCCTGCTCATCTCCTACCCTCGCCCCCCACCATGTCTACTTTTTACAGACAGCAAACTGAATTTTCAATGAACTGTTTTATTTAGACCTTACACCAAACTCCATAGCTGCACTATATTGGGCTAGGAGAAGTCAACTTACTGAGCCAGTGCAGTCAGGTTCTTTCTTTTGGAAATTTGGAACTGATTTGGGACAGATTGTAGGAATGGAGGATAAAAACGAGAGAGGCTGTTAGCAGATGCAACGGCCCGCTTATGTTTTTTCTGTTTGCAAGGAGAATTAAATTATGAACACTAGGAGAAATAATAAAGTATAGTCACAGAAGAGAAGTAAACATAAAATATATGAAGAGAGGATAGCCTGGGTTCTAGATTCCTGATGGTTCTTTTTAATTTCTGTCATTTGTGAGACTTGACTGTACTTGAAATATTTCAGCATCTGTTTTCCTCCCTTACATTAGCTTCAATTCCATTATTTTCAGTTCACAAAACTGCCTGAAGTTAATGTTTTGATTGGCACTCTCTCTCTCTCTCTCTCTCTTTCTTTCTTTCTGTGTGTGTGTGTGTGTGTGTATGTATCCATAAATCCAAAATTTCTTCTATCATTTCAGATTATTGAGCTTCATGTCCTAAAGTGGACTGCACTTAATTAATCCAACCAAGAGCTATATAAAGACAGAACCTGAGGGTGAATATATCTAGAATAGCTAAATATATATATTGATGGAAAGAGAACTCACAACCAGTAGTAAACTTATTATTCAACAAGTTGACAATGCACTGTAGAATTGTACACCTGGAATCTGTAATTCTTGCTCACCAATGTCACTCCAATAAGTCTAACAATAAAAAAATTTACAATAAATTGGAAAGAAAAAACTATGCCTAGAATATATGCATCATTCATGTGTTAATACATTTGGATCTTGAATAAGTGTTTTACCACTTTTTGTTTGTTAGTTTCCTAAACCATCAAAGTAGACCTTAATTTGTAAGTAGTTTCAGTTGTGTTTTGATTTGTCAGAGAGTTACATAGAGTTAGGTCAAGAATTGCACAAAGGGATTAAGTGGGTAAGGAGAATGAGTACGTGGGACTCTTTTGTCACCTCAGCCATTTTTTACACACACACACACACACACACACACACACTCATACACTCATAATATTACACTTAAACATACTTGTAAATTATATGTGAAAAAATCTGATTAAAATATCTAAAATACTTTCTGTTAGAAAATATGTTATATTTTTACATCATTCTATGATATTAAGAGCATGGATAGAACCCATGTGATTGGAAAAAAAAAAAGAACTTTAGGGAAGAAAACAGGCTAGTCCTTACCAGTGGGAAATTTTCAAACCTAAATCTCGTTGCTTCAGTTAGGAGCTGCCTTTGAAATGAGAAACAGAAATCCAGGAATAGCTGGAGGGCTTGTTCAGGTCTTGAGGAAGTGTAAACAATCTAAGGCCTGTGACCAGAAGTAGTTCCGAAAAAAGTGTTCTGTTTTTTTTACTTCAATTGACGTTTTTCTTCCAAGTAAGATCCAGAGTTGTTTCCTGGACATGGAAATGTGTACTTAACTTCTTTTTTATTAGGTTTGAAAAGGCAATGTAAAGGCATGGGTAAAAGAAAGTATAAGTAGCTGCAGAGAGTATTTTGTAGTTAAGATAGGAAATGCTTCTGCAAAATAGGTGGATACTGAACACATAGCTAAGTGTTTGTTTTTTTTTCCCTTTCAAACTTCATAGTACTAAAGATAACCTAGAACAATGAGAATGGTATATGCTATTAAGAGAATAAGCTTTTTCCCCATTATATAGCAAAGTGAAAATAAAAAAAGATAATATGGGGAGATTACATCAGGGAAGACAACAGAATAGGAAGCTCCAGTCACTGCCTCCTTCACCAAAGCAACTATGGAGCTGGCAAAAACTGTCTGAAGACTACTAAAAGAACGAGAAGACAAGCAACCGACTTGGAAAAACATTTGCGAAAGACACATCTGATAAAGCACTATTATCCAAAATATCCAAAGAACTTACAACTCAACAGAAAGAAAACAAACACCTGATTTAAAAATGGGTTAAAGACCTTACTTAAGTGATACTTCACCAAAGAAGATATATGGATGTCATATAAGCATATGAAATGATGTTCCATATCATATACTATTTTAATAAAAGCAACAACAAAAAAAGAAGAGTAACTTTAGACCAAAAGATATAAGGAGGATGAAAGTGAAAGGATGGAAGTGATATTCCGTACAAATAGTAACCAAGAGAGAGCTTTGGTGGCTATACTAACATCAGAAAATACCGATTTTAAGTAAAAAAAAAGTGTTAGAAGAGGTAACAAAAAGAAGGGCATTTTATATTGATAAAAAAGTCAATGTATGAACAAAATATACCAAGTTTAAACATATAAATATTAAACATTAGAGCTTCAGAATATGTGAAGTAAAGATTGACAGAATGGAAAGGAAAAATAGACATTTCTCAATAGCAGTTGGAGACTTTAAACCCCACTGTCCATAATACGTAGAGCATCTTCAGTAATGATCAATAAGGAAGTAGAGGACTTGAACAACACTTGGAATCTACCATTACCATATCACACAGAATAGTTTCACTGCCCTAAAATTCCTGTGCTCCACCTCATATCTCTCCCTCCTTCCACTGAAGCCCTGTAAATCTCTGTTCTTTTTACTTTCTCCAAAGTGTCATATCACTAGAAAAATATAGTATGTAGCCTTTTCAAATTCACTTCTTTTAGTTAGCACTATGTATTTAAGGTTTCTCCATGTCTTCCTGGTCTATTTCAAGAGTTCTTTCTGTATTATAGTTTTAGTTCAGTGGCTATCATTTGTTTTTCAAATAATTATGTGCAAATATTACTCATTTATTATTTATGTCTTTGTTTAGTATCTTTGTCTCACCAGTATTTTTCAAAATATTTTTGAAGTCAAATTAGGTCATGTTAATATTTAGATTTATCTAACTCACATAAGGTTCCCAAATAATTAATGACACTTATTAGAGTTTTCTAAAATTACTATTTTTAAACATTTGATTATTTAATCTACTTGAAAACTTTTGTGAATGTAGTAATATCATGACTGAAATTTACATTTCTAAACATGACAAACTTACCTACCACATAATTTATCTCCTAATTGAATTATGCCCAGTTTTGTCAAATACCAAATTTACAAATATGGTAAATTATTTCTCTAATCTTAAGAAAAGAGAAAAGACTAAATAACAAATAACTGAAAAAATATATGAACAATTAAAAATAAAAGATTGGTATAATTAGACAAATCACCAGTAGATAATTTTTAGATAACCAATCCAGTAAATTATTGATTCAGGTATTCTTTTATTTTTAAATATTATGTTTAGTTGACTAGTTTTCCCTTGCCTTTATAGAAAGTGTTATAACTATAAGCCATGTTTTTGTACTGGTAACTGAATAAGAAAACTTTTAGTAGTATAACCAGAAGAGACTTGGAAGAGAGAAATATGAATCGGAGGACACATTATTATACCAGAGGGGACCCCAAAAAACAATTATTTCCTGGAGGGCGATCCCCTTGTAGTACAGGCTTCCCCAGCTAAGTGAAGCACTCTAGGCACCCTCTGCATCAGTGTTCCAGCTGGTGGTGGTGTGAGAGTCTGTGTTCAGCTTCAGTGAATTTTTTTCCTTTGGAAACTCTTTCAAGATGTTTGCCCATTTTATGATGGGTGATTTACATGAACAATGTGCAGCATGACAACACAACTGTACACACCACGCTGAGTGTTTTGCAGTTTTTGACCAAAAATGGCATGATCCCCTTCCCCACTACTCACCTGATCTCATTTGAGTGCCTTTTTTTGTTTGTTTCTTTAATGAAAAGAAGTCCTCAAAGGGAAACATTTTGCCAGTCAAACCAAAAATAGCAGAAGCACTAAAAGGCATCAAAATTGACAAGTTCAAAAACTGTTTTGAGCAGTGGAAAAAGCATCTTGATAGGTGTATGACATCAAATGGAGAATACTTTGAGGGTGACTGATGTTTATATGTAAAAGAATAAACACAACTTTTATAAATTTTGTTTTTTGGCCCCCCTATAATTGTTCTCATAAACATATAAATTTATAAATATATTCATTAATTATCTTTCAGAATGTAATGAATGTGAAAAAATCTTGTGATTATGTTCTATGTATAAAAATAGTATATGTTGAAGAAAAATGTTAAAATAATCAAAAAATAAATTTGGTCAGTATCATTCATACTTAAATTTGCCATGTACTTTTTAATCTTTCCCTCTCTGTGCCCCCTGATTTTTAGCAATAGTAGCAAGCCAACATGGATAAATTGAATGTTCTTTTACATTTCATCATGAAGAAAAAAAATGACAACTAGTTAATTAAAACTAAAATCTTGGATGAAATAAGAACGTTCAGAGAAATGGTCATACAGCTAATGGACTATTAAGCAAATTAGTAGAAATCAATCACTTACTGAACTAACTGGCAAGAATAAACTTGGACCAATGAAACTTGGCCTAACAATCCCAGAAACTTAAACCTCTTAGCATGTACATGGAAAAGAATTAATAGGGATACAGAGGACTACTGAAAAATAAGACAGCCATTAAAAAAGATACAGCTGTTATAAATTGTATTTACCTAAAAGAAAGACATGCAGTATGTAAACCACATCCCACAAACTGAAAGATACTACAAAAAGATGGTGATAGATTTTGGAAGAGCTCAATCAGATACTGATACATAGAGCTGTCAAATTTTTTCCAAAGCTTAGGAAGATAAACAATATAATGAATAAAATTAATATAAAATAAATTTTAGAAACTTACATCCAAAAAAATTTCAAATTGAACATTGCTAAAATTAAGCCATTAAATAGTAAAATAGATATGCTATCTAAAAGATATATATTCTAACTAAATATGAACTATAATAAGAAATTAATTATTAAACAAAGTCTGATACCTCATGGACTAATAGAAAGTTACACTAGATACTGAAATATTTAGCAATGAATAATAAGGGAGGCAAAATATAATATATAAAGTTAGGTATTATAGTATATATAAACTTGTGTAACTTAAAAGAAATTTTATAATTTTAAACTAACTTTAAAAAAGGATATTTAAAATGAGCTCAGTTTTTAAATTATGACTATGAAGTAACAGCAGTACTGACTTTATGTAAATAAAAGGCAGTAATAAAAATATTGAAATGCATCAAAATAAGGATAAAAAATATCAAAAGATGGTTTTAGGAAACAACAAATATAATAGACATTTAGATGGTAAGACAAGAGTGATCAAAAATGGTGAATACCAAAATAAGATATTATGAGTAATATCTTCACATATCAAAAGATTAACATCCACAATAAAAATATTTCATGAGATATGTAAGGAAAATCTACAATTCAGTCAAAAGATGAGCTAAGGAAATAAATAGAACATCTATATGTGGAATTAAAATCTTTTGAAAATAGGAACTCTTGAAAATTGCTTGTGGAAGGGTAAAATTTTTTGTAAAATTACCTTACCACTTTGAAGTATTATTTTACAATTGTGCAAACCCATAAACACTGATTGAGACTGCAAATATATGCTAGAGACATTTGATGGATTAACTAAAGAAACATAAGGTTATTCTTTCCAATTTCCATTTTTTTCTTTTTGTAATAGTAAAGCTTTGAAATGAAGCGAAATATCCATTATTGGACTGGTTAAGTAAATTTGGATATTCATTTATTCTGGACAGTTTTCAGCTGAATAGTGTGGCATGAAATCAAGTTTCAAGAAAACGCTGTTTTAAAATTCATTTTAAAATTAAAATATCGCATATATTATCCATCCAAATATACACACACAAATATTTAAAATGGACATATACATCCAAATTTATGACAGTGGTTGCAAAGAAAAGGAATAGGATTGTTAAGACAACGTGTAGGAAAATTTTTTTCCAAAAATAATCTGCACTGTATGATATTATGTGAAAGACAAAACTATGTACAGAGTCAAAAGATCATTGGTTGCCAAAGATTTGGGGAAGGATGGATGAATTAAGGAGCAGAGAACATTTTTAGAGTAGTGGAACTACTATGTTTGATACAATAATAGTGGATTCATGTCATATATTTGGACAGACCCATGAAATGCACAACACCAAGAATGTAAAACTACAACTGGGTGGTAATGGTGTGTCAGTGTAGGTTCAAATCTCTGTAACTGTCTCTCAATTTTATGGTAAATCTAAAACTTCTCTAAAACAAATAGTCCTAAAAATAATTTTTAAAATATGAATTAGCTAAGATGCTATAAAATTTGATTAATAAATTTGAATAAAAATTATTTCCTAGAGTAATGTAGAGGGTAAATCAGCTGACTGCAGCTGGTAGTGACCATTACACCCATCAACCCTTATAAAAAGGACAATTCTTGAGGCTCTTGAGAGCAATTGTACATTCTCTGGTCTTTATGATGTCTAAGCCTGCTGCCTGAGACGTAGTAGAGGATCTGCAAATGAGTGTTTACTCTGCTTGAGTTTCTTGGAACTGACTTCTGTTGAATCCAATGCTTGCCCTTTAGCTAGGCTGACCAGACATACCATTTTAAATGGGACAGAAAACAATGGCACTGCCCCCTTTCACATGGTACATAGGGTCAGCCTACTCTCACAGGGCTAAATTCAAGGTGTCAGTAGGCTGACCCTATGTACCGTTTGAAATGGAGCAGTACCATTGTTTTCTGTCCCATTAAAATGGTATGTCTGGTTAGCCTACCTCTAGCTAAGGCCACCTTCCCTTACCCTTACATTCTATGGCCAGATGATGGAACAGGTGGATGAATATGTGTTTATTGTCATGAAGCATCATACTCAGAGGAAAACATTCTAAGATAAGTAGCCAAGACTAAGGCTTAAATGACATTCCTTAGCCAGGACAGACTTACTCTTATATGCCTATTATAAATGTTACAGAGATTATAAAAACAAATTGGGCACCACTTCTGATAATGGCCACCACTGGTGTGTGTCTAACAGCTTTGTCTACATGTAAATCATAGACTGTGACCAAGAAAAGTAGTGATGTATTTATCAGTGCTGATTTTCTATCAGACTGGTGAAAGGGGCTCCACTTCACTTTGTGTTTCCCCTCTATGTGATAGTTATTATTCCATTTCATCATATATAAACAAACCAAAGCAAACCCAAAATAAATAGATAGATAGATAGATAGATAGATAGATAGATAGATAGATAGATAAAAAGGCCTAGAAGAAATAAAGGTATAAGAAAAAGACATCTGGTTGGTTACCTTCTCGCTCTATGGTTTTTCAGTAGTTTGTTAATATAATAAGCCATCTCAAATAGACTGTGACCCAAGGTTGCAGTGATATGGGTAAAGCTGGATGTATGTAACATGGAAATATAAAACCACCCACATAAAGGCATAGTAGATATTATGACAGGAGGCAAAGCCAGAAGAAATTGCATGGTTTACTTTTGATTTCTCAACTATTGCACTAAAAATGCACAATATAACAATGACTTTTTTTTAATTGCAATATTTAACTTAGATAATTTCATGTATTTTTCTGCCTTTTTGCTCACCTAATTACTGCATTACCATGAATTTTCCTTTTGAAAAGTCAACTACTTTTTGTTTTTGCTTATGAATAGAATTCGTCATTTGTCCTTGTAATTATTTTAATGATCCTATAGAGTAATGCAATTTTAGGAAAAATGGATAGTTTAAAATCTAAAGTTTGTCATTGGAACACTAGCCTGAGTCACAGCAAGAGAAATGACAATAGATCAGATGAACTGAAGGAGGCTTCTGCTTAGCTGACAGTATTTAGGTTGTTGCCTGTTTTGTAATTTAAATTCCTCCTGCAGTTATCTAAAGGGCAGTAATTTAGATGCATCATTTTAAACTTGTACTGGCACAGTATCTTACCACAATTATTCAGGCTGAAGTAAAAAATTACTTCCCAGCTATTTTTAATGTGATATTTTATCAAATAGGGATATATGGATTGTTTTAGGGAGCATTTAAATAATAGATGAAAATAATTCTAGATGCATTGTCCTTCAAAGTTACAAGGGTTTCCTTCCTTGAAGGAGCTGCTAAGATGCCAGGGCCTCTCCATGTTGACATAATAATGTCTCCAAAAGAAACTAAGTTGTTGATCAAATACAAAGCCAATAGACATAGAGTCCTCATATGAATTATTTGTACACAGTAAGGTGTATCACACAGTTTCTGTTGAAATATAAAGAACTGTATACAGGAGCATACACTACCATGCTCACCACTTGGGCAAATGTTCTGTACCTATAAAATATCTGATAATAGTATAATTATGAATTAATATTTTAGAAATTAGGCATGTAATTTCTGGTTCTCATTGTTATGTATAGGATCTTAAAATAATCCATGCACCAAACTAACCCCACCAGTTAGCTTTCTTGTGCTTATTTTTCTTTCTCTTCTTTTAATATAGAAGAGTTGGTAAATTAATAATAAGAACCAAAATAAACTCTTCAATTTTTAAAATATTTATTATTAATTTTTAACTCCTGTATTATGCCCTCAGTTAGAAAACATTTACTTCCAAGAAACTTTGGAAACAAAACAGCATTTTTTTCATCAGGCTAATACAATTCATGAGATCCAATGATTAAATTCTACTTGATTTTTTTTCAAATATAGCAACTAGATTAGGTTATGTGATAGTCATTATCAATTTCTTCAGAGAATTCTCAGATATCCTTGAAAACAATTCAGGCTTTGAAATCAAGTATACCTAATTAGAATCTCAGTTTCTATTCCTTGATTTCTATCCACAGGATCATTCACAGTATTTCTGATCTTTAATTTCTTCAAATAGTTTGAGTAAAAAATCTTTTTTTTTGTTTGTAATCTCATTTGAATTGCAGTGTATTTGACATGTGACATTATATTAGTTTGCAGGTATACAACATAATGATTTGATATTTGTCTATATTCTGAAGTGATCACCACAATAATTCTAATGAATATGCCTTACCTTACATAGTTACAAAAAATTTTGTATTGTGATGAGAACTTTTAAGATTTCCCCTCTTAGCAACTTTGAAATATGCTACATGGTATTATTAACCCTGGTCACCATGCTGTACGTTACTTCCCCATGACTTTTTTTTTTTTTTTGCTTTTTGGTATGCGGGTAGTTCCCTGACTGGGAATCGAACCCAGGCCGCAGCGCTGACAGCGCCAGCGCTGAAGCCTTAAGCCACTACACCATCAGGGAACTCCTCCCATGACTTGTTAATATTTATTTTAATCTGAAAGTTTGTACCTTGACCCCCTTGACCCATTTCTCCCACCACCACCCCCTCTCCCTGGCAGTCAGCAATCTGTTCTCTGTATCTATGAGCTTGTTTGGTTTTATTCTTTTGTTTTTTTAGATTTCTAATATAAGTGAGATCATATGATATTTGTCTTTCTCTGACTTATTTCACTTAGTGTAATACCTTTGAGGACCATCTATGTTGTCACAAATGGCAAAATTTATCTGAGTATTTCATCATATATATAATATATATATATAACCATATATATATATTATATATAATATAGAGTACCAAAAATGTATATGCATTTTAAGAGATGTTATTTATTACTTTTTGAAGTTGAAGTAAATTACAGTAGTAATGTGTAGTATGACATTCACTTAAAAGATGGCATTAATCAAATGAATGCTAGTGTCACTATGTGACAGTCAGGACAGTCAAAGAAAATGGTGGAAGCACAGTTGTCATTTGGAAGCATAAAACCATTCTGAAGTGGTATTTGAAATTCAAGAAGGTTGTTTGAATTTCCTCCATGCTCTTCTGACTTAGCACCCCTTTACTTCTACCTATGTGGGATCTTAAAGGATGTGGTGTACTGTAGGAAACCAGATACACTTAGGGAAGAAATTGAAATGGCACGCACAGCAATACAAGTGGACACTGGTCAATGTTGCTCAAACAGTAGTTCAATGTAATCAGAAGTGTTTGGACCTTGATGGTAATCACTTTGAGCACCTCTTGTAATTACAGAAGTCAAATGTAACTTGTAATCATATTTTGTTATTGGTATATATTTGAGTATTACAATTTTAATACAGTTTTTTTCTTTCTTAAAGTGTGTATACCTCTTTTTGGCACCCTCTGTATATGTAACAATTTCTTAATCCATTCATCCATCAGTAGCTACCTAGATTGTTTCCATATTTTATCTTGGCTATTGTAAATAATGCTGCAATGAACATGGAGTGCAGATATCTTTTTGAGTTAGTGTTTTTGTTTGGATCAATACCTAGAAGTTGAATAGCTGGATCATTTGGTAGTTCTATTTATAATTTTTTGAGGAACCTTATACTGTTTCATAGCGCCTGTCCCATTTTACATCAGCAGTATATGAGGGTTCCTTTTTCTCTACAATCTCTCCAACACTAGTTATTCCTTGTCTTGTCAATAATAGCCATTCTAATAGGTGTGAGTGACAACTCACTATGGTTTTGATTTGCATTTTTCTGATGATGAGTGATGCTGAGCATCTTAACATGTTGATGGTTTTTGTTGCTGTGCAGAAACTTTTTAGTTTCATGTTGTCCACTTGTTTATTTTTGCTTTTGTTGCTTTTGCTTTGGTGTCAGATTAAAAAATTCACTCCCGAGACTGATGTGAAGGAGCTTACCACCTTTTCATCTATGATTTTATGGTTTCTGCTCTTATGTTCAAGTATTTAGTACATTTTGAGTTAAATTTTGTGTATGATGTAAGATAGTGGTCCAGTTTAATTATTTTGCTTGTGGTTGTCCAGTTTCCCTAACACTATTTATTGAAGAGACTATCCTTTCCCCATTGTATATCTTGGCTCTTTTATTGCAAATTAATTGTTTATGTATGCATGGATAAAAAATCTTAAAGCATGAACATATTCTAATGATTATAAATAACAAGTTAATCACCTGATGAAAGCAAGCAGTCAGAACATACATACTGTTATTACTATCCTTCTTTTGGTTATTTTCATTTTAATCATCATCTCTTTACTCGTGTGAATAAAGATTCATTTGTTAGCTTTAGTCAAATATTTAATTAAGAACTCTCCTCACCCTGGGCAATTTCAACTCTGTGATTTGGTGTCTATATCATATGACAATTTTCCTTTCTTTGTCACATTAAAACTAATATACCCACTTTTCCTGAAATATGATTGGCTATTTTGTTAGTAGTTTATTGAAAATATATTAATAAGTGCTTACACATGATGTCATCTCTTTCCTATATACTTGAATCTTCCTATTAAAAAAGAAGTATCTGGATCAATCAAGTTGTAGGAATTTCAGGGGTTACTCCATTGGAGCATATCTGTAAAAACCCTATGTGTAATGAAAGTCCTAATGAATAATTTTTCATTAATATTTCATATTACTTAAAAATAAACAACTAAGCAGATGGCTAGTGAGATTTATATCTCCCACAAAGATTTCTTTTATCTCTAGGGTTGATGATTCAAATAGAATCATCATAAAGGTGTTAGTAAATTTGTGTTATGACTAGAATGCTTAAAATTTTCTCAAAATCTACCTCATGGGCTTTATTTACATATTGATATTTTGCTTGTTAATGTCCTAAATTGTCCTTGAAAAGCTGAGTCTAGTTTATAACACATTAAAACAGTACTACTTTTGCCTTTAAAAAAGTTGTTGATGCAATTTATTATTTTAATTAAGAATATTGTTGGAATCATATTGGATAATAAATATTCAGGCTTAAATTGGAGCTAATTAATCTTAATTAAATAAATTCAACTTTGTTCTTCCTGAATTGTTACAGTAAAATTTACTGTAACAATTTAGGAAAAATTTATCAAAACTTGATATTGGTCAAGATTAAAGCATAGATGTTGCTATAAAATGTATCTGCACAAAAATATATCTACTCAATCATGTTAAATGCAAGAAGTACTTTCTAGATTGTATATTCTCATCATCAAATAGAACTGAGACTCAAGAGTTCTATTGCACATAATACCCTAAATCTAATGATATAGTTTATATAAGCATATGATACCATACCAATACCATACCATATATTAAATAATTTTTTTGGCCAAGAGGACTTGATATAAAATTGTGGAATTGGGAATTTCATATAAATTTGAGGGTTTTATTTATCTATAATATTTTATACTGAATTTTGTTGTGGGCTCATTTTTAATATAAATGTTAAGGCACAAAAATTTTTTGGGGGGGATAGATTTCTTTTTTCAGATATATCTTTCTCCATTTATTAATTTTTACTTGTGTAAAGGTGTGCTTAGTTTTATTACTTAAAATGGTACATAATTTCAGGGGAAGCTCTCTCACTTTTAATAGGTGAGATTAATGTGATTATAGTGATTATGAGGATATTTTGCAGATATTATAACTTATTTGACATGTTGGTTTTTTTTACTTTTTAAAGTTATGCTATTTGTTTGGCATGCTTTTTGTTACTTTTTAAAAATTTCTTGATTTTGTAGGATTGATAAAGTCCTTTTCATATAGATGTTTCCTCTAATGGTTGATAACATATGCATTTTATTCTTCCCATAACACATTTAATATTTAGTGTAAATATGTTAAATTGTAATTAAAATTAATTATACTCTGTGGCCACTTATAAAATAATAAAGAAAATTAGAGTAGAATGATTTCCCTTTAAACTTCTGTTTCCCTTCTATGAATTATTTATGTACATCTCTACTTTTTATTTCAACTTCCTTTGAATGGAAAATTTTCATTTTTTATTATTTATTTGAAACAGTGAATTATTATTCATATCTTCTGATTTGCTGTATACATTTTTTGTTCACTCTACCTTCCCCTTTTTTACTTCTTGGTTAATATTAATGTTTATTTTAGTGATTGCTAGTCTTTAGTAATCTTTTCACTGATGGTCTCTAGATAGTACATTTCTGCATCAATGTACCCTTTTGCTGAAATTACAGTAGAGAATAATTGAATTCCAATTTACTGTTATTTTCCACTTCACTTGAAGCTATGACTCCAGTGTTTACTCATTTATTCGTGCTTATAAATCATCTTTATTAATTTGATTGTTGCATTTTTTGCAGATCTGTCTTTTCTCTTCGATTGGTTTTCCTATTCATCTTTATATCTGATGTTCTACAATTTTAGTGTGCAGTGGTTCAGTGGTGATTTTTCTGAAATTTACTTGGTTCTGCTAATGCACCTGGTAATGCATTTAGTCTGAGGACTCAAAACATTATTTAGTGTTAGAAGATATTAAGTCATAATATTCCTTCCTGTTGAAATGATCTCCAAATGTTCCTTTTTTCTTGTTTGTTTCCAGTATTCCTTCCCTTGACAACTTCTGTTAACTATGTGTTGGAGCTACTCATTTTAGCCACAGTGGCTCTGAACTTATTTTTTATCTTTTCCATTTGTATCTCTACACATTTCATTTCAGACTCTTTATATTTATTCTCCAATTTACTTATTTTTAGCTGTTGTGTCTAATATTTATCTTGTTACCAACAGTGTGTGAGTGAACTTGTATAAACATCCCAATGTTTATATATCCCAAATCATTTTTCATGCCTATTATTTCTTATTTGTATATTTTCTGTTGCTGTGTAATAAATTACTAAAGCTTACTGGTTAAAACAACACACATTTATGGTCTCACAGTTTCTGTGAGCCTGGAGTCCTGGAATGGCTTAGGTGGTATCTGCTCTAGGTCCCAGAAGGCCATGAGCAAGGTGTGGGCCAGACTGCATTTTGTTTTGGTGACTTGACTGGAGAAGAATATGCTTCCAAGTTCATTTAGGTTGGTGTCAGGATCCATTACCTTATCTCTGTAACAGAGGTCCCCAGATTCTTCTTACTAACTATTGCCTTGAGGCCACCACCATGCTTTGGAGTCTGTCCACAGTTTCCTGCCATGTGGTTTCCCCATTGACCCTCTTAGGACATGAAAGGTTACTTATTTAAGGTCAGCAGGAGAATCTCAGTCTCTCTCTGCTTCTGTCTCTCCCCTCAAATCCCAGTGGATAAGAGTCTTCCATAACAAACACATCGTGGGGTGATACCCCATTATTCTTGTCACATCTTGATTAGAAGCAAGTCACATATTCTTCCTGCATTCCAGGGTAAGGGAGTGCACTGAAGTGTTGCTCATTGGGGGTCACCTATGATGTATTCACCACATTATTTAATAAATTTCTGTTTTCTTTCTTGGTCACCATTCTTTATATTTTTAGGCTATCTCAACAACTAAATTCATGGTTCTCTTGAAACTAGCTCATAATGTCTCTATCTGTAGATATTTAGTATCTTTAATTTTTTGCATTTTCTGTTAAAAAGAGTACTTTTTTTTGTGTGAAAGCTAATGAACTCTGTAATTTTTGTTTGTACTTTATTGTGTGAAAAAAGACTTCAAAGTGACTTTGCTTTAAATTTCACAAATTAATAATTCAATATTTATTGCTAAATTACTATTTTTAGTATTGTCTATGTAGAAGTTATTGTAAAAATTCTACAGAAAATTGGGGGGATGTTAAATAAAACTTTTGCCACATTTAAATATATATGCTGAGGAAATGATCACATAATGGTTTATGCACAAATTCCTTTTAAGAATGTTATCAGATAATTTTGAAATGATATGTAATAATGACAATAATATAACATTATATATAGAGTTATTTAATTCATTTAAATCAATGGTGTCCAACCTTTTGGTTTCCCTGGCCCACATTGGAAAAAGAATTGTTTTGGGCCAAACATAAAATGTACTAACACTAGCAATAGCTGATGAGCTAAAAAAAAGTCATAAAAAAAAATCTCATAATGTTTTATGAATTTGTGTTGGGCTGCGTTTAACACTGCCTTGAGCCTCAGGTTGGACATGCCTGATTTGTGCAGTTTAAAAGGGTTTAATCCATATACCTACTGCTCATCCTCATCACTTAAACTGTGCATGTGGTTGTATTGTGATACAACTGTATTTTTTAAACACTGATCATTTTTTTCATAATAAATGTTAACTAGTCAGGGTTTCTAGATATCCAAGTTATCAGAACCTTTTACCAGTTTCTTCTTAAAACTTTAATAATATACCTAAAGGAACTTAGAGTTTTCTCTACTTACCCAGCTGTCATTTCAGAACGACTGAGGCTGGAATATTTCTGGCCTGTAGCAACCCCATGCCACTTGCCCCCATTTGAACCACCCTCACTTCCTCCATCTCCCAACTCTTCTATAGATTATATTGTATTATAATTGATTTTTTAGGTTGACTATCAATTCCAAGTAAAGGTCATTCCTCACCTTTTTTAGATCTCTATTTCTTTTCCCTTTCTTCTTATTTCTAAAAAAAATATATAGAAGCTAATACTAGAATTTGCAGTGATTTTTTTTCTCTGCCTTCTCATCACTGTTCCCTTTAATGAAGAATTATTTAATGACTTCTAGGACTGATGTGCTGTGGTTCCCTGTAGGAATATAAACCCCACATAGCTCAGTTACCTTTCATATTAAATCTGTTATAGTCCTACTAAAATAAAGTCAATAATAAATCTCTGACAGATAAGACATCTTAACATCACTTTTTGTCACCTGACTTAGTTATTAAATTCTATATCTTCTAGGTTGATTTATAAAGTATTACTTTACATTAAAATAACTTCATAAAATCAGTCTAATTCATAATGATAATATGACATTACTATTTTTAAATAATAAAACTGACAGGCTCAATTAATTTATCTAGAAATGACTCTCAGTATTAATAGGGAATTTACTGTATTTTGTCATGTATAATAAGCACCCATGTTTTTGTCCCAAACTTTCAGGAAAAAAATCTTTTAATTTTTTTAATTCAAGTTTTTATTTGTTTATGTTTAGGTATTTTAAAGGAATTTTAGCATTTATTTTTTAACATATTATGGTACAAGAAATTTTATGTAACAAATAATTACAAAACACAAAAGAAATAAGGTAGAAGAAAGTTTATGTATAAAAATATTTTTAAAAAACCCGATTATTGTATCCCAGGGTATTATTTTGCATATGTGTATAATTATTGATTTCTAGAGTTACACTTTTAACTTCTAAGCATAAATAAAAGAATTAAAAACATTTATATAGCTACAGTGTGTGTGTATGTGTGTTTAAGCACTTCCTTACTTTTTGGGTACTGTGAGGTGCCCTACATTAATCTTATATATTTCCTGCCTTGATTCTAGAATCGACCAGGTTTGCAAGCAGCACTGATTCCTTTTATTGGAGAATGATATTATAAACCAGAATTGATTCTCGTTGTTCTTAGTGATACTGAAGTATCTTTGCACATAGGCACCCTGAGCTAACAGAGAAAGGATATATATATCTATATATCCTATATCTATATCTATATCTATATCTATAGATATATCTATAAATATTGTATGTAGACATCTGTATTAAAATGAGCATTAGTTCATACAGATGTCTCCAATCTAATCAATTACCACATGGGTTATTCTAGCCTTCCCCACCTTGCTAATATGTAATCTCCCATTCCAACAGGGAGAAATCTGGTTTCTATCATTGATATCCATTTACTGAAATGTTCAATAAATCTTAGGTAGGAATTATTAAAATGTGGGACCTTCAGAAATAAGTTTGTACATATTAAGTCATAAAGTTATACTTGCTGACTGGTAGAAACTTCAGAAATATGGGATTTGTTTTGGACATGTGACAGCTTAGAAAGGTGCTGTCAATAGTTATACAATGTGAGCCACAAACATGAGCTACATATGTAATTAAGGTTTTTTATAAAGACATTCAAAAAGGAAAAGTGAACAACAAAAAATGTACACATAAAGTAAAAAAAATGTGTAGTGGTTTCAGAATTGTTAACCTTTACTTCATGGATAACAACTTCAGATAAAGTATTAATGTATAGTTTCTTCTGTCCTTAGTTTTATAGATCCACTTATTTCTAGTTACATAAGTCATCAACTTTTTCTCCACTTTTTTTAGTGAGGTTATTTCATGCTTAGTTAGATTATTATATCGAATTCTAGATTTTATCCTGGGATTTCCCTACTTTTAAATGATATTTTATTTGCATACATTAAGGCTGACGCTTAATGCTAGAAAGTTCTCTGTTTTGACAAAAGGATAATATCATATATCTACCATTGCAGTGTTTCCCAGAATAATTTCACTCAGAATAATTAAAAATCTACTGTGCTTTACCTGTTAATGCTCCACCTCAAACTTTGACCACTTGACTTGTAGTTTTTCCTTTTCTAGAGTGTTATATAAATATAATTGAAAAGTACGTTGTATTTTCAGACTGGCTTCTTTCACTTATCAGACATCATTTAAACTTCATTTATATCTTTGCATGGCTTATTACTTTTTTATTACTGAAAAATATTCCATTTGTATCAACGTATCATAATTTATTCATACACTAACCTATTAAAAATACGTTGGCCGCTTCTCATTTGGCAACAATGCATAAGTTGCTATAAATATTCACATGTAGACTTTGGTGTTTTAAAACCAATTAGTAAATACCGAACAGCACATTGCTGGAACATAAAGTAAGATTGCATTCAGTTTGGTGAGATACTACTGAACTCTTCCAAA
This sequence comes from Lyroderma lyra, assembly GCA_004026885.1. Classification (NCBI taxonomy): domain Eukaryota; kingdom Metazoa; phylum Chordata; class Mammalia; order Chiroptera; family Megadermatidae; genus Lyroderma; species Lyroderma lyra. Next base: position 13,151 of record PVJL010001570.1, on the reverse strand, counting down.
ATGGCTGTACCATTCTGCATTCCCACCAGCAATGAATGACAGTTCCCATCGCTCTACATTTTCACCAGCAATTACTATTATCAGTTATTGGATTGTAGCCATTTAAATAGGTATTTAGTGCTACCTCCCAATGTTGTAATTTACATTTCTCTAATAGGATGTGATGTTGAATATCTTTTCATATGATTATTTGGTATCTGCATATCTTCTTTGGAAAAACATCTGGTCAGATCTTTTCCACATTACATTGTTGGATTGTTTGTTTTCTCACTGTTGTGTTTTTGGGGTTCTTTATACACTTTGGATATTAATCAGATAAATATTTTGTGAATATTTTCTCTCTATAGCTTGATTTCATTCTCTTAATGGTATATTTTATAGAGAAAAAATTTTAACTTTAATAAAGTTCAACTATTGTTTTTATTTCATGTATCATGCTTTTGGTTTTGTATCTAGAAGTCATGGTGAATAATAATAGACATCCATGCCTTGTTCACGATCTTAGATGAGGAGTATCCTCTCATAAAATATCCTAGTCATATTTGTCAAGGTTCTTTACCAAGTTCAGGAAGTCTCCCTCTACTTCTAATTTGTTAAGGATATTTTTTATTGTAAATGGGTGTTGGATTTTGTCAAATGCTTATCTGTGTTAGTTGACAGGATCATATAATTTTTCTCCTTCAAACTATTGATATATTGGATTATACTGATTTATTTTTTAGTGTTAAACCAACTTTGCCTACCTGGAATAAATTTCACTTAGTCTTGATTCATTTAACTTTTAACATGATAAATAGAAGTATATATTTAAAAATGTATGTTATTATAAAAGCTATTATAATTTTTAATTATAACTAGTATGTTTTTGGCAATCATGCTGAGGTATATATAGAGGTTTTAAATCTAACAGGTGCTGTAACTATCATAGAATTCCATTACTGTATTAAAATTGATTCAGTCCAATTAAAAGTTTAGAACCTTATATTTATTGTAATATGTATTTATACTTTCTACATTAGAAATACTAAAATAATGAGGGCTGTAAAAGTATTTACTTTCCATATATTCTATTTATCCCCAAATAGCTAATGTCTTCTGGGTTGCTTTCTCTGTGAAAAATTGCTTTAGATACTTTTTCTTTTGTTTTTTTATTTTTTGTTTTTTGATTTTTGTTTTTGTTTTTGTTTTTTACTTATCTTTGGGAGTCAGAACACCACATAAAACATCCTTTTTTTTTGTTTTTGTTTTGCTAATAAGTGTTTTTCCTGTATTTATCAAGAAATAGAAAACTCCCTATAGTTAGAATCATTCATTCCAACAGTAGGAATTCTTAGTGTTGATGGGACTGTTGAACATACAAACATTAAAATTATGTCTCCTGTAGTAAACATCAATAAGAATTGTACATTAATTAGGAAATCAATAGCATTGCCAATGAAAAGGCAACATTTGACAGGATGATATTTTTGGAAGATCTAGCGGCTAAGGGACCAAAACTAAATAACTCAGTAAGTGATCTATTTGTTTGATTTCAAATTGCATACTAAAAAATGCAATGTAAACCAAAATGCAAGATGCTACATATTGCCCATTTATTTATTCTTCTCTTTAACAGTAAAGACTGGTTTATTATTGCAGTAACGTTTACTTACTCAATTTCTAAAACACTTACCTTGTATCTTCTATTAGAACTCTAACAATTGATCCAAACTGGCAGAATATTTATGAAAAATATAAATCACAATTTTCTCTTTCCCATGATTTCTTTTCATTATTACTTATTTTAAGCTACATTTAAAAAAAGTGGTATATGACTTAGAATCTGTATAATTTAAATATTTTAGGCTTAGACAATCCCCAAAATAATAAAAGAATAATTGGCACATCAAAGACAGCTTCACATTTTTATTTCTAAATTATTTAATTCTGGATAATCAATAATCTATTTACACAATTTTAAGGAAATAAACGTGAGAATTATCTTTTTTGCATATTTTTGCATTTTTTTTGGAAATATTATACTTCACTTATTTTGCAAATTAATTAAGACATTTTTATAAATGTTTATAAATGTTTATAAATGTGCTATATAAGAACTTGTAGAAGAAAAACAACGAACAACAACAATAAAAACAATGTCAACATTGGACTTGCTTTAAGTTTCCCTAGAAACTCTTAAATGCTATAATTGAAATTGTTAGTGCTATTGATTTCATTGCCTATATATATATTATAAATATATAATACATGAGAGAGTTTGGAAAAAAATGCAGCTATAAATGCCTTTGTTTTTCATATTACATGGCTGGGTACTTTGTAGACAGCCCTTGTTTGATCTATACATTTTATATACAAGGTTGGACAATTAATTTCATGAACTCATCCTGGAAAAAGTGCTACAGACCTCATTACTGAATATCACTATGGTCACCTTCAAAGTTCTCCCCTTGGGAAGCTATGCACTGACAGCAGCACCTAGTCCACCCTTCAAAGCAACTGTAATTCTTTTTCTGGAATGGCCATCAGAGTTTTTATCATCCCCAAAATCTGGCAATTAAGTTTATGAACTTGCTACTGTGCACTTATATTGTCACCACTGTACAAACAACTCAATAAGGTGTCATAACCTTGGCATATATGTGTGGGCCTTTTAAGAGGAAGGTCTGGAACTCCTCCAGACCTCATTCACTGATGGACTCACTTTCTCTAAGCTTCAGTTCTGAGGCAGCAACCCAAAAAATTCTAGAGACATATGCATGGGAACTGAATTCTGTGGCTTCAGGGCAAAATCTGGAAGGGCAGCTTCCTCCCAGACAGAAGTGCTAGCCAAAGCCATTGTTTCTTTGTCAAGCCTTCCTCCCAACTGAGCCTGCATGCACAAGTGTGCACCATATTTGAGGATTATGAGAAAATATTATGAACAATCATATGCCAAGAAGTTAGGCCATCTGGAAAAAATGGATAGATTCCTAGAAACATAACCATCTTCCAAGACTGAATCAAGAAGAAACAGAAAGTCTGAACTGACTGACTGCAACTGAATGACTCCACAAGTGGATTTTACCAAACATTCAAAGACAAATTAACACTTATTCTTCTCAAACTATTTCAAAAAATTCAAAAGGAAGGAAGCTCCCAAATTTATCTTATGAGGCCACCATTACCCTGATTCTAAAACTAGACAAAGGTATTACAAAAGAAAAGAAAGTTATAGGCCAATATCCCTGATGAACATAGATGCAAAATTCTCAACAAAATATTAGCAACACATTTAGTGATACATTAAAAAGATCATACACCATGATGAAGTGGGATTTATTTCTGTTATGCAGGCCTGGTTCAATACCTGCACATCAATTAACATACATAAACAAAATGAAAAATAAAAATCACATGATCATATCAATAGATACAGAAAAACATTTGACAAAATTCAGCATTCATTTCTAATATAAACTCTCAGCAAAGTGGGAATAGAGGGAACATAACATTATAAATGCCATATGCAAGAAACCCACAGCTAACAGCATATTTAGTAGGACAAAGCTATAAATGTTCTCTCTAAGATCAGGAACAAGACAAAGATGCCTACTTTTACCAGAGAAATGGAAATTATCACAAAATAACGAGATATCACCTCACACCTGTCAGAATGGCTATCATCAGTAAATCAACAAATAAGTGTTAGTGTGGAGAAAAGGGAACCCTTGCATATTGTTGGTGAGATTGCAAATTGATGCAGACACTACGGAAAACGGTTCGTAGGTTTCTAAAAAAATTAGAACTACCTTATGACCCAGGAATTCTACTTTTATCCAAAGAAATTCAAAACATTAATTCAAAAATATATATGAGGGCTTTCTGGAAAAAAATCCAGGGATAAATGCCTCTAGTTTTCATGTTACATGCCTGGATACTTTCCGGACAGCCCTCATAGTCACCCTGTGTTTATGCAGCGCTATTACAATAGCCAGGATATAGAAGCAACCCAAGTGCCCATCAACAGGCAATTGGACAAAGAAGTGGTACATACATACATACGTACAATGGAATCTTATCATTTTACCATATGCAAAACATGGATAGAACTAGAGGGTATTATGCTAAGTGAAGTAAGTCAGAATGAGAAAGACAGATACCATATAATCTCACTTACATGTGGAATCTACAGAACAAAGCAAACAAAACGGAAGTGGACTAGTAGATACGAAGAACAAACTGAAGGTTTCCAAAGGTGAGGGTTATTGGCGGATGGATGAAAAAAATGAAGAGATTAAGAAATACAAATTGGTAGTTACAGAACAGGCATGGGAATGCAAAATACAGCATAGAGAATATAGTAAATAATGTTGCAACAACTACGATGTTGTGTAATAGGCTAATCGAGGTGATCGCTGCATATTATATAAATGTCTAACTACTATGTTGTATACCTGAAACTAATAAAATAACATTGAATGTCACCTGGAACTAAAAAAATCATTTTAAAAATCAGAATGTATTCTAAGACTTCTAATACTGTAAGTTACTTGTCTCATTTTTACTTTAAGTGTTAAATTTTAAAGATTTTGATGGTCCATGACCAACAAAAAGATAAAGGAAGAAGAATGTCATTAAAACATTTTTTTAATGTTAAGATAAATGACAAAAGTAGAATGTGCTATGTGCTTGAATTTATTCAACAGTAAACAGAAACTATTTCTAAATAAGGGAATTGAAAATGCAATAATGATTAAGTCATTTGAGATAAATGGTAAGTTAGTTTTACTTTTACTTTATGGATAGAAAGAGATAATTTGGAAGTTAAATCTACAGAGAAAAAGTTGTATGGAAAACAAAAATTAATTATTTGAGAATTGATTTTCATTTAAAGTATTGACCTCACTGTTTTCTGTGATTAGCCTAGCTAATCAAAACAGACAATAATTAGGTTTTTAAATACATATATTTTATGCATATTGGTTCATTTTTTCTGTCATGCATAAAAGCTATCATTTAATTTGTCAGCAAAGTTAGACTAATTCACAATGCTAATTTCATTTGCCAAATATTTTAAGTTTAATTATTTTTCTCATTGGAGAATCTTTAATTCTAAGAATGTTATTTCTTCTAGCAATTCTAATTATATGGAATTGAAGTTGATTTTATGCATTGATTAATATCACACACAAATTCAAGAGTTACAAGAGTCTGAGTCTCTAAGTCATTAAAATGTGTATTTTAAAAGACTCATTTGGAATCCAAAGAGATGTAATCTTAGTGTTTCTGTTTAGAACAACAAATAAATAATGCAAATATTGTGATTTCAAGTTATTTATATTAGCTTATGTTTTAAAATATTCTTGCTTGAAACCTAATTTTTCAAATATGAGTATGACATTATAAATGTGTATTGTTACCTGTTTTTTTAAAATATAAACTGTCTCTAATCCTCTTCTCTGGTAACAATAAATGAATAATGAAAAAGAATACACTCACCAGGTCGATGCCGTATTCCTTATCCAAGGCTGTAATAATCTGTTCTACCATGGACAGCATGTCTAGCACCGACGGGGTCACTGCTTGTTTGAGTTGATAACAGCCCAGGGTCGGTCATCTTCTGAGATCCATGTGTTTCCTGCTGGTGAGTTGAATGGAGGTGGGTGTGGCACATTGCCTCTGCATCCTTTGATTCTTGCTAATTTATAGTCTTTCCTCCAGAAGGCATCAGTGTTTTCTATTTCCTGTCTTGGAAGAGTGGAAGTTTGAGTGTCTTTGTTTTGTCTTCTGCACTGTGAGAGCCCTTACTCCACAGACGTGGAAATTATGCCAAATGATAAGTATGCCAGTTGCAGTTAATACATTTAGCGACTGTAAGCTAAACCTTGGTCAGTACTCTGTTGTCACCAGGGGAGCCATAATGATGCTTTAATACTCTGTGTCTAACAGGCCTCACAATATTTATTTCCTGTCACTCTCGATAACCATAGGTCTATCCAGAGAAAGACTGAGTATTCATTAATGTTGTATTTGCCCTGGTATTGCTACATACTTCTTCTCTAAGACTTGGGAATTTGTGCCCTTACAGAAAAGCTAGGTCTCTGCAGCTAAGGCAAAGTCTGAAGAAGTGAGCACTGAAGGCTGTTTGGTGAAAGCTAGGGCAACAAGTCTTCCTGGAAAAGTGGTCTGTGTTGTGCCTCTCACACTTCACCATACACTGAAGTCACCATTATATCAAAATATACAAATAATTTAGATAACCAAAGAAAATGTAATAATTCTTTGGAATCAAATAAATGTCAACTTGTACTTTTGTGGTCTTGACCAGATTATATAGACATTCACTGCGAATGTTGATTACTGTAACAATCAATGTAACTAATACACGGATTTGATTTGTGAGATCTAAGTGCTTTTCTTTACTGTAATATTTTAGTTCTTCCTCAAAAGAAAAGAAAAGAAAAGAAAAAAACACAGGTGGGACGGATAATCAAGGACAAAACAATAGCACATTGCCTCCACTGTACCATAAAGTTTAGTTTTCTGAAGTTGGTTCATAATCTAAACAAAAATCTCTGGTGAAATATTAGTTTATTAACTATCTTTTTCTGTCTGTGTCAAAAGTATGATATTTATATATCCAGAATTACATAGTGGAGACATACTAATTTCAGAATAAAAGATATACAGACCCAATCCTCCTATTACATTCAAGATAAAATTTTACATTGTCACAATATTAAATGACTACAATATTTTCTAAAACTTGCTATCTACCAGTTTTTGTATTCATCTTATTGACTACTAACTAAGAGTTTGCAGACTGGCTATGGTATGTGAAATGTAGGTAACCCTGACCTAAACCATTCTACTCTGAGTGTCTTTCTGACCTTTTCCAGGAAATTCAAAGACAAAGATGAATTTTTTCCTCTGCTGGATGTGGACATAAAAGAATGTTACTCCAGCAACCTCGAGGATATATATTTTCAGATGAAACGGATCCTACAAAGAGCAGAGAGAATAGGAAAGTGTAGTCTAGGTATACTATTTAGCTGTTGGATTATCTCTTAATGCCAGTTCTACTTTGAAATTTATGGTAATCCAATACTTAAAATTATTTAATCCAGTCATATTTTTGGCTTCAAACCAAAATAACTTTACTGACTCAAATATTATAATAATTTCACAAGTGAAGGAGGGAGACATTGAGTTTTTTTGTCTCAAGTCACATGTGGTATGGAGTTGTAATAAGCAGCATTTTTTTGCAAGAAACTAAGCTAAAACTAAAGTTTAATCAGATTAGAACAAAAATAAATGGTAAACTAAATAAGCATAAATTAAAACAGATAATCAATTATAGATCATATAATCAAGTGTGGGAAGGGGAGAAGTATAGATTACCTTAGTGCAATTTCAGTGGGACTTTTTAATTTTAATTTCTTTCTATTTTTCTTTGGGTTTTGGTTTCATTCTATTATGCTGACTCTTCAAATGAGCTGGAATCCTGAACACCAATGATCTCTTAACTCACATTTTTCCAGTTTCACCCCCAGAGAGGATGAATTTATTTTCCTTTAGGTTAAACTTGGAGGTACTGGACAGAAATTCTGGCTGGTTCTAGTTAGATTATATAGCTATCCGAGATTCCAGTGATGCAATGACTACTGATTACTAGTAGTGCCCACTGAACATTGTAGTTGGAATTGAAACAAAGTAATTCCCCTAGTAGGTTTTCTGAGTAGAAATATGGAAGAATTCCAAAAGTAATTATAAAATAGATGTTTACTAAATGATAGAGTAGGTTCTAGATAGAATGGGTGCCATGTCTTTCAAATCTCCTTTGTATAACTAGTACCTATCCAGTACTTATAGCACAGTAGAGGTTCATAAATATTGAATTACTCAATTTGATAATATCAGTTTAAATTTTTTACTGAGACAAAGGAGACTGTATATATTCTATGTAATACCTATTGTCAATTACTTCTCTTAATATTGCCCTAATCTGTAACCTGGGTCATAAATGAGACAAAAAAACAAATAAAATTAAGACACAGTATAAACAGTGCATAATTATGTTTGTCACAATCATTAAGTACTTAACACACAGTGCTTTTTTTTTTTTTGCAGGATATGTTTTTAGGCATGTTCGCAGGGAATTTTGAAATAAAGAAAGAAGTATTTCATAGAAATTATTTATGCAACATAATTTAAGAAGCACAACCTCTAACAAGTAAGCTTTGTGACACATTTACAAAAGAAAAACTTTTTGAGGTTTCCTTTCCTGTTTATATTCAAGACAGGTGAAAAAAAGAAAATTAAATAAATTACAGTAGATCTTTTTAGTGCACCCTAAAAACCAGAGACTAATATATAATATAATAAATCCATTGAGGCATCAATAGCAAAATAGAATCTAATTTTTTAAGTCTTAGAAACACATGGCAGTCTGAGAGAAAACCTTGGAGTATGGCTCAAATGTAAGCATGGTGGAATCAGTATTCATTGTGATAGGGTATAGTAATTTGGGAAAGACTGAGTTTCTCTTCTTCTATGACCCATTTAAAATCATTCACTCTCAGTATGAGCAGATGAGGAAGATCTTAGGATTTATCCTAGACCCGTTAGGTAGGGCAATCACCCTAATTCCCTCTACCCATATACTTAGGAGCTTTAAAAGTCATTTTTTTGCATTATTATTGTCATGATGTTTTACTTTATATATAATGTAAATTCCACAAGACATTCCTATAATAATTTTATACATTGAATACGTATTTATATTCATCCTCTATTAACCTTTTCTGGTGTATTTTGTTCCCATTCTATATTTCTATGTTCATATTTTTGATCAGCTTTTCTTCTGCTTGAAGTACTTGCTTTTAGACATTTATTTTTAACTATGTCCCTGTTATTGACAATTTCCCCTGCCTTCATCTGCAAACATTTTTATTTCAGTTTTATTTTTGAAGGTAGGGTATATTCACTTGTTCCAGAATTCTGTTGGCAGTACTTTTTCTTAAGAAATACAAAGATGACATCCCACTGCCTTCTGACTTCCATCATTAGTGTTAAGCAGACAGCTGTCATTCTTATGGCTGTTCTTTGAAGAGAAAGTATTCTAACCTATGGCTGATTTATTTTTGTTAACTTTCTTTTTAATTCTTTGCTTTGCACCAGTTACTATGAGGTGCCTAGGTGAAGTTCCTTTTAGTATATGCTTCTTAAAGTATTAATAGATTTCTTGTACCTGTGAGTCTTTCCCCATTTTTAGAAAATTCTTAGCCATTATTTTTTTAAATATTGCTTTTGCCCTGTTATCTCTCTTCTCTCCTTCTAAGACTTTGATTATAAACATGTAAACCTTGGAGAATGCCCAAAATATCTTTATGCTCTCTTCTATTCTACACCATCCCTGCGCTTTTGTTTGCATATTTTTTTGTTGACTTCCTCTTTGGTAATTGATGTTTTGTTCTAATGTGTCCATTTAAAACTATCCACTATTCATAATTTCAGATATCACATTTTACTTTCTATTTACAGTGTCAACTGATTCTGTTTTCTTGTTGATAGATTCTAGTATTTTGGTAAATTTCATTAACTTTTAATCTTTTTTCTATTTTCACTGTTTTCTTTAACATGTTAATTATGATATATGGATCATTGCGGTGGCTGAATCTAATTTCTGCCTTTTTTATTGATTTTTGGTCATATTTTCTTTTTTTCTTAGCCTGTTTCTAATTTTTATTTTTATTTTATGCCAGTTAGTGTGTAATGAAATAATTCTAAAGGTTCTGGATGGTATTATATTGCTTTTAATAAAGTTCACCTTTTCTACATTGTCTGAGAGGCTAATAAATACATGAGGAGCTAATCACCTAAATCCAATCAGAAATTAGGATGAGTTAGTCTTTGTTTCATTCTTAATAAGACTTTGTATACCTCTTGTTTGCTGGTTTTTCTAAATATGGCTCTCATAAGCTTTTGACAGAGACCTTTCCAAATCAGTATCATTTACCCCAAAAGATTATAAGAGGTTAAATTATATCCATTAGGATTTTTACCCTAACTCTCGTCTTTCCCTGCCCCATGTGGCTTCCCAATTGTGCAATAAAGAACCATTGGATAAACTTGAAATGATTTCTACACAAGAGGGCAGTCTGGAAAGTATCCAGTCATGTAATATGAAAAATAGAGATATTTATGGCTGGATTTTTTCCAGACATAACCTCGTAAGTATTGCCTATATACTAATCATAAATTCCAATTTATTGTGTTCTACCTGGATGACTTAAAATTTTGTATAAAAAGAGCCATCATTTGAACATGAAATTCTTACATAGGTGTTTGTGGTCTAGTTTTAACACACCTTTTAGTCTGTATCACATGCAAATTTATTTACCAATTAAACTCTTAAGTACTTGTGTTAGTTATTCTTTGCCACAATAATGCTGCTTAATACACAACCACAAAAACCTCAGTGGCATACAGGAATAAACTGGCCTGCTACTCCAAGAGGTCTGTAGACAGATTGGATAGTTCCCTTGATTTGGGATTTATTTAGCTGCTTTCATCTGGTTTTACTCATGCATCTGAGGTCAGCTGAAAGCTCAGCTTTGGTTCACATTCTAGACAACTTGTGTCTGTTCTATATGGCATCTTATCTTCCCCGAGGGGCACAGTTTTAGACATTGGAGAATTGATAATATAATTTAATGTTATGAGTGAGGAATAACCTGGCAAAGGCTGAACTAATAAATAAATTTGAAAACATTCTTATGGGCATTACATAAATTGGCAGTAACAGCAGTATTGATCTTTAATTAAGTTAAAATTAGTGATAAAATAGGGTTTTAAACAAAATGTCCATAGTATACACACTGCTATAATTGAAAATGAGTAAATTTATATTATAAACTAAAAAAATTTATAAGGAAAAATGCAGTACTTTAGATTACAGTTCAATATAAGGAAGAAACTTCAGAAAAAAGTAAGCTGCTTCATGAAGTAGTGATTTTCTCATCATTGATGGTGCTCATGATGAGCTTTATGATATTTACTGGAGTTTCTTTAGAGTGGATTTTAAACCTTGGAATAAACTGTTTTAGATAATCTTGTGATGCCTTCCAATCATTAAATATTAACTATTGTTATTTGTAGAATCAAAATTAAGGTGACCCAAAGTAATCACAAAAATAAGACTATCCATAAAACACACACACACACACACACACACACACACACATAAAAATTCAGATTTGAAATAACCTTGAAGTATATATAATGCATAAATAATAAGTAATTATATTATGTTGCAAGTTGTTATGGTGGATTATTTACTTGTCTGGGCAAACTGAGTTTTAGCCTTGCCTGTGTCACATTGTCATATGCACTTTCTGTCATTTGGTATGTTACCTGATTTGGTTCCCTCAATTGTAAATGTGCAGTTAGATGCCCTAAGTGACATGAAGAAGAGAGTCAGGTAATCGCTGCATTGTAAGGCAGAGGAAATGTGAGAAGTTCAGTGGCTGTGAGGGAAGCACGTGCCTGGGTTATTAAAAGAGCGGAAGGTTTTGTGGCCGGAACAACATGAGGAATGAAGGCTGTGAAGTTAAAAAGTAGTTCAGAACAACGCGTAGAGGGCATTGTAAAGACTGGACTTCTACAGGGAGGATGGATTCAAAGCAGTAGCAGAACAGTTCATTTCCAGTTCCAGGATAGTGAAGACACTGTGGGGAGACCAGCATGGCAGCAGGGAGGTAGTATGATAGAGAGAAGTCAGTGATAACATTTATCACATCTTGTATGTTGCTGTTTCCCCAATTAGACTGTGAACTTCTCTTAGAAGGACTCTCATAAATTTCATTATCATCTAAGTCATATTATCTAACGTAAACAAAATGTATTAGATATCCTGGTAACTAAGGTTAAAATTACTTCATAAATCAATACTTTTTTATGGAGAGATTATTTATTTGCATTCTATTGGGCATTGCCCAGGGCTATTTTGGTGTTTGCCCATAAGTCACTTTACTGCTGTTATAGTGAACTTTTACTAGTATCTCATTTACTTTATCTTTTCTTCTTTTCTTGCTCTTCTTCCTCTAACATTTGCTTCCTCTGCCTCTTTTTCCTTCTTCCTGCAAGAATCTGATATTTTTGCCAAACTTCAGTTAGCCTAAAGTGATTTTATTAGACACATTAATCATCAGTAGCAAATTCAGCAATGTGCAAAGGGCCACACTTTATCTATCTTGCTTGAGAAGCATATAAACCACCTAATAGAGTTTGCTTCTATAGAAATGTCACAGTTCTCTACCACAGGTGGTCATTTTTAAAGTAAAATATTATTTTCTGTTTTCTAGTTGTTTCTTTTTCTAATATTATGTAACCAGTATTAACTATTATAGAAAAAGCAATTTAAAATAATGTTTAAGTAAAATCAAAGCATTGATTTGTCTTAGTGTGAGCAGGTTTCCTAAAATATAAGGAAACTACTTAAATCATCTGCCACTTAAATACTACTTACTGATAAATATGTATTCAAATTTTATATACAAATTATTTATTAATTTAGTTTTCAGTTTCCTTATATAAATATTTCTATATGTTTGTATTAGGTAGTAGTTTTCTAAATCCTGAACCAGGATGACTGTTATTCACATTTATACCATAAACACATCCATGAATTCCAAAAGTTTCCCTATCCTATTTTTTAATAATAATAATGGTTATTATTTACAAATAAAATTATTATTATTATTCCACATATGAGTGAAGTCATACAGTTTTTTTTTTCCTGTCTGGCTTGTTTCACTTAGCATGATGATATGCTGGTCCATCCATTTTGTTGTAAATGGCAGTACTTTATAATCAATAGTTTAATGTTTATTTGGGGACAAGTGGAGAGGAGAGGGTGCCGGGGTCCTTCCTCGGCATTCCAGAGAACAGTACCTGAAGTGGGGGGCGAGAGAGAAAGAGACAAAGAGGGTCCGGGAGGACTGGAAGCATTCTTAGCAACCAGCCCCGAGTTTATTTTTTCTCCCCAATATATCCCCACAGCATAGTGCAGCACAGGAGAAACAAATATGCATTATCTTACTCAAGGACAAATCATAAACCATCCCTGACTCTCTGCCAGTTAACTTGAAGGTCAGAGTAAACGAGAGGGA